>CM037632.1:55240838-55279890 GCA_015227895.2 Colaptes auratus
TAGGGCATGTACAGTATCAAAGATCTGAGACGTTGTCAAGAAATCAAAAAGCTTAGTTCATTGTTAGGCCTGAACCTGAAAATGCTAATTACCTTCTGTCTTCATCTGAGAGTACATAATAGCAGCTGATAGGCACTTGGCATCTTGTAAGGTCCCAGTTCCCTAAGCACACAAAGCTTGGAAGGGAGTAGCATTTGGTAAATGGAAAGTCTGAGTTTCTGGAATTATAATTTCCATCTTAGTCTGGGTTTGTTTGTCAAAGAGAACTTTTGCCCTGCACACACTTGTGCTAAACCTGCACATCCCTGCCAAGCAATTACAGAGCCAAATAGCTTGACTGAGTTAAAGATCCTTTTGACATTGAAACTCAGTCAGCTCATCAGTCCCACGTGATAGGTAGGTATCGCAGGGAGTGGAGCACAACTTTGTTCTCTGCTAAGAGTATTTGTGCTCCAAATGTCCACTTTCCATAACACAACTTCAAATGAGAAACTGGTTGTGAAATAATTTAGATTATGAACAAGTGCAGTTGAGGTCCAGGGGGAGAAGAGTTTGAAGTAAGATCAGGTTTTCAGTCTTGAAACCCATTTCCATTGAGTCAATGCGTACTTTGTCAAGTCTACAGCTCCACCAAGGGTCACTGGGAGGAATGGATTCCTTCTAGGGACAGCAAATGGTTAATGAATATATTACTGTAAAAGGGTCATTTCTCCACGGTTTTTGCTAATGTTTGTGTGTGGATGCTTTAATTTTCATTTCTTCCTCCCTTGTCCTCCTTGTCTATGTTGTATCTCAGTCCTGTTCTGGATTGTCACTGGCGGTAGGTTTACTTTGCTCTTTGGACGCACCTTGTCTGAAGCTCTGATCCATAGAGTCTTCTGAAGCTCTGGCTCCTCAGCTGAGAATTATATATACGTAGTAGCTTTGAAACACACATCAAGAGGCTGAACTAAATTGATTGGGTTTGGTTTTGTGGGTTTTTTGGTTGGGTATATATTTCAGGGGGAGGCTAGAGGAGAAAGAGAGAAAAGAGGTTGTCGTTCTTTCTGTGGTTAAAATACTAAGTCAAACTGTACTAGAAAGCTGAAGTTTAAAACTGATAGGCACACCAAAATAACTTGCTAATTTTATTTCCCCTTTTTTTTTGTTGTTTGTGGGGTTTTTTTGTTGTTTCATAAATGTCACTATGTCAGAAGCAGATGAAAGCAGTGTGTATTTTTAATGCCTTCGTTTCTTTAGTATTGCTGAAATGATTGGTACCTCATGAAACTTGCTGTGGGCTCTCATATGATCTTGGTACAGTGCCTACACTTCATGTTCTTAGTGCTCCATACCAAACTCTTGGAAGTGGTCTTTTTCTCCCAACTTCTGTTGGTGCAACTGAATGACAGCCAGCTCCAGTATTTTTATCAGCTCTTCCCATCGTAGTTCTCACCTTTATAACTTTCTAGTCTTTGCCAATGCCCCTTGGTGTCTCCCATTACTTTTTTTCTTTCTAGGAAACACTTTTTCAGGGCAAGAGTGGTCAGGCATTGGAATGTGCTGTCCAGGGAGGTGGTGGAGTCACCAACCCTGGATGTGTTTAAAGGTCATCTGGATGTGATACTTGAATAAAAGGTAGAAGGAGTGGCCATAAAATGTAGAGTCAGGAAAGTGTCCATATTCTGTCCTTTGCCTGAACTGGTACTTTGTAGTGGAAATTTTTGTGACCATGCTTAGCTCTCTCCTTAGCTTCCTCAAGCAATTGTTTCTCTCCTTTTCTTCCTGTCCACTCCCTTTTTTTGATTCACTGACATCGGCGTGTCAAATTTTACTCACTCCTGTGTTTTGCTCTGTGTCTCATACTGGAAACCTTTAAGTAATGTACTGAGAGAGTTTCTTGTAGGTTTGATAGAGTGAATGTCGACTTTGTAAGTCCTCATTGCTGTCTGCAACTACCTGAAAGGACATTGTAGAGAGGTCTCTTCTCCCAGGTAATTAGTGATAGAACAGGAGGGAATGGCCTCAAGCTGCCACTGGGTAGGTTTAGACTGGACATTAGGAAAGATTTTTTCAAGGCAAGAGTGGTCAGGGATTGGAATGTGCTGCCCAGGGAGTCACCAGCCCTGGATATGTTTAAAAGTCATTTAGATGTGGTGCTTGGGGCAATGGTTTAGGGGTGAGCCTTGTAGAGTAGGGTTCTAGGTTGAACTTGGTGATCCTGAGGGTCTTTTCCAACCTGAATGTTTCTGCAGTTCTTGAGGGGAAAAAAAAGTAAAGACCCCCCCAAAGAGGCAGCTCCAGAGACACTAGACTAGCCACCGGTTTATTGGGTCTGAATTTAATGCATTGCTACAGGAAAATTCCTGCTGAAGTTCAGCCTGTTGTCTGAGGAAAGCAGTAGATATAATCATATCAGTTGTGAGCAATGCCACTGGAAAAAATCACTAAAATGTAGCCCTATTGCTTGGAGAATGATTGTTGTCATGGTCTGAACATTTTATTAGGTCAGAAAGCATTTGTGGAGACGGAGATTTAATAACTTGGTTCTTTCTCATTGCATCAGGCTAAAACACAGTCACTAGTGAGAGATTTTTTGGCTTAAGATAAATGTGTCCGGTAGGTGAAATAGATTTGAGATCAGGTATGTGTATAACACTCTGGAGTATGAGAAGTATATTCATGGCTCAGCTACAGGCTTCCAGTGGCCTTCGGTCATCCATTTGACTTCTCTGGTTGGTTTCCTGTACATAGGCCTTCCTTTTACAGCAATAGTCAGACTCATGATCATGTGTTAATAGGAGTGAAACATTGGGGCCTTATAAAGTGACATTATATTGAGAGCTGCAACTGCAAGTAATTGCACTTCAACAACAAAAAAGCTATTTTCTTAGACTATTTCACCTTATGATTTGAGATGTTGATCAGTAAGCACATGCAACACTGTCCAGTTTTGGGCTCCTCAGTTCAAGAGAGACAGGGACCTGCCAGAGAGAATCCAACAGAAAGCCATGAGGATGATTAGGGGACTTGAGCATCTCCCTGATGAAGAGAGACTGACAGCCCTGGGGCTGTTTAGTCTGGAGAAGAGAAGGCTGAGAGGAAATCTGATCAATGTCTATCAATATCTGAGGGGTGCGTGTCAAGTGGAGGGGGCCAAGCTCTTTTGGGTGGTGCACAGGAATAATCCAAGGAACAGTGGATACAAACTTGAACATAGAAGGTTTCAGCTCAACATGAAGAGAAACTTCTTTACAGTGAAGGTGACAGAGCCCTGGAAGAGGCTGCCCAGAGAGGTTGTGGAGTCTCCTCTGGACACATTCCAAACCTACCTGGATGCATTCCTGTGCAGCCTGCCCTGGGTGATCCTGCTGTGGCCAGGAGGTTGGGCTCTATGATCTCTGGAAGTTACTTCCAACCCCTAATGTTCTGTGACTCTATGAAACACCCTTGGCCTCATGGAGTCAAAATCCTGAATAAACAAGATTTTTTTTAATCTTAGGTGCCCTGAAATATTTCAGAGTAGTGTGTGTTGACCTGGTAGCATGAAGATAATATTATCCAAATGAAGTCAGTAAAAATGAAGTAGGTAAAATCAATACTGCCATCCAGAGATCCTGGATTTCACTCAAAGCAAGCCAAGTATTTATTACCAGAAATCATCCAAGAGGTCTTGTTGAGGGACATCTCTGTTGCTGTCAGTGATAGAATCATAGAATCATAAAATGGTCCAGGCTGGAAGAGACCTCCAAAGGTCATCCAGTCCAACCCCCCTGCAGTCAGCAAGGACAGCCCCAAATAGATCAGGCTGCCCAGGGCCTCATCCAGCCTCAACTTGAATATCTCCAGGGAATGGACCTCAACCATTTCCCTGGGCAATCTGTTCCAGTGTTCCACCACCCTCCTACTAAAGACCTTCTTCCTAACATCCAATTTAAATCTCTTCTTATCTACTTTGAAGCCATTGCCCCTCATCCTGTCACTGTAGGCCTTAGCAAACGGACTCCCTTCAGCCTTCCTGTAGCCTCCTTCAGGTACTGGAAGGCTGTTATTAGGTCTCCCTGGAGCTTCCTCTTCTTCAGGCTGAACACCCCCATCTCCCTCTCTCTGTCCTTGTAGCAGAGCTGCTCCAACCCCCTGATCATTTTCCTGGCCCTCCTCCAAACCTGCTTCATCAGGTCCATGTCCTTCCTATACTGAGGGCTCCAGACCTGCACACAGTACTCCAGGTGAGGTCTCAGAATAGCAAATTGGCAGAATCACCTCTCTGGATCTGCTGCAACACATCTTTTGATGCAGCCCAGGAGGATCTTTTCTTCTACAATATTTGCTCTTGTGCTTGTTCTTTTCCCAGTTGAATGCCTAGAGAATTGTGAGTGCATTTATTCCACTACCTGTCTTGATCTCAGCATGCCAATTCCTGTTTCTTGGCATCTTCTGCTCCTGGTTACATTAATGCTCATCGTGGCTTATCCACAATGCAATGAGACATTCTAATTCACACTCTGAAAGACAGCCTGTGCTACAGAGCCATCACAGTAGTGAAAATGAGTCAGAAACAATGGAGACAAGTCTTTCTCAGAGAACAAGCCAAATGAGTATGCTGTGGCAGTCAAAATGGGTTGACTGGGCCCCATTTGTGCATTAACTCAGTCTCAGGCTGGAGCGATCATCTTGCTTTTCACACAATCGCAGAACCACAGAAACAGTCAGGTTGGAAAAGACCTCCAGGATCACCTAGTCCAACCGAGAACCCTACTCTACAAGGGTCACCCCTAAACCATATCCCCAAGCACCACAGCCAGTACCAGAACAAGAGGACACAGTCTCAGGCTGCACCAGGGGAGGTTTAGGCTGGATGTTAGGAAGAAGTTCTATACAGAGAGAGTGATTGCCCATTGGAATGGGCTGCCCGGGGAGGTGGTGGAGTCACCTTCATGGGAGGTGTTCAGGAAGAGGCTTGATGGGGTGCTTGGTGCCACGGTTTAGTTGATCAGATGGTGTTGGATGAGACAGCAGGGTCATGGGATCAAATAGCAAAGTTACAGTTTTCCAGTCTACCCCCTGGTCCTATCTGTTTCTCCTGGAGGGCTCAGCTCCATTGCTTTTTGAAAAAGGCACCTGCCCCAAACCATGACAGTTCTAATAAGTTCTGGGCTTATGTGCATTCCTGTCTCTTCTTCCCAGTCAACACCAAGAGCAGCTCACTTTCTGTGCTTTCTGAGGTTCTTTTTTCTCCTTTTAAAAAAATACTCTTTTCTCTAAAGTAAGAGGATCACAGGATACTAGGGCTTCAGAAGGGACTTCTGGAGATCAGCGAGTCCAACCCCCTGCCAGAGCAGGACCACAGAATGCAGCACAGGTCACACAGGAACACATTCACACAGGGGTTGAAAGTCTCCAGAGAAGGAGACTCCACAACCTCTCTGGGCAGCCTGTGCCAGTGCTCTGTGACCCTCACAGTGAAGAAGTTCCACCTCATGTTGAGGTGGAACCTCCGGTGCTGGAGTTTCTATCCATTGCCTCTTGTCATAACACAGGGTGCAACTGAGCAGAGCCTGTGCCCTCCCCTTAATTTTATCATAACCTCTTTTACTGTTAGGATGACATGAAGATGTCATAAGTTCTTACTCACAGAATCATAGAATCATAGAATTGTCAGGGTTGGAAGGGACCTCAGGGATCATCCAGTTCCAACCCCCCTGCCATGGGCAGGGGCACCTCATGCTACAGCAGGTTGCTCACAGCCACATCCAGCCTGGCCTTCAAAACCCCCAGGGATGGGGCTTCTACCACCTCCCTGGGCAACCTGTTCCAGTGTCTCACCACCCTCACAGGTAATTCTTCCTGACATCCAATCTGAATCTACCCATTTCTAGTTTTGCTTCATTCCCCCCACTCCTATCATTACCTGACACCCTAAAAAGTCCTGTTCTTACATACCTTGTTTTCAATACTGACATGCTTACCCACTGGAAGCTTCCATTGTCAAGGAAATTTCTTTCTTGCCTTCTCTTGATTAACAGACCAAATTTTGAATTCTTTATTTAAGACCAGAGTTTGCAGGTTCCTAATGAGTGGTGTCTAGGAAGCATGCAATCATTCCCTGAATTAAGTGTTTTGAATCACACTCTTGAGACGTTTTACCTGTATCCACTGATTGTATGGAGAGCTAAACTCTTACACTAAGTGCCTGGACCTAATGGATATGAATAACCCACAGAAAGAGCAGCAGTTCATATCAGTGAGGTAAACCTTTCAAACCCCATTGGAAATCAGAGAATTGTTGAATATTTACTTGTTTACTTTTTAAGCAAAGGCCTTTGATCTTTACAAATGAAGAATAATGAAAATGAATAACAAAAATAACCTTCAAGCCTATTTAGAGGGTGATCAGAGAATGATCTTGCATTTTCATAGTATCATAGTATCAGTCAGGGTTGGAAGGGACCACAAGGATCATCTAGTTCCAACCCCCCTGCCATGGGCAGGGACACATCACACTAGATCAGGCTGGACAGAGCCTCATCCAGCCTGGGCTTAAACACCTCCAGGGACGGGGCCTCAACCACCTCCCTGGACAACCCATTCCAGGGCTTCACCACTCTCATGCTGAAGAACTTCCTCCTCACGTCCAGCCTGAATCTCCCCACCTCCAGCTTCATTCCATTCCCCCTAGTCCTATCACTCCCTGATAGTCTGAAAAGTCCCTCCCCAGCCTTCTTGTAGGCCCCCTTCAGATACTGGAAGGCCACAATGAGGTCACCTCGGAGCCTCCTCTTCTCCAGACTGAACAGCCCCAACTCCTTCAGTCTGTCCTCACAGGAGAGGTGCTCCAGCCCTCTGCTCATCCTCGTGACCCTTCTCTGGACACCTTCCAGCACCTCCAGATCCCTCTTGTAATAGGGGCTCCAGAACTGGACGCAGTACTCCATGGGAGTAAAGGGGGAGAATCCCCTCCCTTGACCTGCTGTCCACACTTCTCCTGATGCAGCCCAGGATCTGATTGGCTTTCTGGGCTGCAAGTGCCCATTGAGAGCTCCTGTTGAGCTTCTCGTCCACAAGCACACCAAAGTCTCTCTCCTCTGGGCTGCTCCCCAGCCAGTAACTGCCCAGCCTGGATTTGTGCCTGGGATTGCCTCAGCCCAGATGCAGGACCCTGCACTTAGTCTTGTTGAACGTCATGATGTCAGCTTGTGCCCACCTCTCCAGCCTGTCAAGGTCCCTCTGGATGGCATCCCTCCCCTCCAGCCTGTCTGCTGCACCACACAGCTTGGTGTCATCAGCAACCTTGCTGAGGGTGCACTCAATGCCACTGTCCATGGCACCCACAAAGATGTTGAACAAGCCTGGTCCCAGGACTGATCCCTGAGTGACTCCGCTTGTCCAGTGGGACATGGACTCATTGTTCCATCTTCTTAAGCAACTGAGCCAAAAGAAATGGTCTTTGATAGCTTTTTCCCGTTTGATCAATGTGGCACCAAATAAATCCTTTCTGGCTATAGTTAGTTTAATTTTTACTGTTAAATAGTTGTAGTCCTACTCATCTAGTGTGACAGATTTTTTTCAAAGAGAAATGTAGTACTCAGAGTGGTCCTCCCATATCTTATGAGGAGAGCCTGAGGGAGCTGAAGGCTCTGTAGCTTGGAGAGGAGGAGCCTGAGAGGTGACCTCATTCATGCTGATAAAGATGTGCAGGGTGGGTGCCCAGAGGCTGGAGCCAGGCTCTGCTGGGTGATGCCCAATGCCAGCACAAGGGGTAATGGTGGAAGTTGATGCATAGCAAATTCCTTGTGAACATGAGAAAGATTTTTTTCCTTGTGAGGGTAACAGAACACTGGAACAGGCTGCCCAGGGGAGTTGTGGAGTCTCCCTGTCTGGAGATATTCAAGCCCTGCCTGGATATGTTTCTGTGTGATATAGTCTAGGTGATCCTGCTCTGGCATGGGGGTTGGACTGGATAAGCCTTGGCGGTCACTTTCAGCCCCTAACATTCTATGATTCTGTGATATGGAGGAGATAGTTCTGTCCTCAAATATGCTTCCATCTGGCCCAATGCCATTCATTTGGAGAGGATGAAGAACAATTGATTGAGCAGCATGTGCTGGCCAAGCAGCCTCAAGCTGCCTCCTACTCACAGCCTGCTGCCTAGCAGAGCCGAGCACTGCCATATGGGAAGCTGGAGGCAGAGCTCTCAAGCATACTTGCAAGAGTGCTTATTTCTTGTGGTTTATGCACATGGGTCCTGCACTCAAGAAGAATCCTGACCCACAGGGTGAACTTCCAAATTAGGCCCCCAGGCTGAGATCAGCTGCATTTTTCAGCAAGGAAACACTGGCTACAAGAAAAGCAGGTTGGGTGTGGGGCTTAACAGCTCCAGCATGAATGTTGTGTATTTATATTTTAAATTGAATACCTCCAGCATTTCCTGTATTCGTTTGCTGTAGTAGAGTCAGTTGGTATTATACTACCTGAACAATTCAGCGAGCTCTTAAGAAGATTGTGGAGTTAGTGAAGAAAGAAATCTTTTTGAGTAACAAACATTTACCCTGGAGAAGAGGAGGCTCAGGGGAGACCTTATTGCTGTCTACAACTACCTGAAGTGAGGGTGTAGCCAGGTGGGGGTTAGTCTCTTCTCCCAGGCAACCAATGACAGAACAGGAGGACACAGCCTCAAACTGCACCAGGAGAGGTTTGGGCTGGCTGTGAGGAAGAAATTCTTCACAGAGAGAGAGATTGGCCTTGAGGGAGGCTTGGCAGAGAGAGGGGGGCTCACAGAGGGAGAGATTGGTTTATGAGGGGCTTGGAACACAAGCCCTACGAGGAGAGACTGAGGAAGCTGGGGTTGCTTAGCCTGGAGAGGAGGAGACTCAGGGGAGACCTTATTGCTCTCTACAACTATCTGAAGGGAGGTTGTAGCCAGGCAGATGTTGGTCTCTTCTCCCAGGCAAGCAGCACCAGAACAAGAGGACACAGTCTCAGGCTGCACAAGGGGAGGTTTAGGCTGGAGGTTAGGAGGAAGTTCTATACAGAGAGAATTGGAATGGACTGCCCGGGGAGGTGGTGGAGTCGCTGTCTCTGGAGGTGTTCAAGAGGAGACTTCATGGGGTGCTTGGTGCCATGGTTTAGTTGACTAGGTGGTGTTGGATGATAGGTCGGACACGATGATCTTGAAGGTCTCTTCCAACCTGGTCTATTCTATTCTATTCTATTCTATTCTATTCTATTCTATTCTATTCTATTCTATTCTATTCTTCTTGAGAATGGGCTGCCCAGGTAGGTGGTGGAGTCACCGTCACTGGAAGTGTTTAACAATAGGCTGGATGAGGTTTAGTTGATTAGATGGTGTTGGGTGATAGGTTGGACTTGATGATCTCGAAGGTCTTTTCCAACCTGGTTAGTACTGTGATTGTGTGATTTAAAACCTGGATAACAAGCAAGGAAGCAATGTCAAAGCACGGCATGCTGAACACAGCAGGGGCTTGCTCATTCTGTGCATCGGTGTGGCCCACTGCTGGCATGCGAGGCCAACGCTCTTACAGCAGTAATGGCAAAGGAGATTTCACAATGACCAAAGCCTGGCTCAGCCACTGGAAACCCATGCATGACATGCTCTTTAAATTAATTCATGGAGAGAAAGCAGATGCCTGAATGAATGAAATGTTGCATTTCCTTCTGAGGGGATCTGATAGGGAATGTATTACAATGGCAGGCTTCTCTGCTTTGTGAGAGAGAATCAGCCAACAGTATTTAAAGGCTTTTCTTCTTTCCTTCTTCCTTTTTTATTCCCTTTTTTTCCCTCCCTAGATAAAAATTGGCCAGGTTAGAAATATGGTGCTCTTGAATGTGATAGAAATTGCTAAGTGGTGGAAAGTAATTGATAAAAGCTGCAGCACCATTAGTGGAAATGCAGCCCTTTCTAGGTGTGCAGGAAAAATTGCATTTCTGAAGAATTCATTGTTGGACATGGCACAGAACATTCTTGCTATAAAATCATATTATTTTCTTCCATTGGGCTCAGCAGGCAGTGCACAAGCCTGAGCACCGGGCATCTTTTGCATGTTGAAAAATAGGCCCTTCACCATGTGAACAAAAGGAATGATTGATGAGGCAGGTGGGCATGGAACTTGGGACAGCAGCATTCATTGTGTAGCAAATAAACTTGCAGGCTGCAGGTAGTGTTATGTTTTCACAGGCTCACAGGATGTTAGGGTTTGGAAGGGACCTCAGGAGATCGTTGAGTCCAGCCCCCCTGCCAGAGCAGGGCCATAGAATCTAGCACGGGTCACACAGGAAGGCACATCTCTCACAGGAACATATCCATATGGGTCTTGAAAGTCTCCAGAGAAGGAGACTCCACAACCTCTCTGGACAGCCTGCTCCAGTGCTCTGTGGAACCATGGCAGGGGCCATGAAACTGGGTCATTCATGAGGTCCCTTCCAACGCTGACAATTCTATGATTCTAATCTTAAGGCAACCAGCAGACCAACTGTGCCAAATCCCTTGCAGACCCTCTCAATTTCTACAGAGTTTTGAAAGGGATTCAATGAAAGTATAGATAAAGCTGGTTTAATCCTCAGAATCTCTCTTGTGTTTTGTGTTAGATAGCAGTGGGGCAAATGCTGTGACATGTGCAGTGCTTTTAGTGGAACTGAGCTGGAAGCAAGGGATATTTTCAGTATCAAGAGGCAGCATCACTGGAGGGAGGCTTTTGTCAGTTAGAGGAATGAGAGGAGGAGGAAGCCCAGTTTGCAAAACTGCAATTACAAGCAGATTTCATTTTTCTTTCCTTTCTTTCCTTTTTTTTTTCCCCTCAGTTACAGAGCTCATCGACATATAGATTTAATGAGAGGCAGCTCAAAGATTTGTCTCTCAGGTGTAAGAAAACATTTACTGTACATTGTGTGTTTCTGTTAAGGTCCCTGGCATAGAGGAACTTTTCCCACTTGCTGTTTTCCTTAGATGTATCAGGAAGTGTGGCCAGCAGGACTAGGGATGGAATTCTGCCCTGTACTCAGCACTGGGGAGGCCTCACCTCGAGGATTGTGTGCAGCTCCGGGCCCCTCACTGCAGGAAGGATCTTGAGGTGCTGGGGCAGAGGAGAGCAACCAGACTGGGGAGGGGGCTGGAGGGAAAGGCTGATGAGCAGAGGCTGAGGGAGCTGGGGGTGTCACAGTCTCAAGCTGCACCAGGGGAAGTTTAAGCTGGAGGTGAGGAGGAAGTTCTTCACTGAGAGAGTCATTCGTCATTGGAATGTGCTGCCCAGGGAGGTGGTGGAGTCACCGTCCCTGGAGGTGTTCAAGAGGGGACTGGACATGGCACTTGCTGCCATGGTTTAGTAGTCATGAGGTCTTGGGTGACAGGTTGGACTCGAAGATCTTTGGAGTCTCTTCCAACCTTGGTGATACTGTGGTACTGTGATACTGTGTTCAGCCTGGAGAAGAGGAGACTTAGAGGGGACCTTATCACTCTCTACAACTACCTCAAAGGAAGTTGTAGGCAGGTGGGGGTCAGGCTCTTCTCCCAGGCAATTTGTGCCAGGATAAGAGGGCATGGCCTGAAGCTGTGCCAGGGAAGGTTTAGGTTGGATATCAGGAAGCACTTCCTCACAGAAAGGCTGATTAGGCACTGGGAAGGCCTGCCCAGGGAGGTGGTGGAGTCACCATCACTGGAGGTCTTTAAGAAAAGCTTGGCTGTGGCACTTGGTGGCAGGGTTTAGCTGATGTGGTGGTGTTAGGTCATAGGCTGGACTGGATGATCTCAGAGGTCTTTTCCAGCCTCAATAATTCTGTGACCCTGTGATTCTCTGATGTGGCTGTATCACTGGATTACCTTTTTTTTTTTTTTCAGTGTATGTTCCTAAACCTGTTTATATATCAGCCTTTAATTTTCAGATACTTAGACACACCTAAGAGGATACAAAGGTTTCCTTGTTGTGTGTTTCTGCATATGTTGTGCAGGGGTGAAGAGACCGCTTGAGCGAAGTTCAGAGTCATCCTGACTCGGGAGAGACGAGTCTGGTCCGCAGCAGAATGTAATAATGCATTTTGGTGTTGCATAAAAGCATTTTAAATGTCATGGAATCAAAAGGAAATATCAGGAAAGAAAAGGCTTTGACGCCTCTGCACCTAAATACAGGCCTCCTGATTACAGTCGTGGCAGCTGAAGAGGCTGGAGGAAAAAGTTGGCTTATAATTAAAAATATTTTACGGTTTCTCGCAGCCAATAAAATATAGCTGCTTATTTTAATTGATTGCAGCAACACAGCAGTGAGATCCCATATAATGTGATGCAGTGTGCTATAAATTGAGGGTTGCAGCTCTGTTCCATCAAGTATCGATCTTTCGGAGAATCACAATACAAAATGAAAATCCCCACAGGGTTGTTTTGAGTACATCGAAGCAATCAAATTCTTCCTCTTTGGAACTCAGCAGCTGCATCAAACACGAGAAACTTCTGCACTTCCTTTGAGTCAGCTTCTTCTTGAAGTATTGGCCTCTGGTTTGAAAGCAAATTCATCTCTTGATGGTAAAAACTATTATCCACAGACTGCTGTAGAGATAATAATTTGTCATTTCTTTCCTTCCCCCATGCCATGACCTTGGCCAAATCCAAACACTGTCTCATTCTTAGTGTTTCTTAGTGCTTCAGTATATCTGAGTCAAGGTCAAAAAGAACTGTATAGCTTCTCAGCTGGTGTGAGTCATGTGCAGTGTTTTCCATCTCTCTGGGAAATAGCTTTCACCTTCCAATGGGCCTCTCATAACCGGTGGAAAAGTTTCTCACCCAGGCAACATTTTCTGCCTGCACTTCAAAGTTTCCTTGCAAGAGGAACATTGGCTTCCCCTTATGCTGTCCATAGTCATAACAAGAACTTTTTCACATTGACTTACCCACAGCTTTGGCACCTCCCCAGTTTAGCAGCTCTGCAGACCCTGTAACTCTTGCCTTGATGCAACTGTTACAAAGTCCTCATACCTAGAAATTTGCATATAAAGTTCCTTTTGCATTTTCCCTTTATCCCTGAGGAAGAGCTGTAGGATATTTCCTCTCAAATAAAATCCAGGTCATAAATAGATGGAACAGCAGAAAGTCCAGAAATGGTGATATGCTGGTGTTTGTTTATCACTTTTCTATCATGGAGTTCTTTATTAGGGTAGTACAGGGATGATTCAGAGCAGTAGGTCTGGAGTTAACATCTCAGTCTGAGTTATTGCATCTCCGGGCTCAGATAAATGTGGTTGCTCCAAGCTTATTTCTAATACCATAATCAGAGCACCTCATATCCTGAAAGTCCCATGTGTGGTCCTGTAGGGGCTGTGCCTCATGCCACAGGGCCTGTCAGTTTTGAAGTGTCACACTTGTGCTAACAGCAATGTTGTGCTACAGCCAGGCAGCTCGCTAGCAGCTCAGCAATTATCTACAAATAATTTTCTTTTTAGGCAATTCAGACCTTCCACGTAGAAATGGCTTAGTTGTAAAAGTTACTACCCTTCTAACATCACCTGTGATTCTTACTCACTACCAATCTTACCCACTGATCTCATCCAGGTAGGCTGTAATTTATGTTCCTAGTGGAGCTGGTGAATACATCTCATGAGGAATGACTAAAGGAGCTGGGGCTGCTTAGTTTGAAAAAGAGGAGACTGAGGGGAGACCTCAGTGCTGTCTACAACTACCTGAAAGGAGGTTGTGGAGTGGCTGCTGCTGGTCTCTTCCCACAGGTAATTAGTGACAGCACAAGAGGGAATGGCCTCAAGCTGTGACTGGGTAGGTTTAGACTGGACATAAAGAAACTTTTCAGGGCAAGAGTGGTCAGGCATTGGAATGTGCTGCCCAGGGAGGTGGTGGAGTCACCAGCCCTGGATGCGTTTAAAGGTGGTTTGGATGTGGTGCTTGGGGATATGTTTTAGGGGTGACCCTTGTAGAGTAGGGTTCTGAGTTGGACTTGGTGATCCTGAGGGTCTTTTCCAACCTGAATGTTTCTGTGATTCTGAGTCCATGATTTGCTAACATCCAGAGATTTAACTCAAACCCAGCTCCCCAGCTTGCATAAATCAATGTCATTGCATTGATTTCAGTTGAGCTATGCCAGCTGAATTTCTAGCTCACTTCAAAAAGTAGAGAAATAATTGCTTAATACTGTACAGCTTTGAGTCTGACCTTTTGAATTTAGATCTACTTTCTGAAAAATAACATTTTCTACTTCAGAGATCAGTCTTCTTACCACACCCACACAACTGTTGCATAACCCACACTGAATTCCTGGCTGAGTGAGAATGTTAATGCTTTTACTTTCGTTCTTTCACCAACCACCATCAACTCTCTAGGTACTTTCCAGCCTTGCTATCTCTTCAAATAGAGCTGCAACTGATTGTAAGTTCTGTAGGTCTCTTCAGACCAGGTCAAGAGGGGTTCTTCTTCCCCTTTGCTCTGCCCTGGTGAGGCCATATAAGGAATATTGTGTGCAGTTCTGGGCCCCTCAGTTCAAGAAGAACCTCAGGGAACTGCTTGAGAGCCCAGTACAGACACACAAAAATAATTAGAGAAGAGGAACCTCTTCCTTAGGAGGAAAGACTGAAGGAGCTGGAACAGGCTGCCAAGAGGGGTTGTGGAGTCTCCTCAGGAGACATTCAAAACCCACCTGGATGTCTTCCTGTGTGACCTACACTAGGTGATCCTGCTCTAGCGGGGGGCTGGACTGGATGAGCTTTGAGGTCCCTTCCAGCCCCTAACATTCTGTCATTCTGTGAGATTCTGTGACCACCTTACATTGCAGGGGAAAAAAACCTCCAGGGATGAGGCTTCCACCACCTCCCTGGGCAACCTCTTCCAGTGTCTCACCACCCTCATGCTGAAGAACTTCTTTCTGACATCCAATCTGAATCTACCCATTTCTAGTTTTGTTCCATTCTCCCCAGTCCTATTGCTCCCTGACACCCTAAAAGGTCCCCCAGCTTTCTTGTATCCCCCTTCAGATACTAGAAAGCCACAAATAGGTCTCCTTGGAGCCTTCTCTTCTCCAGACTGAATAGCCCCAACTTCTTCAGTCTGTCTCCAAAGCAGAGGAGCTCCAGCCCTCTGATCATCCTCATGGCCCTTCTCTGGACACATGCCAGCCCCTCCAGATCCTTCCTGTAATAGTGGCTCCAGAACTGGACACAGTCCTCAAAATGGGGTCTCACCAGAGTGGAGTAGAGGGGGAGAATAACTTCCCTTGCCCTGCAGGCCACACTTCTCTTGATGCAGCCCAGGTTCTGGTTGGCTTTGTGGGCTGTAGGTGCACACTGGTGGCTCACACTGAGCTTCTCATCCACCAGCACCCCCAAGTTCTGGTTCATTTGGGTTAACCAATTGTATGTATCCCATTTTCCACAGAGCAAATGCTTCAGCTTTCTGGTACAGGGGGAAAATAAGTAAATAAATGCTTACATAATTTAGTATTTGAATTCTATTTCAACTCAAAGATAACTGCTGTGCCCTTTAAAAAAAAAAAAGGCAGATTTTGTGCAGTAGGCGAAGCTGTGAGCAGTTCTGTCTTGCTTTGTTTTGGCATTCCTTTCTAAACAAACTAAAATCAACTTGCAATCAATTTGGTTCAGCCAAGCTTTATAGCGAGAATGAATACAAAGGAAATTGGTCTGGGGGGGGGGATGGGGTGGTGGAAAGGAGAAACATGCATTTGCTAATGGCATGGTGAAAACTTTGCTTCCATATCCATTCTAAATCAACATGAAGGATGTTTGGCATATGACTGCAGGAAGAACTCATCCACAGCACATGCTCTTTATCATAGCAATCTGACCGAAACGTGTTGCCGATTGCAAACGATTCACAGCATGCACAACCAGGTTTGACCTTGCCAAGACAGCCTTAAGTTGAATGAATGTCTGACTTTGCTTATTGAATAGCATGTTTGCCTCCTTGTGCCTCTTTAAGAGGCAGTGTGAGCCCAGAAGGACTTTTTTTTATATATCAAGTTGATATTTTGTTTCTACTTTCAGGTTTTATAACAATCCTTGCTTGTAATAGCCCGAGAAGCTTCCTTCCTCCTACTTCCATTGCTTGCCTGCTGATTTATAACATCTTCCTGAGCAACTTCAATAGTATAAATATGTAAATTGCATATTTGGATTTCTGCTGTCATGCTTGCTTTTAATGGCTTTAAAATAGATTTGAGGACAGTGTCTATTTTAAAGTGGTACTTGAAGAGTTTGCAGTATTTATGAATATTGCATTCCTTCTTTCTAGGCTCTTAAGGATGATGATGCTGAGACTGGGCTGACTGATGGAGAAGAGAAAGAAGAACCCAAGGAAGTGGAGAAACTTGGGAAAATCCAATATTCCCTGGATTATGACTTCCAGAACAATCAGGTTTGAAAGAACCAACTTGTAATATTCCATTTCCGTGGGTGAAAGGGGAAAATGAAATATTACATTCAGTTGCAGTAGGTATATCTGCAATCCTTACTTCTTACATGGAGTAAAGGGAGAAAGCAAGACTGAAGATTCCTGACAGAGGTACTACTGAATGGTATTCAACATACTCAGAGTTGATATTAAACCCTTCAGCAAAACTGAAGACACAGTTTTGTCTAATGGTAATTAGTAACTTTGTATTATGGAGTCTGCGAGCAGGCAGTAAAAGAGAGCTTTAGCCCACAGACATTAAAAATGTCAGCAAACAAAGGTTGCTAGGACAAAGAGGTTTTGTTGCTCTCCATTAAAGTAGATCTAGTAGCTGAGAAAATTTTAGTTTGGAACAGAAGTTCAAATAAAATAAAAATAAAAGCCTGAGTGAAATTAAACAGGAAAGCTGGACAAGAAGAACCTCTCCAGTCAAGGACTCCTACTCCTTTGGCACCCTACTCTGAAGCCGCCAAAACCTAACTTTGGCATACTTGCCCAAGGGTTCAGTAGGAATAAACAACATAAAATGATGTAGACCTATCTGGCCATACCAAACTATCTCCTATTTGTGAGGGCTGGAAGGGACCTCAAGGATCATCCAGTTCCAACCCCCCTGCCATGGGCTGGGACACCTCACACTAGATCAGGTTGCTCAGAGCCTCATCCAGCCTGGCCTGCAAAAGCTCCTGGCATGAGGCTTCCACCACATCCCTGGGCAACCTCGATAAGTTCATTTAATTCCCTTGCCTGGACTCTTGATGTCATTGGGATCACTTTTACTGACATACCAATCCATAGTCCCAGAGTGAAACTCACTGTGCTTAACTTTGGACCCAAGTCCACTGTGGTGGGTTAACACCCTTTTCTGAGAACAAAAGAACAAAGCAGGGTGGAGGGCTTGCAGGTACTTTTCACTCCCTGCAGGGCATTTTTCGCCTGGGAAGCTGAGTCTGTTCCACTCCCCCCCTCCCTGCCCAGCTAGGGTATAAAAAACAGGACATCGTAGCTGTTGGCCCTTCTTCTCTGGCTCCTGCCTCTGCTAGATGAGAGCTGCTGCAGCTGCCCTCCTGCTCCTCTGCCACGTGGTCGGACCTGATCCTTCTCCCTGCTGCCTCCACGCTTCCTCAGGGAAAGGCTGGTTTTGCATTATTCTCTTGTTTTTGTCCCCCTCCCATCCATCCTTGTTCCTTGCACTTGTGAGCCTTTTTCCTGTTATTGTTATATATATCTATATTGCTTAAAGACAACTCTTTACCTCTCTACTTCCAAGCCGACTCCAAATTATTGTTTGGTGGATTTGCTCCTTCCTTTTCTCCCCTCTCTGTTGGGAGGGAGGAGGGGGGGAGTGGGGGAGAGATTCTCAGCCTTGCCCCCACCTGAGCTCTTAACTTCCAGTTAAGGCTCAAACCACCACAATTTTGGGATCACTTTTACTGACATACCAATCCATAGTCCCAGAGTGATACTCACTGTGCTTAACTTTGGACCCAAGTCCACCAACACATCTGACTTCTTCACTTCTAATGCATGGTTTTCAGTGAACTTGAGGATACATAGCCTGCATTTCATTTCTTTTTTTTTTTTGACAACTTAAGTGAAAACCACATTGTCCTTCTCTCTTCCTCTCTGTTTCTCTCTGATCTTCTAGATATTTAGACCCAGCTATGGCCTGGGTATTTCTCTCTCTTTTGAATTTTACTTTTGACTACCCCTTCTTGTTTTTCAATGCAAGAGCCAAGAAGAATTCCAAAGCCTTTCAAGAATCCGTGGTTGAAGGATCCGTTCCTCAACTCCTTGTGTCAATTTCCTTGGCCATGTGTTGAGTCACTCTGATCCTCCTTAAAATCAGTATGAAATCAGTATGAAATCAGTATGAAATCAGTATGAAGCATTGAACACTCTGAAGAGGGGAAAAAAGGAAAAGTTGCAACTGTGTTCTGACAAAAGGTTTCCAGTTTCCATAGCCTAGGAGAACAGACTTTCTGTGTGAATTTTATAAAAGGAGATGGTAATTTTCTTGAACTGTGTTTTATGAAGGGAAATAAGACAGGCAAGCAAGACAACTGCTAGAAGTGTGTCACATTTAACCAAGGGAATAAACTGTTTGAGTTATGGTTTCCTGGTTTGTTTTCCTACTATAAGCTACGCTGCAGCTTGGAGGGGCTTCAGTTAAGTTAGTATGCTGCTGTGGCACAAAACTACAGACTGAAAATCTGCCTAATTTATTGCCCAGAGTTAAGAATGGAGACAAGATGAGTGATGTACTCTCCAGAACATGATTCCTCAGTTTTAGAGAGAGAGGGAGAGGAATTTTAAAAGGGATTGAATTGCTTTTCTACTCTGTTATCTTAAAGCCAAAGACTTGTTTTTCGGTCTTTGATGTGAAAGACTTAATGCAGATCCTGAACCTACCCATGTATTTATGAACTGTTGTGCATCCAGAATAAGAATGAGACTGAAAAGGAGAAGTATTTCTTACAGCTAAAGGAAAATGTTCCCTGGAGCTTAAGAGTCCCTATAGGTGGAAAACCATGCAGGCCATTATGTCAATTTAAAAACTAATTCCAGCTGAAGAATCATTCAGAAGCCAGAATCTTCTTTCCTAGATTGCTGTATTGTTCTGTATTGCAGATGTTAGAGCTTCTGCTTCCAATTTTAAATGATTCAACCGTGAGAGAAGTAAATACATTGTGACTGAAACAATGATTAAGAAGAAAGTGTTCTCAGACTTCATTCCCAGTTCTTAGTATCTTGTTTCTTGATTGTCCTTGAAGAGTCACTTAAATCTTTGCCTTGGGTTTGTGTCCAGGAGATAAATCACAGAATGTTAGGGGCTGGAATGGACCTCAAAATCTCATCCAGTCCAACCCCCCTGCCACAGCAGGATCACCTAGAACACATCACACAGGAACGCATCCGGGCAGGTCTTGAATAGCTCTAGAGAGGGAGCCTCCACAACCACCCTGGGCAACCTGTTTGAGTGTTCTGTCACCCTCACAGGGAAATAATTCTTCCTTCTGTTTAGGTCTTGAATATCTCCAGACAGGGAGACTCCTTGTGACCGGTTTAGGCTGTGCCTTTAAGAAAAGAGACAGTTGCTGAGAGGGCTAACGGAGATAACAGAATCTATTGGGGGGGACCATGTGGTTTCTTTTTGAGTGTGGGGGGGGAACTTTCTCACCCTACTACACTCCACAACCCTTCTGGGCAGTCTCCTCCTGTGTTGTGTCACCCTCACAGGGAAATAATTCTTCCTTCTGTTTCCATGGAACTTTCTATGCCTCAGCTTCCACCACTGCCCCTTGGGCTGTCATTGGGCATCACCCAGCAGATCCTGGCTCCATCCTCTTGGCACTCACCCTTTATCAACATGAATGAGGTTTATAAACATTAATGAGGGAGTTGCACTGGATGATCTTCCAAGGTTCCTTCCGGCCCCTAACATTGATTCTGTGATTCTGTGATCCATTTACTTTCAACAGAGTTCTGCCTGAGCATTTGCATTTGATAGATCACCTTTTTGAGTGTGGCTGGAGGTAAGGTTACATGTCAAGGATTTAGAATACAAATCTTGTAGTCAAAATTAGACATTCTTGATTGTTTAATAATGTGATTTCTATTCATGGTGCCCAGCATAGAAAAATAATGCACAAGAGGAGGGAGCAATTGAAAGTTATTTGATTGCAGTCTTTAAAAAAGTTGAAGACTGTATTTAGCTGTAATCAGCTGCCCTTTGAAAACCTCTTTTCTGCTTAAAAACAGCCTTTGTACAGTCTGCATCTGCCATAATTGGTTTTCTGAAGTCTATAGTGCTGCTTCATTTGCTTTCTCTGAAGGGCAGGGAAGAGGAGTGGCAATGGGTTTTCATGGACCAGAAATAGAGTCTGCATGTGTATGTCTCTGTTACAGTTTCTTTATAAATATCTATCTATTTGAAATTTCATTCTGCTGTTTTTCCTCTCTTTTCAGCTTCTGGTTGGGATTATTCAAGCAGCTGAGCTGCCTGCATTAGACATGGGTGGTACCTCTGATCCCTACGTGAAAGTTTTCCTGCTGCCTGATAAGAAGAAAAAATATGAGACAAAAGTCCACAGAAAGACCCTGAACCCTGTTTTCAATGAACAATTTACATTCAAGGTAATTTTTTTAATGATAGTTTGGACTTGTTTATCTAGCCACTATGTATCTCTTGAGTGCCTACAAAGTTAGACAACTTAGTTAATTGGTAATTGCAGCATAGTGATTTTTTTTTCCAGGTTCTAGAAACCTGTGGTATGTAACCTTATGATGAAAATGGTGTAACATAAAGTCAGACCTCAAGAGGTGTAAAAGGCACAGTTTAGTTTTAGGCACTTCTGCTACCCTGAGGTATGACAATCTGATCCATATTCTGTGTCTGGATAAAACTTACAGGAAAGTCAGAACACAGTGACGCTTTTATAGAAGTCAGGTAAATTTAACTAACCCAGCATTTTCTCCAGGTATATTTGTAGTCCCATTTATGAATTCCAATATACCATTTCTTTGCCCCTCAAAAATAAATTAATCCTAGAATCATGGAATCACAGAATTGTCAGGATTGGAAGGGACCTCAAGAATCATTGAGTTTCAATCCGCCTGCCATGGGCAGGGGCACCTCACACTACAGCAGGTTGCTCACAGCCACATCCAGCCTGGCCTGAAAAACCTCCAGGCATGAGGCTTCCGCCACCGCCCTGGGCAACCTCTTCCAGCATCTCACCACCCTCATGCTGAAAGAACTTCTTCCTGACATCCAGTCTGAATCTACCCATTTCTAGTTTTGCTCCATTCTCCCCAGTCCTATCACTCTCTGACACCCTAAAAAGTCCCTCCCCAGTTTTCTTGTAGCCCCCTGCAGATACTGGAAGGCCACAAGAAGGTCTCCTTGGAGCCTTCTCTTCTCCAGACTGAACAGCCCCAACTCTCTCAGTCTGTCTGTGTAGAAGAGGAGCTCCATCCCTCTGATCATCCTTGTGTCCCTTCTCTGGACACCTTCCAGCCCCTCCAGATCCTTCTTGTAACAGGGGCTCCAGAGCTGGATGCAGTGCTCCAGGTGGGGTCTTACCAGAGTGGAGTAGAGGGGGAGAATCACCTCCCTGGCCCTGCTGGCTATGCTTCTCTTGCTGCAACCCAGGCTCTAGTTGGCCCTCTGGGCTGCTGGTGCACACTTGTGGGTCACGTTGAGCTGCTTCTCCACCAGCACCCCCAAGTTCTTTTCTTCAGGGCTGCTCTCAAGCCAGTCCCTGCACAGCCTGTATCGGTGCCTAGAATTGCCTCCGCCCAGATGCAGGACATTGAAGTTGGGCTTGTTGAACTGCATGAGGTTGGGTGACCAATATGTTAGATTAGTCTGCTAGAGTTTGTCATAGCAATTCTTTGCCATGCTACTTTAATTATAAAAAGAATTAATGTCTGGGGTTTAATAACATATGAATGAAATGGATGTAGCTAAGCCTTATGCTGAAAATCTAAGTCATTCCAATAGTGTCTATCATCATGAGTGTTAAAAAAATAAGAGAGTCTAAAACTGTAGCCTAAACCCCAGTTAAAACCAATAAAGGAATGCTATACAGCATGTTTCATAGGGCTTCACCTAATATAGATTCCTCTGCTGTTACTTTAAGCCTTTCTCTCTATGCCCAATGTTATAATGACAGCTACAGACTGAAAACAGGAACAGTGAAAGACTCAGGCTATGTAATCATTCAATGAGAAAGCTATCCTTGGAGGCCAGAACCACTGCTGCATATATAAGCTTATTTTTTCCCTTGAAGATGTTCATAAAAATAATCTTTGGTGGGGAGTTATTTTTGCATGATCTTTCCTAAGAGAGAATTTAAAAGGAAACAGTTAAAAATGAGGTTCCCATACAGCTCACTAAAGAAAAGGAAAAATCAATAATGCTGACAGCTAAGATGAAGGCACAAATGATAAATCAGATCATCCACTCCTGCTCTGTAAGGTCCACTTCTTTGAAGTCACATTTTTAATACTCAAATGTTATGCTTCAAAGGGAAGTTTCCTTTCCACTCAAGCCCTAATAGGGTGTTTAGGTGTATCCCAGTATGGTACTGGTCATCACCTGGATACTGTGGCCAAGAGAAAAGCAACAGGGCATGCCAAGTACTATTCTGGGGACTACAGTGAAGAAGATAAGCAACCATTTAACCAGTGCTATAACTGTAATAAACATCTTCCATGGGACCTACTGATGAGATCTCATTTACTTGGGCAGAGCCTTACTGCTGTGATCCACTTCAGGTAGCACACAGCTTCTGATGGGATCGTTTCTCTCTCCCTCTCAGGCTCATTTTGTTACCTCCTTCCAGGTGGAGCTGTAATCTCCCTGTCTTCCTCTAGAAGAAGGTTTAGTAGAGCTAAGACAGACTTTGTGCTGTAATTTGAGCCCTGAACATTATTCCTTCTCTTCTTTAGATGGTTTCTTAAGTTAGTCCCCTTCTCATTTCTTTTTCCTAGTAATCCATCATGCTGTTCCAGGGTGCAGGTGTTCATCAGGCTCCAGCTGTCTGAATCATATACCTGCATTGTGCTGCCAAAAGGAAACTGAGAAATCCTAGCTGGACTGCACCAGTCAGGCAGAAGAAGGTGTTCTTCTTCAGACTCAAAGTGAGAAGAGACTTCCTGTCTAGAGGAGTCACATGCCTGTGCCAAAAAACCCATTCCTATACATGTTCTTCTTCCAAGGGCTTGCCTGTACTAAGTCAAAGGGCTGAGCAGAGCAAAAAGCCGGGAGAGGGAGCAATCCTTCACAAATGCAGTGCTATAGGCTGGGGTCAGAATGGCTGGAGAGCAGCCAGGCAGAGAGGGACCTGGGGGTGCTGGTTGATTGTAGGCTGAACATGAGCCTGCAGTGTGCCCAGGCAGCCAAGAAGGCCAATGGCATCAGGAACAGTGTGGCCAGCAGGAGCAGGGAGGTCATTCTGCCCCCATTGTGACCGGTTTAGGTTTCTTTGTGGGGGGGGGGACTTTCTCACCCCACCACACCCTGTACGCTGCACTGGTTAGGCCGCACCTTGAGTCCTGTGTCCAGTTCTGGGCCCCTCAGTTTAGGAAGGATGGTGTCTTGGTGGAACATGTCCAGAGAAGGGCAACAAAGTTGGTGAGGGGTTTGGAGCACAAGCCCTATGAGGAGAGGCTGAGGGAGCTGGGGTTGCTTAGCCTGGAGAAGAGGAGACTGAGGGGTGACCTTCTTGCTCGCTACAACTACCTGAAGGGAGGTTGTAGCCAGGCAGAAGTTGGTCTCTTCTCCCATGTAACCAGCACCAGAACAAGAGGACACAGTCTCAGGCTGCACCAGGGCAGGTTTAGACTGGATGTTAGGAAGAAGTTCTACAGAGAGAGAGTGATTGCCCATTGGAATCGGCTGCCCGTGGAGGTGGTTGAGTCACCTTCATTGGAGGTGTTCAGGAAGAGGCTTGATGGGGTGCTTGGTGCCACGTTTTAGTTGTTTAGGTGGGTTGCATTGTATTGTATTGTATTGTATTGTATTGTATTTAGGTGGGTTGGATTGGTTGATGGGTTGGATGCGATGATCCTGAAGGTCTTTTCCAACCTGGTGGTGTATTGTATTGTATTGGACATCCTTGGCAGTCCTGAACAAAGCTGAAGTCTAAGGCTAGCTTAGAGGCAATGAATAATGGATGAAGTACTGTTGTTCTTCCCCTGATCTGGTGGCCACTGGATGACAAATGAAGGCAGGAACTCTGTTGCTGTATAGCAATGAGATTCCAGAGATTCTGCAGAGAGCAGAAAATCTCAGAAGTCCTCCCACAAGCCCTGTATTGCTGCCTTGTAGAATCCCCAACGTTACAGAGTCTCAGAGTCTCACTTACAGCAGAAGTCCTGGAAGCCCTCACCAGATGAAGCAGGTAACAGAAGTCCTGAGCAGATCCCTAGCAGCATCCCTGCACCCAAGCCCTAGCCAGAAGTAGCTAACTGACAGAAGCAGAAGTCCCTAGCAGTCCTAACCCCGACCCCACCCCCAAGCTGTTCCTAAGTCCCTAACCCAAGTAACTCTTGCTCAGAGTGGCTGTTTCTATACTCTTTGTTATCAGTCCCATAACCAGTAAAACCCAACCACATCTATAAGCTAAAATCTTTTCCCAATGAGAGCTGCCAGTGTGTCAAGGAGGTGGCTTCTGCAGCATGTTCCAATCCAAGGATGCCAAGGTGAGGATGTTGTTTTTGGCACCCATGGAATGTGATTGTTTTGCTCTAGGCAGTGTGCTAAGGAATTGGTCAGCTAAGGAATCCTGCATTCTGATTGTGTCCAGCAGCTGCCTTCAGAACAGTGGCTGCAACAAAGTGCTGTCACTAGACCATCTTTAAAAATGAAGCCAGCCAGGTTGGAAAAGACCTTTGAGATCATCAAGTCCAACCTATCATCCAACACCATCTCATCAACTAAACCATGGCACCAAGCACCCCATCCAGTCTCTTCCTAAACACCTCCAGGGATGGTGACTCCACCACCTCCCTGGGCAGCACATTCCAATGGCAAATCTCTCTGTATGTGAAGAATTTCTTCCTCACACCCAACCCAATCTTCCCCTGGTGCAGCTTGAAGACTGTGTCCTCTCCTTCTGTCATTGTTGCCTGGGAGAAGAGACCAACCCCCACCTGGCTACAACCTCCTTTCAGGTAGTTGAAGACAGCAATAAGGTCTCCCCTGAGCCTCCTCTTCGCCAGGCTAAGCAACCCCAGCTCCCTCAGCCTCTCCTCACAGGGCTGTGCTCCAAGCCCCTCAGCAGCCTTGGTGCCCTTCTATGGACACGTTACAGCATCTCAACATCTTTCTTAACCTGAGGGGCCCAGAACTGGACACAGTCCTCTGGGTGTGACCTAACCTGTGCTGAGTACAGGGTAGAATGACTTCCCTATTCCTGTTGGCCACACTATTCCTGATGCAGGCTTTTGTTTCTCTTTTTATTTGGACAGTTAATAGAGAAATGTTTACTGAAGCCCTTGGAGACCGTTTATACTTGCAGAGTATATTCAGATTGACCAAGTGTTCAATGCAAGTCAAATCAATTCCTAAATCCGTCCTCTCTAGACTGCCACTCAAGTGTAGCTTACCTGAACTAGGGCTACAGGAAGGATGAAGAGAGACTGTTTGCAAAAGCCTGCAGTGATAGGACAAGGAGCAATGACTTCAAACTAGAGACGAGCTGATTTAGATTGGATGTTAGGAACAAGTTCTTTCCTATGAGGGTGGTGGAACAGTGGAGCAGGTTGCCAAGGGAGGTGGTTGAGGCTCATTCCCTGGTGGTATTCAAGGTGAGGCTAGACGAGGCCCTAAGCAGCCTGATCTAGTTGGGGATGTCCCTGCTGACTGCAGAGAGGTTGGACTGGATGACCTTTGGAGGTCCCTTCTGGCCTGGACCATTCTGTGATCTTCATCTGAATATTTAAAATGTGAGTCATAAGCATCCTAACACACAGCATCTGTCTGGAACACATCAGAACAGCTGGAGAATTAGTCTGACCTTGGCCTTCTGCCATCATAATATCTAGCTATATGCTGTGACTTACAAAGCACCTTATAGTCTCTGGTGTGAAAGGTAGAGGAATAATAAAATACACCTTGGTAAGTACTAGGTAGTGGTACTGTAAGAGTACTATTTAGTGTCTGATCAGTGTCATATGCAGCAAACCAGGTCTGGCTTTATCATCAGTCTGGGGGCTACCTGTTTGTGATTGATGACAGCTGATTTCCTGAAGGAAAGACACTGCTGCGTGAAAGTTCCTATGTCTTCAGTGCAAATAATTGGACTTCCCCTTCCAGTTTCATCACCCACAAAATGATTTGAAGCAGAATGAGAAAAACCCAGGGAGTGATGAGTGAGCTGCCACATTGTTCTATCGAGTGCCAGAGCCTGGTCTCAACACATACTGCATCTGGTGACTCTGAAACAAATACACCTCATAATTTTTCCTGCAGTTCAGTTTACCTGAGATGACAGATGATAAACCAAAGAAATAGATTTGCATTGTAGTGGGCTGATCTTTATTGTCTCAGATAACAGACTTTTGTCATTTTCTCTGTTTTTTTTTTTTCCTTTGCAGGTGCCATACTCTGAGCTGGGAGGAAAAACTTTAGTGATGGCGGTTTACGACTTCGATCGTTTCTCCAAACATGATATCATTGGGGAATATAAGGTTGCAATGAACACAGTGGACTTTGGTCATGTCACTGAGGAGTGGAGGGATTTGCAAAGTGCAGAGAAGGAGGAGGTAAGACCAATCAGCTTTTCCTTTTTTCCCCAGGACACTTCAGCTAGAGAAACAGTCATGCTAGCAGCACTTTTTTTGCCTAGACAGCTCCCATCTGTTATCAGCATTTCTCAGACTTGCTACACCTGATGAATTTCTGATAAACATCTTTTCCAATACTCACTGAATGGTACATTCTCCTTTGCTAATCCTGTTTTCAATCTATTTGACACTTTATGGAACATATTAAGGAAGTTTTCACGAGTTTGACTTTTTCTTGAAGGGATGTGGTTTGGGCACATGAAATTTGCATTGGAATTATATCTGCAGTGTGCATTTAGGCCTCTCTGTGACCCTAATCATCCTCAGTATTTGCATCTTCTTGTGCATGAAGATAATGGTAGGTTCTCCTTGACATACCTTACTGCAATACCCTAGTTTGTTTGAACTGCTATGAAATAATATCCATTAGACTTATGCATTTGAGAAGAACAGCATCTCACTCAAACATTAATCACCTTTTTAATTGTCCTCTCTTGTGCCAACATCCTGTAGGTTCATGATTTAGTAGGTACAGTGCTGCATATACACAGGACACTTGTTGGCAATGTTTGATCACTAAACTGTGAAATCCTATGATGATCATACTGGCACATCCACCTCCTTGCTTATCATAATGCCATTTTGTACTCAGTTTTACATTCTTCTTCCTCTTGATGGCTACATAGCTGCCACTCATAGCAGACAGAGTGCACATCGTGCTTCAATTCTCGGGTGTCAGAAGAATCTGAGTTTGAATTCCTTGCCTAATTTAGCCAGTAAGCTGCTTTGGATTTAAACCTTAGTTTCTGTAATTAAAGGGGGAAATCTCTGGATGAAATATTTTCTTAATATGAGTGACAGAAGCCTGAATATTGGATTTAGACTACAAGTGGTAAAAAATTCAGCAGATGCTGAGCTTTACAGCCTTCCCAGATTTTCAAAAATGGTTGATTTCAGTCTTGCCTTTCTGTGTGTTTGAGTGCTTGTATTTTAGGATGTCTGTCTTCTGCTGCTTATTATTGATTTGAAAGTCACTGTTGCATTGAGACTCTTTCTGCATGGCACATCTCTCTTGGGCTCTCTGATTGCTTGTGACATTAACATCCATGATACACAGGGCATTTTGCTTCCACTCTGAGTGATAAAGATGAAAATGAAAAAGAGCAGGAAAAGGAAGCTTGCAGATCAAGGGCCCTGTTGCTTCAAAGCTGCAGCATACCAGAAAGCTAGAAGTATCAAATCAGAGTGCATTAATCCTTCCAAACTTAATAAAGTATCAAACTGGACTTCTATTGCACTATTGTGTGTGGTAGCAAATTGCTTCGTGTTTTTCTGTTGCAAAACTGATAAAAGAAGCCAAATACTACACAAATAGGAACTGAACCTTCACCCTTTTAGTGTAACTTCAAGCTTTGATAACATAGACAATGATACCCATAAGCAGGTGACAGATAACATGGCATAGATTAGTGTGGCTTTTATCTGTCTTCTGGCAGAGAGCTTCTGGAGTTTTGAGTTCTCTACCTCACATTCACAATGAAACCTGACTCAGCAACTTGATTATTTCATAAAGTTGGTATCCTGCTAGATATAAACTACTACTGCTGAAAGCTCCTTCCAAATACGGATCCTGACTCCAAATATGATTATGATTCAGATCAGGACAAGGGGCAATGGGTGGAAGTTAGGGCATAGGAAGTTCCATGGAAACATGAGGAAGAATTTTTTGCCCTGTGAGGGTGACAGAAGACTGGACCAGGCTGCCCAGGGGAGTTGTGGAGTCTCCCTCTGTAGAGATATTCAAGACCTGCCGGATGTGTTCCTGCATGATGTGTTCTAGGTGATCCTGCTCTGGCAGGGGGATTGGACTGGATGAGCTTTTGAAGTCCCTTCCAGCCCCTAACATACTGTGCTTCTGTAAGGTAATTTTTTACAAATTCCCCAGCTCTCAAAGTATTTGAGTACTAGAAGAATATTAGAAGAGCTTTGGATGGTTTGCACTAGGGAAAAAACCTAGGCTGTAACTTATTTATTCTTTCAGAGCCCAGCTGAACTGACAGGTGTGTTTTCACAAGTTTTTGACATTTGTCTGTCCAACTATATTTGCATGAGAGTCAGGTTAACTAGCAGAAACTAGTTTGCCTCATTTCTTAGAACCTCAGCCCTCACTTTTCTTCAGATTTCAGGTACTATGTGTATAGGATGTTTAGGCATTGGAAGGGACCCCCAGAGATCATTAAGTCCAACCCCCCTGCCAGAGCAAGACCATAGAATCTAGCTCAGGTCACACAGGAATGCATCCAGATGGGTCTTGAAAGTCTCAGTAGAAGATGACTCCACAAACCCTCTTGGGAGCCTGCTTCAGTGTTCTGTGACCCTCACAGTCAAGAAGTTCCTCCTCATGTTGAGGTGGAACCTTCTGTGCTGTAGTTTACAGCCATTGCCCCTTGTCCTATCTCAGGGCACAAGGCTGTCCCCTCCCTCTTAACACCCAGCCCTCAGATATTGATAGACATTGATCAGATCCCTTCTCAGCCTTCTCATCTCCAGACTAAACAGCCCCAGGGCTCTCAGTCTCTCTTCATAGGGGAGATGCTCAAGACCCCTAATCATCCTCGTGGCTCTCTGTAGGACTCTCTCCAGCAGGTCTCTGTCTCTCTTGAACTGGGGAGCCCAAAACTGGACACAGAATTGCAGATCTGGTCTCACCAGGGCACAGTAGAGGGGGAGAAGAACCTCCCCAGCCCTTATCTCCAAGGTCTTTCTCCTTAGAGCTGCTTCCCAGCAGAGCAGAGGAGAGGTCCTGTCACCACAAACCTGTTATGAGCTGACACAGAATCACAGCATTGTCAGGGTTGGGAGGGACCTCAACGATCATCCAGTTCCAAACCCCCTGCCATGGGCAGGGACACTTCACACTACATCAGGTGGCTCAGAGCCACATCCAGCCTGGTCTTAAAAATCTCCAGGGATGAGGCTTCCACCACCTCCCTGGGTAACTCCTTCCAGTGTCTCACCACCCTCATGGGGAAGAACTTCTTCCTAACATCCAATCTGAATCTACCCATGTCTAGTTTTCTTCCATTCCCCCAGTTCTATCACTCCCTGACACCCTAAAACATTCCTCCCCAGCTTTCTTGTAGCCCCCTTAAGATACTGTAAGGCCACAAGAAGGTCTCCTGAGAACCTTCTTTTCTCCAGACTGAACAGCCCCAATTCTCTGAGTCTGTCTCCATAGCAGAGGAGCTCCAGCCCTCTGATCATCCTCATGGCCCTTCTCTGGACACATTCCAGACATTTCATAATTTACAGCAGACACAGCTGCAGCCAGGCAGTACCCTGTCTTCAGAATGAGTAAATAAAGTAGTGCACACACAAAAGCTAACACGATTTAGCTGTGCCAGATGTGTAGCAACAGACACATGCTCGTCTTTTGGTGGTGATCATGAGCATGATATGGCAGTCTGTTTTTCCTAATTGTAAGAAAACATGATAAAAAAAACAAATTAAAACCTTAGCAACTGGATTTCATCCAAAAATGTAGGACAAATGTAATTCTATTACCACCAAAGAAACATTTTTTGTGGACTATTGTGCACATTGTAATTGGCTAATGAGTTTGTCCTTGAAAAACACATCTGTTTCTGGTCTGTGCTGTTTGAGGTATGACTTGTTTGATTTCTTCCATACCCTCATTCCACTTAGGTAAGTTGTTCAGTTTTTAACAAGCTAGCACTATCTAGAACTCATAATGTGCTTGCAATTGGTATCAGACACTAAACTGTCTGTTGAGGTCTTTTCCAACCTTATTGATTCTAGGATTCTAGGATTCTATGAATCATGACCCCTAAACAGGTTGTATACCAAAGCAAATCAGTAGCAGTTGTCACCAGTCACTTTGAAAGAGCCATCTAGGTAGCATCAGTCAGAGCATAAAAATCTTATTCTCTTCTTATTCTATGTCAAATTCAGTTGATGCACATCACAGAATGTACAATTTAATTAATACAACAATCATGGAGGGCAAAATCATTTTATAGAATCCTAGAATGGCTTAGGTTGGAAGGGACCTTAGACATCATCTACTCTAACTTCCCCACCATGGGCAGGGGCACCTCTCAACCAGACTTGGCTGCTCAAGGCCTCATCCAGCCTGGCCTTGAACAGCTCCAGGAAGGAGGCATCAGCAGCCTTCCTGGGCAACCTATTCCAGAGTTTCACCCCCCTTGTCCTGAAGAACTTCTTCCTAAGATCCAGTCTAAACCTACTCTCCCCTAGCTTGAAACTATTCCCCCTTTATCCTATTAATTGACAGCCTTGTGTAAAGTCCCTATTAAGCCTTCCTGTAAGATCCCTTCAGGTATTGGAAGGCAGCTCTAAGGTCTCCGTGGAGTCTTCTCTTCTCCAGTCTGAACAACCAGTGCTCCCTCTGCCTATCCTCATAGGCTCATAGTAGAGGTGTCCCAGCCCTTTGATCATCTTTGTGGCCCTCCTCTGGACTCCCTCCAGCAGATCTGTGTCCAGTTTCTCTTCTTTTTGCTCACAAAGCTCCACTGTACTTTCCATCCCTTTTTTTCCCCCCCCTAAATGGTCTTGAATTTGATGGCAGAGGATGAAGGTTTAATGAAATATTTGAAGGTCTACCTGTCACAGCCCAGCCATTTGACTGGCATCTTTCTGACACCACATTCTCTTCTGGGGAAGGCCTTACTAATATATTTGTGTTAATGAAGCACTTTGAAGGTACCTGGCTTTATGTAAGCATTTGTTATGACTGTGAGAGGGCTTTGGGAATGTGCAAGTCTGTCCAATGACTGCTAAATAGTGGGGAGGCCACTACTAGTGAGCTGCTTACCTTGAATCCTTTTTGCCTGGCTGCTTTTAGCTCTGCTGTCCTTGTGAATATATGGAGGTGATTTATCTAGTAGGCCTTCAGTCTCGTATGACTGAGAGCTTGGGAGGGAAAAGTGGTAGATACTGAAAGATTATTCACTTTTACCAAGAATGACATATGATAGTCTGGGCACAGTGTTCAAAAACAGATGATCAGAGTTTGCCCCTCTGTGTCATCTACCAGATGTCACTGCCATTAACTTCATCTGAATAAGCACTGCACCCAGTATCTATTATCACTCCAGTACAGGAGGCCATACAGTCCTCTGCTTTACTCACAGCAGTGTGAATCATACTGGGAGTCATCTTCTGAACACTTCAACTAATTTCCCTCCAGTTATTTTGTTATATTGGCACTCAAATTGAAAACCTGTTACAGCAAACATTCCAAGATGTTTTAGGGAATATAAAGAAGAGCAGAAACAATTCTTTCCCTTGAAAGCAATGGTGAAGCAGAGCCTTACTCAGCGAGGAGAAGGATCTTCCACCTGCCAGTATCGACTACCAAGGGTTCTACAGATGTCTTATGACTGTTGCCACATATGACTCTATGCATTATACAGAATACAGAAAATTAACCAGGTTGGAAAAGACCCTTGAGATCAAGTCCAACCTATCACCCAACACCATGGAATCAACTAAACCATGGCACTAAGTGCCTCATCCAGCAGGCATCCACCATGGGTAGATGACATGATGACTGGATGCTCAGGTCACATTTGGTTGTGATGGGTATATTTTGTACACAGCTTCTGAGTTGCACATCTGCTGGAAAACACCAGCAGGATGCAAAACAGCTTCTCTCCTACATGATGCATAATGCCAAGCAGCAGAAATGCTTCAGTGCTGCCTTGGAAAGGGGTGAGATGCAAAGCAGTCAGCACTTGGGGGTTGTGGGATACCAGTTCTGTGAAGCTTAATGTGCACTGTTCATGAAGGTTGCTCTTTCCTTCCTCTTCGAACAATAAGTTGAAGGAAGGAAATGGAAAAGTGAGTCTGGAATGGATATATTTAATACCTAGATATGCTTCATAGAAGTTGGACATTGTCCCTTTGTACTCAGCTCTGGTGATGCCACACCTCAAATGTTGTGTCCAGTTTTGGGCACCTCAGTCCAAGAGAGATGTGGAGGTGCTGGAGCCAGTGCAGAGAGGGCAAGGAAGCTGTGAAGGGCCTGGAGAAGAAATCTGATGAACAGCAACTGAAGGAGCTGGGGATGGTTAGTTTGAAAAAGAGGAGGCTGAGGGGAGACCTTATTGCTGTCCACAGCTACCTGAAAGGACCTTATGGAGAGGCTGCTGCTGGTCTCTTCTCACAGGTAATTAGTGATAGAACAAGAGGGAATAGCCTCAAGCTGCTGCTGGGTAGATTTAGACTGGATATTAGGAAAAAGATTTTCATGGAAAGAGTGGTCAGGCATTGGAATGTGCTGCCCAGGGAGGTGGTTGAGTTACTAAGCCTGGATGTGATTAAAGGTGGTTTGGATGCGGTGCTTGGGGCTATGGTTTAGGGGCGAACCTTGTACAGTGGGTTTCTGGGTTGGAGTTAGTGAATTCTGAGGGTCTTTTCCAACTTGAAAGTTTCTGTGATTCTGTGATTCAATCCTCAGCACTGAAACTGTAGAGTTAAGGCAGAAGAACATTTTTACAAATGTCTCTGGCAGGTCACAGCAGCAAATCACTGTCATTTTCCCCTATATCAGAGGTGGACAGATGATCTAATAGGCCTTTCCTGTCCCTAATAGGAACACTTAGTTCTTATACAGCTTTGTAGACAGCACAGTGCTGTGCAAAAGAATCTGTATCATCCCTATGGAGATGCTGTCAGAGTATCAGGAAAATTTTGAAGTGTGAGGTCTCGTTTATTTAGCTGCACATTCTATTGGATCACTTAAGTTTGATGCTCAAGTTTTCTTCTTCTCACACACAATTAAAACTTTTAAATGTTGCACATAAAGGGGAGATGAATTTTCAGGTTTTGTGGTAGTTACATAAGGTAACTGCACAATGTTGAACGTGCATTCAAGATTCTAAGTGCAGCATTTGTCCTGCAGAGACTGCAGAGCTGGGCCCATAACAACTTCATGAGCGTCAACGTAAGTAAGTGCAAGGTCCTGCATCTGGGTCAGGGCAATCCCAGGCACTGACATAGGCTGGGCAGGGACTGGCTTGAGAGTAGCCCTGAAGAAAAGACATTGAGAGTGTTGGTGGATGAGCTCAACATAAGCCATCACTGTGCACTTGCAGCCCAGAAAGCCAACCAGAGCCTGGGCTGCAGCAAGAGAAGGGTGGACAGCAGGGCAAGGGAGGTGATTCTCCTCCTCTACTCCATTCTGGTGAGAACCCACCTCCGGAGTACTGTGTCCAGTTCTGAAGCCCCTATTACAGGAAGGATCTGGAGAGGCTGGAATATGTCCAGAGAAGGGCCATGAGGATGGAGCTCCTCCGCTATGAGGCAAACTGAGGGAGTTGGAGCTGTTCAGTCTGGAGAAGAGAAGGTTTCACAGAGACTTAATTGTGGCCTTCCAGCATCTTAAGGGGGACTACAAGAAAGCTGGGGAGGGACGTTTTAGGGTCTCAGGGAGTGAAAGGACTGGGGGGAATGGAGCAAAACTAGAAATGGGTAGATTCAGATTGGATGGTAGGAAGAAGTTCTTCCCCATGAGGATGATGAGACACTGGAAGAAGTTGCCCAGGGAGGTGGTGGAAGCCTCATCCCTGGAGATTTTTAAGGCCCATGGCAGGAGGGTGGATCCTTGGATCCCCTCCAACCCTAACAATTCTATGATTCCATGAATCTGACAGTGAGACAGAGAACAGAGCAGAGGTTCTTGAACTTGAGAGTAAACAAGCCAAATTTGAGCTTCCTCATCAATGAATTTGTTGAAGATGTTGGCATGTTGTGATTTTAAAGGTAAAACCATATATCTCAAGTGGAGCAGCTGTATTACTGCTTCAGCCTATTAGAACTATACATTTCTTTTCTCACCTTTCATACTCAGAACTGCTGGCAATCACACTGGCTGCCTTCCTTGAGTTATTGCCTTTCTCAACTTCCTCTCAGGAAGAGACATCTATGAGGAGAGGCTGAGGGAGCTGGGGTTGCTTAGCCTGGAGAAGAGGCAGCTCAGGGGAGACTTTATTGCTGTCTACAACTACCTGAAGGGAGGTTGTAGACAGGCAGAGGTTGGTCTCTTCTCCCAGGCAACCAGCACCAGAACAAGAGGACACAGTCTCAATCTGCACCAGTGGAGGTTTAGGCTGGATGTTAGGAAGAAATTCTTCATAGAGAGAGTGATTGCTCATTGGAATGGGCTGCCCAGGGAGGTGGTCGAGTCGCCATCACTGGAGGTGTTTAGGAGGAGACTTGATAGGGTGCTTGGTGCCATGGTTTAGTTGATTAGGTGGTGTTGGATGGTAGGTTGGACTCGATGATCTCAAAGATCTTTCCCAACCTGGTTAATTCTATTCTATTCTATTCTGTTATAGATGACTCCAAGTCAAAGTTTTTGGTAACAGTTTTATTGGCACTAAAAGATCATAAAAAGGTAATAAAAGGCAATAAAAGCAATAAAAGACAAGAAAGCAGCACGCTGGGCTTGAGAGGGGACAAAACTCCACCCCTGCAGCACTTGTACAATAGCTTTCTTCCTCTTATATAGCCACATCATCTACATAAACAAGCTTATGCTAAATAGAAGGCAGGCATATGATAATGAGTTTTCAGAATGGGTGATCAAATCCCTGCTCCCTGCATTCTGTGTGGTAAGGGTCAAAGCATCCACTTTCACACATGCTCAGTCCTCCAGGCTTCTTACTTGAAGAAAACAAATTCCTAGCTCTGAATGTTTGTCTTTAAGACAGCTCCTTCTCAGCCTTGATGTCTCCTATTAACCAGACACAGCCTCCATGCAAGTCTGCAAAACAGGCCTCTTTGTCCTCAAAACAGTCCCCACAAGCTCCTGACCCTTAATCCCTTAATCTGAATCTGATACTTTTAACATAAATCACTAGCATATTCATCACATATTCATCACATATTCTATTCTATTCTATTCTATTCTATTCTATTCTATTCTATTCTATTCTATTCTATTCTATTCTATTCTACTCTATTCCACCTTAGGAGGTCAGAGGCATTCTTGAATTATGGCAAAAAGAATGGAATTGTCTTAGTTGAAAGCAAAAGGCAACTTGTCCTGAATCATCTCAGCCTGTCTGACTTCACAGATATTAAAGACAGAGGAGAGTCGACAAGGAAGAGCTCAGTGGCAGTATTAAATTCAGAATGCTGAGGCCCTCCTCTTTCTGTTCAGTATTTATTCTAGGATCAGAAAAACTTCATTGCCAAAAACCTTCTGGCTTGCAGTTGTGGAAAGGCATCTTGAGGTTAAATTATGCTGGCAAAGATAATGCTACACTTGGTGCAAAGCATCTAATGATCCATACACAAAATAATAATTGTATTGATTCTAGAAAAACTATATTCAAAGGAACTAGTAGAAAGTTACAAGGCCAAAGGATGGAGCAGTGGACAGTGCCCCACCTTTGCCTTTTAATGTTATTGTCTGGGTTTCTGTCATTTAAGTATAGGATATTTAAAAATGCTTAATAGAGGAGAGAGGCCAAGGAGCTCAACATGTCGTGGCATTTGAATGGTGTTTTCGTAGGCTTTTGAGAAAGATGCTGACTGGGATCAAAACTGTCTTAGAGTTCTTCTTTAAAAGGCTTAAGCAGGATTTGTATCACTTAGGTGCTGGAAGTATTCTCCATGTACCTGCAACTGGTTGATTTAGATAGCTGATGGTTCAGTCATTTGCATGGGCTGAAGTGTATCCCAAGTGGAAGGCACTAGCACTACACTACAAAGAGAGGTTTTGAATGCAATCTGCCGAAGGAATTCCAGGGAATTCAGCCATAACCATGAAGCAGAATCAGGTAACTGATGTGCAAGGGCCACAGAGCATGCTATATATGGATTTTCCTGCATTGTTCTCTGCCTGGACTTTAATATACTTACTTATTTCTCTGACTACCAGCATCAGTGAGATGTTCTCACCAGAATCAAGAATTGCATTTCTCACTGGGATTCACGGAATCACAGAATGTTAGGGGCTGTTAGGAACCTTGAAAGCTCATCCAGTCCAACCTCCCTGCCACAGCAGGGTCACCTAGAGCAGATCACACAGGAACACATCCAGGCATGTCTCGAATATCTCCAGACAGGGAGACTCCACAAACCCCCTGGGCAGCCTGATCCACTGTTTTGTCACCCTCACAGGGAAATAATTATTGCTCTCTACAACTACCTGAAGGGAGGTTGTAGCCAGGCGGAGGTTGGTCTCTTCTCCCAGGCAGCCAGTACCAGAACAAGAGGACACAGTCTCAGGCTGCACCAGGGCAGGTTTAGACTGGATGTTAGGAAGAAGTTCTATACCGAGAGAGTGATTGCCCACTGGAATCAGCTGCCTGTGGAAGTGGTGGAGTCACCTTCATTGGAGGTATTCAAGAGGCTTGATGGGGTGCTTGGTGCCAGGGTTTAGTTTTTTAGTTGTTTAGGTGGGTTGTATTGTATTGTATTGTACTGTATTGTACTGTTTTGTACTGTATTGTACTATATTGTACTGTATTGTACTGTATTGTATTTAGGTGGGTTGGATTGGTTGATGGGTTGGACGTGATGATCTTGAAGGTCTCTTCCAACCTGTTGTATTGTATTATTGTATAATTCTTCCTCCTGTTTCCATGGAAATTCCTATGCCTCAACTTCCACCATTGCCCCTTGTGCTGGCATTGGGCATCAGCCAGCAGAGCCTGGCTCCATTCTCTGGGCACTCACCCTGCACATCTTTACCAACATGAATGAGGTCATGTCTCAGGCTCCTCCTCTCCAAACTAAAGAGCCCCAGCTTTCCTTATAAGGGAGATGTTCCACTTCCCTAATCTTATGTTTGTGGCTCTGTGCTGGACTCTAGGCAGATTCTAGGCTGGATTCTTTGGCAGAAGCTTTGCAGTAGTCCAGGTTGATACCCGATTTCCCTTTCTCCCCCCACTTTGCAAACCAGCAGTGGCAAAAATCATTCTCTCATTGCTGTTACAAAGCAGGATGAGAAGCCAAGGGAAGCTGTAAGATGGCTGTATCAAAATGTACTGTCAGAAGTGTCCTTAGGAGGAGCTTCAGAACAGAGAGCAGCATTTTAATAATCACAAGGAAGGAACAGCTCTCACAAAGGAGATGACAGCTTTTTAACGAAAGATTTGAGGCATAGCCTACCACTCTGGTCCCCTCGCTTTGTCGTGCCCCCTCCATACAGAACTAAACCATCTTGGCTTCCAGAAGCATCAGAGAATGTATTTCTGAAAAGCTTTAAGATGAAGGTTTAGGAATAGTGGTCCGAGAAAAAAAGAGATTACCCATTCCCTATTCTTTTTTTTTTCTCAGCTGTCAGCTCTTAAATACCAATTTAGACCATGTCAGGGATTACCATAGTAACCATTTAACCTCTTTTCAGAGCCTATTGTGTTTCAGTTTAGTTTAACAAAGAGCTTAACTGGCATTTGAAGCACTTTCCGTTGTGACAGGAGTTAGCACCAAGTGCCCTTATTTTAGAGAAATCGCCGTTAGAGTCTAAAACATAACACTTCATTTTCCATCAGTTCACTGGGATGAAGTTGTTCTGCTAATATTTTAAGATGTAGAGTATATGAGTTTAGGATGTATTATCAGGTCTTATTTCCAGGCTAAGTGTTTTAGAATCATAGAATTGTTAAGGTTGGAAGGGACCTCGAGGATCATCCAGTTCCAACCCCACTGCCATGGGCAGGGACATCTCACACTAGCTCAGGTAGCCCAGAGCCACATCCAGCTTCCCCTTAAAACCCTCCAGGGATGGAGCAGGCTTATTCCTACCAGTTAGACTGCATCATGAAACTCAGCCTTCCACCAGAGGTCAAAGGAATTCCTTACCCTGGCTGATGTATTTTTATGGTGTTGCCGGTGCTGTAGCTGAGTTTGGCTTAGAATAGAATAGAATAGAATAGAATAGAATAGAATAGAATAGAATAGAATAGAATAGAATAGAATAGACCAGACCAGGTTGGAAGAGACCTTTGAGATCATCAAGTCCACCTATCATCCACACACCACCTAATCAACTAACCATGGCACCAAGCACCCTATCAAGTCTCCTCCTGAACACCTCCAATGATGGTGAGTCCACCACCTCCCTGGGCAGCCCAATGGGCAATCACTCTCTCTGTGTAGAACTTCTTCCTAATATCCAGCCTAAACCTTGAGACTGTATCTTCTTGTTCTGGTGCTGGTTGCCTGGGAGAAGAGACCAACCTCCGCCTGTCTAAAATTTCCATTAAGGTAGTTGTCGAGAGCAATAAGGTCACCCCTGAGTCTCCTCTTCTCCAGGCTAAGCAACCCCAGCTCGTCAGCCTCTCCTTTCTCTTTCTCTTTCTCTTTCCT
>CM037632.1:55279900-55401232 GCA_015227895.2 Colaptes auratus
AGAGGTTGTGGAGTCTCCTTCTCTGGAGACTTTCCAGCCCTGTCTGGATGCATTCCTGTGTCACCTGCACTTGATTCTATGGTCCTGCTCTGGCAGGGAGGGTTCTACTCGATGATCTCTGGAGGTCCCAACCCTCTAGCATCCTGTGAGCCTGTGAACTGGTACTTCTTATTTCAAATGGCTGCTTGGCTGGCTCGCTCACTAGATGGATGGAGTGGTACTATTGCTTCTCTTCCAATGGCACAATTTCTAGAGTATGTTTTGTTTTTTTCTGTGAAGGGCTTGTATTTGGCTATTGCCAAGGAAATACTACTCCTGCAGAAGAACAAATTTACTTGGAGCTACAATTATCAGTGTGCAGACAGAATTAATTTCTCATCTGCATTTGGACCTTGATGTTGTCTGTGTGTGCTTTTTGCTGGCAAAGCACTAGATGAAAATACCTGTAAATGAATCCATATGACATGGAGGCAAAGACATTTTCCTTAAACATTTTGCCTGCAATTACAATTACAGAAATAGCACCAAAGGTAGGAGTTTCCAAACTAAAAGTGAGAATGAGAGGTCAAAGTGCTAAGCTATTGCTGCTTGATCAGCGAGATGCATTCGCCTACATCAGAACTGAATTAGGAGTTATTGCTCCTTACACTGTCAGTGATATTAGCAACTCCATTTGGGAACCTTTCACTAGTGCCTTTTTTTTTTCCCTTCTGGCTAATGCAGAGTCTTAGACATACACCTTGCCAAAAATTCTAAGTGAAGTCATTCTCTAGGCCATTACCATTACCTGGGGTTTATAGTTTTCTTTGGATGTCACCAGCACAGAGCATGGCACTGCAGCTTCTCTTTAGTATGTGCCACAGTGTGCAGGCAGCGTGTGAGCTTCCATGAGAGCCTTAATGAATTTTAGGTGCTTCTTTAATGACTTTGGGTATTCTTCAGAGCTGCTGGCTTGTCTGGAATCCAGTTATTTGGTTTGGGCGGGGGGGTTTGTTTGGTTGGTTTGTTTTGGTTTGGTTTCCTTTGTTTTGTTTTGTTTTGTTGTCTTTGTTTTTCCATAAATTCATCAGTAACTGTGACAACAAACACAAGGATCTTTGTTGATGAGTGGAGCTCAGGCTTCAAAACTGACAGCAGCTCATTTTCATGCGAGTGCCCTGAGGTCTGCAGCTGCCATCCCCCTGTCTGTTAATTCCCAGCCCAGAATTAGAGAGCAGTGAGTTATGCTGGAAGTGTTTATACTCATTCACACAGGAGCACAGGCTCACAGGATGTTAGGGGTTGGAAGGGACCTCCAAAGATCATCGAGTCCAACCCCCCTGCCACAGCAGGACATAGAATCTAGTGCAGGTCACACAGGAAGGCATCAAAATGAGTCTGGAAGGTCTCCAGAGAAGGAGACTCCACAACCTCTGTGGGCAGCCTGTTCCAGTGCTCTGTGACCCTTACAGTAAAGACACTTTGCATCATACTGAGGTGAAAATGCCCGTGCTGCAGTTTATATCCATTGCCCCTCATCCTATCACAAGGTGAAACTGAGCAGAGGCTATCCCTTCGTTCCTGACACCCAGCCCTCAGATATTTATAGACATTTACTAGATCCCCTTTCACTCTTCTCCTCTCCAGACTAAACAGCCCCAGGGCTCTCAGCCTCTCCTCTCAGGGCAGTGTTCCAGTCCCTTCATCGTCCTCGTAGTCCTTGGTCTCTCCCCAGCAGATCCCTGTCCCTCTTGAACTGGAGAGGCCAGAACTGCATGCAATACTTCAGGTCAGGTCTCACTGGGGCAGAGTAGAGGGGGAGGAGAACCTCCCTCAATCTGCTGGCCATATTCTTTTTAATGCACCAGATTTTATGTATTTCCTTCACCAACAACATTTGCAAATAGTGAATCTGGTTTTAGCTGAAAAGACCTATTTTGGATCAAACCATTTGATTTCACATTTGTTGTATTTCATACCCTTGAAATCAACATTCATGCAAAATGTTATGATTTTTTCCTTTGTACTTCACCCGGGTTTGATGAAAGGCAAATGGCTGATAGGTCCTGCATAACATTTGGCCTTTTTTTTTTTGAGTAAGATGGGCGTAGCATTAGCAGTGTTTCAGTCTTCTGGAATTTCCCTTGTGATCTAAGATTTATTAAGAATGAACATCAGTGAGCCGGAGATCTCATGACATAGAATAGAGTAGAATAGAATAGAACGGAATAGAATAGAATAGAATAGACCAGGTTGGAAGAGACCCTTGAGATCATCGTGTCCAGCCTATCATCCAACACCACCTAATCAACTAAACCATGCAACCAAGCACCCTATCAAGCCTCCTCCTGAACACCTCCAGTGATGGTGACTCCACCACCTCCCTGGGCAGCACATTCCAATGGCCAGTCACTCTTTATACGAAAAACTTCTTCCTAACCTCCAGCCTAAACCTCCCCTGGCACAGCCTGAGACTGTGTCCTCTTGTTCTGGTGCTGGTTGCCTGGGAGAAGAGACCAACCTCTGCCTGTCTACAACCTCCCTTAAGGTAGTTGTAGAGAGCAATAAGGTCTCCCCTGAGTCTCCTCTTCTCCAGGCTAAGCAACCCCAGCTCCCTCAGCCTCTCCTCATAGGGTTTGTGTTCCAAGCTCCTCACCAACTTTGTTGCCCTTCTCTGGAAATGTTCCAGCAAGACAACCTCCTTCCTAAACTGAGGGGCCCAGAACTGGACACAGGAATCGAGGTGCAGCCTAACCAGTGCAGTGAACAGGGGCAGAATGACCTCCCTGCTCCTGCTGGCCACACTGTTCCTGGTGCAGGCCTGGATGCCATTGGCCCTCCTGGCTGCCTGGGCACACTGCAGGCTCATGTTCAGCCTACCATCCACCAGCACCCCCAAGTCCCTCTCTGCCTGGCCGCTCTCCAGCCACTCTGACCCCAACCATAAGGGCCGTCTGCTTTCCTAGATTTTTATAGTTGACTGAGGTGGCTTCTTTCTCTTTTACTGAGGAGATTAATGAAATCCAGTGTGTGGTACTGATTGCTATGATGACCTTTAATGAACTGTCTTGTCATCCTAAAGAATGTGTTAGGAGAGTTTTTCAAAGCGAAACAGCTAGTGGAAGTGGAGAAATAGAAGAGGGGGTGTGTCAGTATATATTTATCAAAAAACTTCCATATTTTCCTGTAGTGTAAAAATAGAGTTTTGAATTCTTAGTTTAAGAAGTGGATATGAGCCTGGTAAGGGTAAGTCAATAGACTTGAATCATAGAATCATTAGAGTTGGAAGGGACCTCAAGGATCATCCAGTTCCAGCCTCCCTGCCATGGGCAGGGACACCTCACACTACAGCAGGTTGCTCACAGCCACATCCAGCCTGGCCTGAAAAACCTCCAGGGATGAGGCTTCCACCACCTCCCTGGGCAACCTGTTCCAATGTCTCACCACCCTCATGCTGAAGAACTTCTTCCTGACATCCAGTCTGAGTCTACCCATTTTTAGTTTTGATCCATTCCCCCCTGTCGTATCACTCCCTGACACCTTAAAAAGTCCTTCCCCAGCTTTCTTGTAGCCCCTTTCAGATCCTGGAAGGCTACAACAAGGTCTCCTTGGAGCCTTCTCTTCTCCAGACTAACAGCCCCAACTCTCAGTCTGTCTGTGTAGAAGAGGAGCTCCAGCCCTCTGATCATCCTTGTGGCCCTTAAAAATATAAAGGAGTCTTCTTCATTCTGATGAATTTCAGGCAGAGAACTGTCTTGTTTTAAGAATTCACTTATCAGCTGTTAGCTTAGCTCAGCTGTCTCTGGCATTCCCATTAGCAAATCCAGTTCTTTTTCAGCTTGCTGTGTAGTGCTCTGTACTGCACCATTGTGGTTCCAGTGCAGCGAAGATCCTGACCTGCCTCTGTGGCTGAGTTGTCCTCTTGTGAAAATAAAGACAGAGTTATGTTGCAAGCTGTCCTTGGAAGCTGAAGAATGTAGTAAGAATTTTCCTGAAAATTCACTAGAAATCAATGCCCTAAAGAAGATATTGAGGTTCTTGCCCTGTTCAAGGAAACTCTGAAGCCTGTGCTAGGTCCTCTCATGTTTTGCTTGGCCTGCCTCTAGCTAACCATCAAGTTTCTAGTTTAAAAACAACAATATCACATTCTGCCTCTTGCCTCATTGCCAGTTTATGAGGTTTTGGAGGAGGCTGCTGCCTTCTGTGGGGTTAGTGATCAGGGTCATGGAGCTGGAAGACTTCATGGAGGAACGTGAAAGTTGAACTGGCCTTAATAGCAAGCAAGAGATAAAAGAGAAGAGGGCATTTATCTACATGAGCTGAGTGTGCCACTACAAAAGGAGCCATTATTGTCTAATGTAGCTGGGACTGATACAAGATGCATGGTCATTTTGTCTTGGATTGTTACAGAGCAGGAAGACAGCTGGCTGCAAAAGTAATCCACAAATTCCACTGAATTTCTAACCTGTGCTGCACCAGTACAGGCTGGCAGGGGAGCTGCTAGGGAGCGACCCTCTGGAGAAGGACTTGGAAGTCCTGGTGGGCAACAAGTTCTGCATGGGACAGCAATGTGCCCTGGTGGCCGAAAAGGCCAATGGCATCCTGGGGTGTGTTAAGAGTGTGTCCGGGAGATCAAGGGAGGTTCTCCTCCCTCTCTACTCTGCCCTGGTGAGACCTCACCTGGAATACTGCATCCAGTTCTGGGCTCCCCACTTCAGGAGGGACAGGGATCTGCTCAAGGGAGTCCAGCAGAGGGCTATGAGGATGCTGAAGGGACTGGAGCACTGCCTGGGGAGGAGAGGCTGAGAGCCCTGGGGCTTTTTACTCTGGAGAGGAGATGACTGAGAGGGCATTTAATCAATGTTTGTCAATATCTGAGGGCTGGGAGTGACGAGGTAGGGGTCAGCCTTTGCTCAGTTGTGCCCTGTGATAGGACAAGGAGCAATGGATAGAAACTACAGCACAGGAGGTTCCACCTCAACATGAGGAGGAACTTCTTCACTGTAAGAGTCACAGAGCGCTGGAACAGGCTGCCCAGAGAGATTGTGGAGTCTCCTTCTCTGGAGACTTTCCAGCCCTGTCTGGATGTGTTCCTGTGTGACCTGCACTAGATTCTATGGTCCTGCTGTGGCAGAGGGGTTGGACTCAATGATCTCTGTAGGTCCCTTCCAACTCCTTGCATTCTGTAATCCCCTGTGATCTCTTGGTGATTCTCGAAGAACAAATAGAAATACACTGAATGGCTTCAGTGATAGAGGCACTGGATTCACCTTGCTTTCTCTGGGCCTGCTGAATTTCAGCAGACTATACCAGCAGCCATAGATGATTGCTCTGCCCATCACACCAATCACTCCCACCTACTGCTTTCTTTAATCTGTTTGTCCTGCCTTTCATTAATTGAAAGACTAATGGTACAGTCATTTGCTTTTAACTGAGTTTCATAGTTCCATAGTTTCATAGTTTCAGTCAGGGTTGGAAGGGACCACAAGGATCATCTAGTTCCAACCCCCTGCCATGGGCAGGGACACTCTACCCTAGATCAGGCTGGACAGAGCCTCATCCAGCCTGGTTAAACACCTCAAGGACGGGGCCTCAAACACCTCCCTGGACACCCATTCCAGGCCTTCACCACCCTCACGGTGAAGAACTTCCTCCTCATGTCCAGCCTGAATCTCCCCACCTCCAGCTTCATTCCATTCCCCCTAGTCCTATCACTCCCTGATAGTCTGAAAAGTCCCTCCCCAGCCTTCTTGTAGGCCCCCTTCAGATACGGAAGGCCACAATGAGGTTCACCTGGGAGCCTTCTCTTCTCCAGACTGAACAGCCCCAACTCCTCATTCTGTCCTCATAGGAGAGGTGCTCCAGCCCTCTGATCATCCTCGTGGCCCTTCTCTGGACACGCTCCAGCACCTCCAGATCCCTCTTGTAATAGGGGCTCCAGAGTTGTTCTGTCAAAGTTAATGCTGGGGGGAAACTCCAACCCCCCACAATAGCTAGGACTCTGTTCTTGTCACAATTTTAATACAGTACAACATCCAGTGATGCATCTTACAAGAAAGCAATTGGTAATTGACTTGATTCTTAATTACATTTCTCTGCTGTTGACTGATCCTGTGTATTTTTGGATGTATGTTGTAATGTTGTAATACCAATCCCTAATCTAAAGCTTTGGAGCCCATTGCTTTTGGAAACAAATATACTCTTGGCAGTAGAACTGAGCCACCAGTGTGCCTGGGTGTCCAAGAAGGCCAAAGGCATCCTGGCCTGTATCAGGAACAGTGTGGCCAGCAGGAGCAGGGAGGTCTTTCTCCCCCTGTACACTGCACTGGTTAGGCCACACCTTGAGTCCTGTGTCCAGTTCTGGGCCCCTCTAATTTAGGAAAGATGTTGAGTTGCTGTAACATGTCCAGAGAAGGGCAACAAAGCTGGGGAGGGGTCTGGAGCACAGCCCTGTGAGGAGAGGCTGAGGGAGCTGGGGTTGCTTAGCCTGGAGAAGAGGAGACTCAGGGGAGACCTTCTTGCTCTCTACAACTCCCTGAAGGGAGGTCGTAGCCAGGAGGAGGTTGGTCTCTTCTCCCAGGCAACCAGCACCAGAACAAGAGGACACAGTCTCAAGCTGCACCAGGGGAGGTTTAGGCTGGAGGTTAGGAAGAAGTTTTTCATATAAAGAGTGATTGGCCATTGGAATGTGCTGCCCAGGGAGGTGGTGGAGTCACCATCACTGGAGGTATTTTAGGAAGAGCCTGGATGAGGCACTTGGTGCCATGGTTTAATTGACTACATAGTGTTGGATGATAGGTTGGGCTTGATGATCTCAAAGGTCTTTTTCAACCTGGTTAATTCTATTCTATTGTAGTCTAGTCTAGTCTAGATTATTCTATTCTAATGAAGTGTTAAGCTGGCCATGGATGTCTGCAAATTAAGTAAGGGTACTGTGGCTTCCTGTACCCCATCACAGCAGGACAAGGACTTGACATTCTGTAGAGTGACTGCAATGCACATATAATATTCTAATAATTAAGGAAAAGCTTTGTGCTTTGACTTCTTACAGTGACTGATAAGCCTCTTATGAGGATAATGAGCAGGTGGATAGATGTGGTTTTTCTTGATTTCAGTAAAGCATTTGACACTGTCTGCCAGTGTCCTTGCAGCTGAACTGAGGCAGTGTGGTCTGGATGATCAGGTAGTGAGGTGGATGGGAACTGGTTGAAGGAAAGATGTCAGAGAGTTGTGGTCAATGGAGTGGAGTCTAGTTAGAGGCCTGTATCTAGTAGAGTCTCTCAGTGGGCAGTACTGGGACCAGAGCTGTTCAATATCTTCATCAATGACCTGGATGAGAGCACAGAGAGTGCTGTCAGCAAGTTTGCTGATGACACCAAACTGGATGGAGTGGATGACCCAGGAGGGTTCTGCTGCCATTTAGAGAGACAGCCACACTGATAATTGGGCAGGGAGAAATTGAACAAAGTTCAAATGCAGAATCTTGCACCTGGGAAAGAACAACCCCATGGAGCAGTATAGGTTGGAGACTGACCTATTGGAGAGCAGTGAAGGGGAAAAGGACCTGGGGGTTCTAGTGGATGGGAGAATGACCATGAACTAGCAATGTGCTGTTGTGGTCAAGAAGGCCAATGACATTCTGAGGTGGAATAGAAGGGCTGTGATAAGCATGTTGGGAGAGGCTCCTCCCCCTTAACTCTGCCCAGGTGAGGCTGCATCTGGAGTAGTGTGTCCAGTTCTGGGCCCCTCAGTTCAGGAAGGACCTCAGGAACTGCTTGAAAGAGTCCAGTTCTGAGCCATAGAAGGGGAGTGGAACATCTTCCTTATGAGGAGTGCCTGAGTGAGCTGAGGGCTCTGTTGCTTGGAGAGGAGGAGCCTGAGAGGTGACCTTATTGATGGTGATAAAGATTGCACCCTGCACTGGTGAATGCCCAGAGGATGGAGCCAGGTGATGCCCAATGACAGCACAAGGGGCAATGGTGGAAGTTGAGGGATAGGAAATTCCATGGAAACAGGAAGAAGAATTTCTTCCCTGTGAGGGTGACAGAACGCTGGAACAGGCTGCCCAGGGGTGTTGTGGAGTCTGCCTATCTGGAGATATTCAAGACCCGCTTGGATGTGTTCCTGTGTTATGTGGCCTAGGTGATCCTGCTCTGGCAGGGGGGTTGGACTGGTTGAGCTTTTGAGGTCCCTTCCAGCCCCTAACATTCTGTGATGCTGTGAGTAAATAAATAAATATATCTTTCAACTGCACAGCATTTCCTTTCAATGTGGTGCTTGGACCACTCACTGGTAGACCAGCCTTGTGACATGCTATTCTTAATAAGTTTTCCATGCTGTCTAAAGTAATAATATTAATGTGCCATTCAGTTAAATTAATTTTATTTTGTGCACTGGCTTGCATAAATGTAAATGACATTTAGAAACACGATGAGGCAGGAGCTGAGGAGAAGCCAAGTGGCAAAGCAGAGTGAGATGCAATCATTAAAGCAGAGCAGCCAGGCAAAGAGTCAGAGAGCACCAGGCGGTGGTGTTCAGGCGTAGATGTTTCTTTTAATTAATTCCTCCCTTTCCCATTTGTTTCAGAAATTCATTTTCTTCTTGTTTAATTAGGAGCTGGGTATGTTTGGTAGCCTGGTCTCTTGTTTGGAAATCAGAGAGTGCGTTTTATTCTAGTCTTTGATTTGGAGTGCCTTTGTCCACAGCATTTCTCATTTTGCAGGAGGATTTGTAATGCTTTTAAACTGATGACCGTGAAGTGTCATTTTCTGCTAATAGCAGTAACAGTGTTCCCTCTTTGGTGCTTTTTAGAAAGAAGTAATAGAAGTGTTTTCTCTAAAAAGTTTAAAACAGAATGAAGAGGACTGTAAGGAGGAAGCTGACAAAACCTGACTTGTTAATTTTTTAATGAGATTGGCTGGGTCAAATTATTGCCCGACTTGCTCTCACGTTTGAATTACCATTAAGCTGCAGAGTATTACATGATTATGACAGGTGAAAGAAGTGCAATCTACTACCTTTCTCTCTATATGTATTGCAATTACAAGACAGAGATTTGTGAAGAAATTCTATGTCAAGTAGTGCTGCCCAGAGGAAGGGGAAAGTAGATTTTCATTTGCAGAGAAAGATCCTGCTAGGTGTGTTCCCTTAAAGCACTAAAATGTAGTGCTGGCATACAGAAGTTGTATCACAAAGGAGGCAGAGAGTAGGACTCTAGTGAGGAAATCAGTCAGGATGAATATGCAATTAAACCATTTCTTTTGGCTTTTCCTCACTCCTACTTTGTACCTTGACTGTATCTCTACAGATACCAGCTCCTGATACCTTTAATATATTCACAGTATGTGACCGGTTGAGGCTGTGTCTTTAAGAAAGAGACAGTTGCTGAACACTCTGGCTGACCCCACCACACAGTATCACAGAACGTTAGAGATTGGAAGGGACCTCCAGAGATCATGAAGTCCAACCTCCTGCCAAAGCAGCATCGCCCAGGGTAGTCCACACAGGAATGCATCCAGATGGGGCTTGAAAGTCTCCAGAGAAGGAGACTCCACAACCCCTCTGGGCAGCCTCTTCCAGGGCTCTGTGACCCTCACTGTAAAGAAGTTTCTCCTCGTGGTGAGGTGGAATCTTCTGTGTCCCAGCTTGTACCTTTTGTTCCTTGGCTTATCACTGGGCACCACCCAAAAGAGCTTGGCCCCCTCACTTGACCCCCACCCCTCAGATATTGATAGGGACTGATCAGATCACCTCTCAGCCTTCTCTTCTCCAGAATAAACAGCCCCAGGGCTCTCCATCTCTCTTCACAGGGGAGATGCTCAAGTCCCCTAATCATCCTCGTGGCGCTCTGTTGGATTCTCTCCAGCAGATCCCTGAAAGATTGTTCCCTGCCTGCCCCAAAACTTCTCCCTTTTAAAGCTTACCTTTACTTCTATTTATGTTCTTTGTTTACCTAGCATCAATCCCCTTTCTGTCTCTTGTTTAGCCTGCTAGTTGCTTTTTTGTGGCATCCAAAATGAGCCCTCTGGACTTTTGCCTCAACAACCTGCTGTTTCTTCTGAGATGCCCTGCTGTAACCTATTTCACTTTGCTTTGTTTTTTTCAATTTACTTGTTACATGACTTGTAACTGAACACATTACATTTGCAGGAGCTTCCTTTTATGCCCAAGTTTGAACATTTGAAGAGGGTATAATCTCACAGAATCAGTGTTAGAGGCTGGAAGGGACCTCGAAAGATCATCCAGTCCAACCCTCATGCCAGAGCAGGATCACCTAGACCACATCACACAGCAACACATCCAGGCAGGTCTTGAATATCTCCAGACAGGGAGACTCCACAACCTACCTGGGCAGCCTGTTCCAGGGTTCTGTCACCCTCCCAGGGAAATAATTCTTCTTCCTGTTTCCATGGAACTTCCTTTGCCTCAACTTCCACCATTGCCCCTTGTGCTGTCTGGGCATCACCCAGCAGAGCCTGGCTCCATCCTCTCGGCTCTAACCGATACTGCTCTATGGGGTTGTTCTTTCCCAGGCGCAAGACTCTTCCCTTGCCCTTCTTGAATTTAATTCAATTTCTCCCTGCCCAATTCCCAGCGTGGCTAAGTGTCTCTAAATGGCAGCACAACCCTCCTGTGTCAGCCACTGCACCCAGTTTGGTGTCATCAGCAAACTTGCTAACAGTGCTCTCTGTGCCCTCATCCAGGTAATTGATGAATGTATTGAACAGCTCTGATGCCTGAGGGACTGATGCCTGAGGGACTCCACTAGGTACAGGCCCCCAACTAGACTCAATCCCATTGACCACAACTCTCTGACTTCTTTCCTTCAATCAGTTCACATCCACTTCACTACCTGATCATCTGTGGAAGCACTTCTGAAACAACCTTAGTGAAATCAAATAGGAGAGACTTTTGGTCACAGTCATTCTGTATTGCCATTCAGTAAGACAAGTGGGTTATTCCTGCAAACAAAGACTGATCCTTGAAAGAGAAAATGTGCAGGAGGGCATTTGCCTGTTGATATTTTATTGTTTTAAAATAATTTCTTCAGAAGTGCAGTAGGTACAGTCATGAAGAGGGTTCTTCCTTCTCCCCAGAAGCATTTAGCACCTATTTTCAGCCAGGTGTGTAGCAGCATGGCTGCTCTGTTTGTGGGCATAAAATTCTTTTAGGCAGCAAAGGAGTTGTTCTGCTTGCCAGATTAATGCTTCAGTTCTTAAAGTCCTTGAGTTTGTACTGACTGGGTTTATAGTCAACACTTTGCAAGTCTGAAGCAGCTACTTCTGTAATCAACCTTCTGATTGCAAAGGGCTGGAGAGAGCTCTGCCTCTCCTATTCACTCTCAGGACTTTATGCCAAAAATAGTTCATAGACTTTGGGGTACAGTGGTACTTGGTATGCATACATATTACAGGACCACAGTCACAGAACATTTCATGTTGGAAAAGACCCTCAGGATCACCAAGTTCGATGCAGAACCCTACTCTACAAGGTTCACCCCTAAACCATAGCCCCAAGCACCACATCCAAACCACCTTCAAACACATCCAGGCTTGGTGACTCCACCACCTCCCTGGGCAGCACATTCCAGTGCCTGACCACTCTTGCCCTGAAAAAATGTTTCCTAATATCCAGTCTAAACCTACCCAGTCACAGCTATCCCAGCTATCCTGGGATAGTTTCAGTAAGTGCTACAGTAATGGGCTGACAAATTAGCTCCAGTGATTTCCCCCCCCTCTTTCTAGTTCTTTATCTTTTCTCTGCTGCACCATCTATTTCTAGCCTATTCATGCAAACTGAGTTTTAAGAGCTTCCTCTCTTTCCACTCCTCTGCCTACTGTGGCAGCATCATCTTTGTGCTGTGGGGTCACCTGGCTCCTGAGCTGCAAGCATAAGACAAGAAGGTTGTCTTCCTTTCCTGATTATACCTATTGTGGGTTTGAAATCTCCTAGTTTGTGTCTTTAACCACATATTCATCCAAAATAAATGCTTCTGAAGCTGGTAATGTTGGAGACAGATGTTGTGGCAATAAAATTTCATATTTAAATAAGAAATCAAAAGGGAGCCCAACAAATCAGTATTTCTTTTTCCCAGTATTTGTCCTAGGGGATGTGGAGGAGTAATTCTTCCCCAGTTGCAGATCCTCACTATGTATATGAGTTGCTAATTCTACCCACTTGATATGGTGGCTTGCTTGAAGTTGGGGCCGGTCCATGTCATCCATTTCTCCATCCATTTCTTCTCCATTTCTTCATCCATTGCTTTATCCATTTCTTGTACATTTCTTCATCCATTTCTTATTCCATTTCTTATACATTTCTTCATTCATTTCTTCATCCATTTCTTATCCATTTCTTCATTCATTTCTTATCCATTTCTTAATTTCTTCTCCACTTCTTCATTCATTCTTCATCCATTTCTTATCCATTTCTTCATCCATGTGTTTCTGTTACACCTTTGCAGCTTAATGCATTCATGGCTTACATGCCAAGAAAACTGTATTCCTTGAATTTACAATCTCCATGTGTAGACAGAATCCAATGTCCTCAAACTGTCTGAAGCCTAGGGACACACAGATTGAGGTTAGAGATTCTGTCATTTCCCATCAGGAGCAGGGAAGTCATTGTGCCCCTGTACTCTGCACTGGTTAGGCCACACCTTGAGTCCTGTGTCCAGTTCTGGGCTCTTCAGTTTAGGAAAGATGTTGAGATGCTGGAACATGTCCAGAAGAGGGCAACAAAGCTGGGGAGGGGTTTGAAGCACAGCCCTGTGAGGAGAGACTGAGGGAGCTGGGGTTGCTTAGCCTGGAGAAGAAGAGACTCAGGGGTGACCTTATTGCTCTCTACAACTACCTGAAGGGAGGTTGTAGCCAGATGGGGGATTGGTCTCTTCTCCCAGGCAACCAGCACCAGAACAAGAGGACACAGGCTCAAGCTGCACCAGGGGATGTTTAGGCAGGATGTTAGGAAGAAATTCTTCACAAAAAGAGTGATTGGCCATTGTAATGGGCTGCCCAGGGAAGTGGTGGAGTCACCATCACTAGAAATGTTTAAGAAGAGACTGGATGAGGCACTTTGTGCCATGGTTTAGTTGATTAGATGGTGTTGGATGATAGGTTGGACTTGATGATCTCGAAGGTATTTTCCAACCTGGTTAATTCCTTTCCATTCCATTCCATTCCATTCCATTCCATTCCATTCCATTCCATTCCACTCCACTCCATTCTACTCTACTCTACTCTACTCTACTCTACTCTACTCTACTCTACTCTACTCTACTCTACTCTCTACTCTACTCCTATTCTATTCTATTCTATTCTATTCTATCCATTCCATTCCATTCTACTCTACTCTACTCTACTCCTATTCTATTCTATTCTATTCTATTCTATTCTATTCTATTCTATCCATTCCATTCCATTCTACTCTACTCTACTCTACTCTACTCTACTTACCTATTCTATTCTATTCTATTCTATCCACTCCATTCCATTCTACTCTACTCTACTCTACTCTACTCCTATTCTATTCTATTCTATTCTATTCTATTCTATTCTATCCATTCCATTCCATTCCATTCTACTCTACTCTACTCTACTCTACTCTACTCCTATTCTATTCTATTCTATCCATTCCATTCCACTCTACTCTACTCTATTCTACTCTACTCTACTCTACTCTACTCTACTCTACTCTACTCCTATTCTATTCTATTCTATTCTATTCTATTCTATTCTATTCTATTTCTATTCTATTCTACTCTCATTACAGTTTAGTTGGGAAGACTAATTCAGTGTATAACCCACTTGTATGCTCTCCCTATCTTCTCCACAGAGTTTTACAACATTGTGGTTGGTGTGAAAACTCTACAGTAAACAGGAACTTCCCTTGTAAATATTGATTTGTGGAAGATTGTGCTTTGGGTCTTTGCCCACAACACACACCCTGTTGTGTTTCTCTCAGGCTTACCTAAATACCCACAATCAAAAGGAGGTATTGGAGTTGGGCACCCACCTCATGTGTTTATATCTTTCATCTACTGACTGTTTGGGAGTCTTAAATCTAATTGGAAACAAAAAAAGGCATATGGGACTGTGGCTCACTATTTTGGTGTTGTTTTTCCAGGGGAGATGCAAGCATTGATTCTCTTGTAATACCTTGCACAAAAATGTGGAGAATGTTTATATCAAAAAGATACAGATTGCTGGCAGGGAGTCTGCAGCATGAATGAGAGTAATGCTACAGACTGGGGGATGAGTGGCTGGACAGCAGCCTGGCTTTAAAGGAACCTGACAGTGCTGGGTGACAGCAGCTGACGAGGAGCCAGTAGTGATCCCAGGGGGCACAGAAAGCCAATGGCATCCTGGCCTGGATCAGGAATACTGTGGCCATCAGGAGCAGAGCTGTAGTCCTGCCCTGTAACTCAGCACTGGTGAGGCCTCATCTTGAGCACTGTGTGCAGCTCTGGGCCCTTCACTTCAGGAAAGATCTTGAGGTGCTGGAGTAGAGGAGAGCAACCAGATGGGGGAGGGGGCTGGAGGGAAAGGCTGATGAGCAGAGGCTGAGGGAGCTGGGGGTGTTCAGCCTGGAGAAGAGGAGACTTAGAGGGGACTTTACCACCCTCTATAACTACCTCAAAGGAAGTTGTAGGGGTAGGTAGGGGTCAGGCTCTTCTCCCAGGCAACTTGTGCCAGGACAAGAGGGCATGGCCTGAAGCTGTGCCAGGGGAGGGTTAGGTTGGATATCAGGAAGCACTTCCTCACAGAAAGGCTGATTAGGCACTGGGATGGGCTGCCCAGGGAGGTGGTGGAGTCACCATCACTGGAGGTCTTTAAGAAAAGCTTGGCTGTGATACTTGGTGGCAGGGTTTAGCTGATGTGGTAGTTTTAGGTCATAGGCTGGACTGGATGATCTCAGAGGTCTTTTCCAGCCTCAATAATTCTGCGATCCTGTGACCTGCATAAATAGCATCTCTCTCTGTAGCTCATTAGGAGACTGCACTTGTCAAGGCAAAAATGTCTACTGACAAATGCGAGAAGAAATGTGAGACAGGCAGGAGCCTCTTAGAGTTGCGTCTAACAAGTCCAGGCTCTCAGTAGGACTTCAAATGGCTTTTTCTAAGCTGAAGAAGTATTACCAGCACTGTGTCATTTATGTTCCACTCCATTGCATCCTCTTTAAATGTAATGGAGTTATGAAGTTGCTTGGATGAAGAGAGTCTTTTGACTGCTGTTTAGGCATTATACAGGACTAGGTTAATGTCTGTGAACCTCCCAGCTGGAAGTTTCTAACACTAACTTGCAGTTTCCATCAGAGATCAAAGTAATTTGCTAACATAAATTATTTATACATAGGACTGGAAGAAATCCATAATAACAATAAGGCACCTCCACGAGATAATCACCGGACCAGAAGCACTCATCTGTACCACCTAGCCCTGCAGGGGTTTGTAATTATCTCCTGCAAACCACACCTCTAGTGATTGCTTTTTTTTTTTTTTTTGCTTCATTGCAGCATTGCCACTTACAGTGCTTTTCCTGGCAAATATTGCTAAAATATTGTTGGGTTGTTGTTGGGGTTTTTTGGGTTTTTTAAGCTCAGAAATAGAAAACTTGTGGTAGTCATGCAAAGATAAAATGCCCTGGTGAGACCTCACCTGGAATATTGCATCCAGTTCTGTCTCCCCAGTTCAAGAGGAACAGGAATCTGCTTGAGAGAGTCCCAACAGAAGGCTACAAGGACAATGAAGGGACTGGAGCACTGCCTGGTGAGGAGAGGCTGAGAGCCCTGGGGCTGTTTAGTCCAGAGAGGAGAAGACTGAGAGGGGATTTAATAAGTGTTTATGAATATCTGAGTGCTGGGGATCAAGAGGGAGGGGACAGACTCTGCTCACTTGCACCCTGTGATAGGACAAGGGGCAATGGATAGAACTACAGCACAGAAGGTTCCACCTTAACATGAGGAGGAGCTTCTCCTCTGTGAGAATCACAGAACACTGGAACAGGCTCCACAGAGGGATTGTGGAGACTCCTTCTCTGGACACTTTCCAGACCCATCTGGATGCATTCCTGTGTGACCTGCACTAGATTCTATGATCCTGCTCTGGCAGGGGGTTTGGACTCGATGGTCTCTGGAGGTCCCTTCCTACCCCTAATATCCTGTGAGCCTGTGAAGTACACACAATACTGAATGCAGTTAATAGAGATTTTAATAACAACAATAAAGTACTAAACGTGATTCTGTAGGCATTTAGAGAGGTACCTATGCTTTTTCCTCAAGTTATTCAGTGGAATTAACACATTACCTGTTCCCATTCCACATGGCTTTATAGTGATGTATGGAAAATTGACTATTTACATGATGCTATCTGCTTTTCCCTGCTGCCTGCAGCTAAAATTACATTAAAAGAGGCTAAAAATGCACTAAATGCTCTCATTAAATTGCTCTTCTGTGTAGATTGCTGCAGTATTTGCACAGAAGCATACCATGATTACAGATGGAGAAAAGCTTGTGAGAGGTGATGGTCTCTGTAGCAATAACTATAAAGTACTTCCTCCAGCCTCTGCTCAAGCACCCAGATCAGAAACAACAGCCTCAACACCATGTTGTGCTTACCAAACAGACTCTAGTCTCGACACAAATAGAATTATAGAATCATAGAATTGTCAGGGTTGGAAGGATCCTCAAGGATCACCCAGTTCCAACCCCCCTGCATGGGCAGGGACACCTCACACTAGAGCAGGTTGCTCACAGCCACATCCAGCCTGGCCTTCAAAACCTCCAGGGATGAGGCTTCTACCACCTCCCTGGGCAACCTCTGCCAGTGTCTCACCACCCTCATGCTGATGAACTTCTTCCTAACATCCAGTCTGAATCTACCTATGTCTAGTTTTGCTGCATTCCCCCCAGTCCTATCACTCCCTGACACCCTAAAAAGTCCCTCTTCAGCTTTCTTGTAGCTCCCTTCAGATACTGGAAGGCTACAAGAAGTCACCTCAGAGCCTTCTCTTCTCCAGACTGAACAGCCCCAACTCCTTCAGACTCATAGCAGAGCAGCTCCAGCCCTCTGCTCATCCTCGTGGCCCTTCTCTGGACATGCTTCCAGCACCTCCAGATCCTTCCTGTGATAGGGGCTCCAGAACTGGATGCAGTATACAAAAACCCCACCTCCAAACAACAACAATCCCCCCTTGGTTTTAAAAAACCCTAAACAGGCAAACACACACACACACAATCCACCCAGAGGAACAATTAGAAACAAGATACTGCTTTAAAAGTGCCTTCCAAAATAGATATGCTTAGATATTTTGTCAATGACACAGGTTTCTGAAGAGTACAATGGAATGCAGGTTCTGTGCTGCTACAACCAGAGCTCTACCTAGTGAATCTGAAGTTACAGCAAAGCCCTTGACTGTTGGGTGGTACAAAGGTCCCTAAGATGGAGCACAAAAATGAGATTTCGAATATAGCCTTGTTTCAGTCTCATTCAGAGCTTCGTGAATCAACCAGGCTAATTTAAACCAAGTCTACCATGTAATAGAACAGCAACCATGGAGAGCACCAGGCGGCTGTGTGAGCTGTGACCATGCTAACACCAATCAATAAGCAATTGATTTCTGCCATTCTGAACAAGCTGCAAGTGACACAGCAGCTTCACCATTAGCCTAGCCAATATGGGCTTCCAAACTGGAATGTGAGTGGAACAGGAGCGTGTTTTGCTGTCACCATGCCATTGCAGGCTCAGTTAGAGCTGTGCAGATTATACAGCTGACATCCATGGGCTGAATCTATGCTGGGATGTATGACAGTCTATGCAGACAGGGGCTCCAGAACTGGACACAGCGCTTCAGGTGGGGTCTCACCACAGCAGAGTAGAGGGGGAGAACCACCTCCCTCACCCTTCTAGCCACACTTCTCTTGCTGCAGCCCAGGCTCTGGTTGGCTTTCTGGGCTGCAAGTGGTCACTGGTGAGTCATGCTGAGCTTCTCATCTGCCAGCACCCCCAAGTCCTTTTCTTCATGGCTGCTCTCAAGCCAGTCCCTGCCCAGCCTATATTGATGCCTGGGATTGCCCTTACCCAGATGCAGGATCTTGCACTTGGTCATGTTGAACCTCATGAGGTTGGCTTGGGCCCAGCTCTGCAGCCTGTCCAGGTCCATCTGGATTCATCCCTTCCCTCCAGCCTGTCAGCTGCACCATACAGTCTGGTGTCATTGGTGAACTTGCTGAGGGAGCCTCTATGCCACTGTCCATGTCACTGATGAAGGTGTTGGCATCCTGAGCTGTTTTGGTTTGTTTGCTCTTGAGCACTTCCTAATGATACAGAACTGTTTCCTGACCTCTGGTGATCACTGAGCAGGGAATTATCTATTATAGACTCTGGGTCTCATTCCCAGCTTGTAACAATCAGTTCAGAGTATGTTGCATTGTATTACTGTTGCTGGGTTTAAGGTTTTTAAAATTAAAAGCAGCAAGCACTACAAGATTTATTTGTATTGTAAATATGTATCTCTCCAGTCCTTTGCTGGGAACAGCAAAGAATCCCACAGCCCCAAGGAAGTGTTCCAAGACAGGCCCACACACTCTTCGATGAAGGAGGAACTATAACTGAGTACCTAGAATGTGTCCTTACATTGGATATCCAAACCTAGAGAAAAAGGGGGCTGGATGAGGAAAAGCTGAGGGACCTGGGGCTGTTTAGTCTGGAAAAGAGAAGACTAAAGGAGATTTAATAAATGTTTATAAATATCTGAGGGCTGGGGGTCAGGAGGGAGGGGACAGGCTCTGCTCGCTTGCTCTCTGTGATAGGACAAGGAGCATGGATGTAAGCTGCAGCACAGGAGGTTCCACCTCAACACTAGGTGCTGAGAGAGCTGGCAGATGAGCTGCCAAGCCGCTCTCCATCATTTTCCTCCAGTCCTGGCTCACCGGTGAGGTCCCAGATGACTGGAAACTGGCCAATGTGGTCCCCATCCACAAGAAGGGTCAGATGGAGGAACCTGGAAACTCCAGGCCTGGCAGCCTGACCTCAGTGCCAGGGAAAGTGATGGAACAGATTATCCTGGCGGCAATAACTGTGCACCTGCAGGATGGCCAAGGGCTCAGGTCCAGCCAGCATGGATTCAGGAAGGGCAGGTCCTGCCTCTCCAACCTGATCTCCTTCTATGATCAGGTGACTGCCTGGTGGATGTGGGGAGGCCTGTGGATGTGGTCTACCTGGACTTCAGCAAGGCCTTTGACGCCGTCCCCCGCAGCAAACTGCTGGCTAAGCTGTCAGCTCGTGGCTTGGACAGCAGCACTCTGCACTGGGTTAGGAACTGGCTGGAGGGCCGGGCCCAGAGAGTGGTGGTGAATGGTGCCACCTCCAGCTGGAGGCCAGTCACCAGTGGCGTCCCCCAGGGATCAGTGCTGGGCCCCGTCCTCTTCAACGTCTTCATTGACGATCTGGATGAGGGGATTGAGACAGTCATCAGCAAATTTGCAGATGACACCAAGTTGGGAGCAGATGTTGGTCAGTTTGAGGGCAGAAAGGCTCTGCAGAAGGACCTCGACCGACTGGACAGATGGGCAGAGTCCAATATGATGACATTCAACAAGTCCAAGTGCCAGGTGCTGCACTTTGGCCACAACAGCCCCATGCAGAGCTACAGGCTGGGGTCAGAGTGGCTGGAGAGCTGCCAAACAGAGAGGGACCTGGGGGTGCTGATTGACAGCTGCCTAAACATGAGCCAGCAGTGTGCCCAGGTGGCCAAGAAGGCCAATGGCATCCTGGCCTGCATTAGGAATAGTGTGGCTAGCAGGAGCAGGGAAGTCATTGTGCCCCTGTACTCTGCCCTGGTTAGGCCACACCTTGGGTGCTGTGTCCAGTTCTGGGCCTCTTCAGTTTAGGAAGGACATCGAGACATTTGAGCGTGTCCAGAGAAGGGCAACAAGGCTGGGGAGAGGCCTTGAGCACAGCCCTGTGAGGAGAGGCTGAGGGAGCTGGGGTTGTTTAGCCTGGAGAAGAGGAGGCTCAGGGGTGACCTCATTGCTCTCTACAACTGCCTGAAGGGTGGTTGTAGCCAGGAAGGGGTTGGCCTCTTCTCTCTAGCAACCAGCACCAGAACAAGAGGACACAGTCTCAAGCTGCACCAGGGGAAGTTTAGGCTGGAGGTGAGGAGAAAGTTCTTCCCTGAGAGAGTCATTCGTCATTGGAATGTGCTGCCCAGGGAGGTGGTGGAGTCACCGTCCCTGGAGGTGTTCAAGAGGGGGATTGGATGTGGCACCTGGTGCCATGGTCTAGTCATGAGGTGTGTGGTGACAGGTTGGACTCAATGATCTTTGAGGTCTCTTCCAACCTTGGTGATACTGTGATACCACTCTGGCAGGGAGGTTGGACTCAATGATCTCTTCCAATCCCTGACATCCTCTGATCCTGTGAAGCAATTGTATGTAAGAGCTATTGAGAAAACTTCCACTGCTGCTGAAAGTTTGGCTTACTGGTTGGTGTTCAAGTTCTTTTAAAAGACTTACAAGGAGCTTGAGGAAGGGAACATTTTGGTTGCTTTTACATGGATAGTAAAGTCCTCAGGACATCTTTTCTCTAGGAAATACCCTCTACATCCATGAACAAGTGTGGTGGGTTGAAATTATCCCTCAACTGATTTGGAGAACTACCCCCAAAATAATATCTCCAGACCAGCTCGGTTTGGGATGGCAGCAAATGAAGCTCTATTTACAAGCAAACTACAATCTAGAAATATGAAATGCAAAGAATATGTACCAAATATACAACAGATGTACAATATATAGATACTTACAACTTATAAACAACACAGAAAAAGTCCTCAGACCTTCCTGGATGATCCAGGGGCCCGTTCACCTCCTTCCCCACTCCCTCCTTCCATTCCATTACCTCACGCCGTAGTCAGAACAGAGATCCCCTGGCAGGCCACAGGAGAGAGAGAGAGAGAAGTTGCAAGCAGGAGTGACAGAAGAAGAAAAGAAAGAACTGTTTATGCCTCTACTCTATCTCCCACTACCAAGCCAATGAATTACATAGACCTTAGCATTATTTTCCTTTTGTATCCAATGGTAGTCTTACATTACTTTCAGTCTTTGCAGTTGGGAGCCAGGCTCAAGTTCCCCCTTCAATCTGTAACAATATCTGAGCCTCTTGCTCTCAGTAGGGTTCCCCAGCATTTTAGGTCCTGTTCTGACTTTCTTTCCCTTTGGCTCTTTGAACCTGGTAAATTACCATGTTCTCTTTTTTTTTTTGTCTTTTCCTTTTCATTTTTGCTGCAGGGAAAAGGTGCATAAATCCTGCCACAAAATTACCTAATGGCTTCACAAAAAGCTTGGGTACGCCCCCAAAACTTTACAACAACCAACCTTCCAATTTATTCTAACAAAACACCAGACCCAAAGAGATTCATCTTCATAAAACTGTACTTTATAGTCTGCTGCCAGAAGTTGTGGAAACAGACATACGCCATAAGAACTATTCTCTTTGAAGAGAAACTTTGCTGTCTGCAATGCTTTATTGAGCTGTTCAGTGTAACTCGATTGTTCTGGGCTCAAAAAGCAACCTTGTTATCCACCTAGAGATATTGCTGTACCTGAAAGGAAGAGGAAAGAAGCTTGGATCATACAAGCCAGTGATCATTTCTAAGCAGCATTCTCCTCTTTTTGCTCTGTCTGCAAGCTCAAATCTATTCTCCCTCCTTTTAAAACAAAGTTCCCATCATTCTGAATGCAATTAAGCCTTTCCTACTTTGCCAGGACTGTTAGGAAGATACTAGGCAATGAGCAGCAAAAGTTTGGTTTGGTAGGGTCCCAGATGATTAGGCTGCAAGGCTAAAGGCAGAACCAAATCCTTCCAGCCACCCTGATGTGAGAAGAGAGACACTGTGTGCTTTCCTGGTCTATCTTGGCTCTTCTGTTTGTTTGGGGGTTTAGGGTTTGCTGTTTGTTGGGTGAAGGCATAGGTCTTGCCTGTTAGAGAGGGGACAAGCCCTTTTTATACTGCATATTTTGTGCTTTATGTGTGTGTGGTGGGTTGAAATTACACACACACTCCAGATAATTAGAAATTACCCCCAGAGTAAATTCCCCCAAAAACCCAAACTCAGAATCAAAATGGAAGTTGTATTTACCAAAGGTAAGATAAAACTTAAGAGTAGAAAATGCAATGAATATGTACAAAATATATTTACATGTATTTACAACTCAACAATCAGTGACTGAAGGAACTGGGGCTGTTTAGTTTGAAAAAGAGGAGGCTGAGGGGAGACCTCAGTGCTGTCTACAACTACCTGAAAGGACATTATGGAGAGGCTGCTGGTCTCTTCCCACAGGTCATTAGTGATAGAAAAAAGAGGGAAGGCCTCAAGCTCTGACTGGGTAGGTTTAGACTGGACATTAGGAAGCATCTTTTCAGGGCAAGAGTGGTCAGGCATTGGAATGTGCTGCCCAGGGAGATGGTGAGTCACCAGCCTGGATGCATTTAAAGGTGGTTTGGATGTGGTGCTTGGGGCTGCGGTTTAGGGGTGACCCTTGTAGAGTAGGGTTCTGAGTTGGACTTGGTGACCCTGAGGGTCTCTTCCAACCTGAATGTTTCTGTGATTCTGTGATCAGAAGTGCCCTCCTGGGCAGTCCACAGGGACCATTAGCAACCTTCTCCCCTCCCTCCATTGCCTTGCCAGTACCTCACACACAGTAGTGAAAACAGGGATTGTCCTGGCAAGGCCACAGAGGGAGAGAAAAGCTGCAAGCAGAAGCAACAGAAGAAGAAGAAAGAGGAAAGAGCTCTCTGTGCAACCAAGTATAAGGTATTCAGCCAACCAATAATGATACAGACCTATCAGTTGTTATTATTCCGTGTCCAATGGTAATTTATTTACCTTTTTTACTCAAAGTCTGTGGAAAATCCCTACTCTTATTTTGCAGTTAGGAACAAGGCTAAAGTTCCACCTTCAGACTATGACAATATGTTTTATACTTTTGTGAGAAAAGTATGGGGGGAAAGACCCTTGTTCCTCTTCCTCAGAAAACAGTCTAGTAGTTGTGTATGCATGGACTTGGTGATCCTCAGGGTCTTTTCCAACCTGAATGTTTCTGTGGTTCTGTGATGTGCTTTAATTGAGTTCCACTGCAACATAATCTGGAAGAATACTCAGTCACAACTTGTCTTAAAGGGCAAACAGTTTTTGAGGGACCCTGATTGTCAGGGGGGAAATGCTGAGCAGGCTAACTAACTTTGCAGCCAGCGTGTGTCTTGTAATTTGGCTCCATATAGGGTGGTTGCTGTGAACTCCAGTTGTTGGAATGAATTTGAGATTATCAAGGAATTAAGCTGGGAAACTTGTGGAAGAGTTGGCAGGCTCGAGGGAGCTGAGGTCGTTCAGCCTGGAGGAGACAAAGCTCTGGGGAGACCTAATAGCAGCCTTCCAGTACCTGAAGGGAGCCTGCAAGAAGGATGGAGAGGGGCTGTGACAGTGACAGGGGCAATGGCTTGAAATTAGAGAAGAGCAGATTTAGGCTGGACATTAGGAAGAAATTCTTTACCATGAGGGTGGTGGAACACTGGAACAGGTTGCCCAGGGAGATAGTTGAGGCCCCATCCCTGGAGATGTTCAAGGTCAGGCTCTACAAGGCTCTGAACAACCTGATCCAGTGGAGGACATCCCTGGTCATTTCAAGGGGGTTGGACCAGGTGACTTTTGGAGGTCCCTTCCAACCCAAACCTATGATTCTAAGACATCTCCTACTGCTTTTTTGAATGTTTGGCTTAACAGTAGGAGTTTGTAATCCTGATAATTTTCTGTGGGGGCTTTCAAAACTGCATTTCTGAGAGGTACAAAAAAAAATGATTGAAATGTAACACCTTGTCTTATTTGCTTTCACAGCAAGAAAAGCTGGGTGATATCTGCTTCTCCCTCCGTTACGTGCCGACCGCTGGCAAACTGACCGTCGTCATCCTGGAGGCAAAGAACTTGAAGAAGATGGATGTCGGTGGGCTGTCAGGTATGGGCATGAAAATCTGCCTGTGGGTTTGGCAGGCTTGTAGATGCATAAACCAAACACTTGTTCTATTGGGAGAAAAAGGTAAGGGCTCTTTGTTCACTGAATGCAAAAATGTGATTTGCGTGTTCCAGAAGCTGGGGCATGACTGAGTGTATCAGAATTCATTCTAGCTTTAAGAAGAGGAGTTTCACTGCACATTGCATTCCCCTCCAAGACAAAGTCTGAAGAGTTAAACAGTCAGATGATAGCACAAGCTCTCTGTACTTCTGCTCCGTTGCCTGGAGATAAATACAGACTATTCAAGCAAGAGAAAAAAAAAATCTGACTACAATTCCTGCTAGCTGCTTAATCTCACACAGTGTGAGCGTTTGCCTGTGATGTTACTAACAACACCTAACAGGGGAACTCACCACAGGTCACTGTGCTGTCTGCAGGTCAAGATGCTAGGATGATGGCTGCTACATTGGAAGGGCTCAGGTGTGATTGTTTCCATGCTCAGAGCTGAGAGTGCTCTGCATTTGTGTGTACACCAGCAATCGAAGCGACGGTCTTGTACCTGTGCGTGGTGGGTTGAAATTACACGTCCTCCCTCCTCCCCCCCCAAAATGTTTTGGAGAAAACTACCCCCAAAATAAATTGCCAGACCAGCTCAGCTTGGGATGGAAGCAAATGAAGCTCTGTTTACAAGCAAACTACAATCTAGAAGTATGAAATGCAATGACTATGTACCAAATGTACAATAGATGTACAATATAGAGATATTTACAATTTATAAACAACACAGAAACTCCTCAGACCCCCCTGGACAGATCCAGGAGACCATTCACCTTCTCCCCCACTCCTCCCTCCTTCCTGTTACCTCACACAGTAGTCAGAACAGAGATCTCCTGGCAAGGCCACAGGAGAGAGAGAGGAAGTTGCAAGTAGAAGCAGCAGAAGAAGAAAAGAAGAGCAAGAATTGTTTCTGCCTCTGCTCTGTATCCCATTAGCAAGCCAATGGATTCTATAGACCTTACCATTATTTCCTTTTACATCCAATGGTAATTTATTTTACTTTCAGTCTTTGCAGTCAGGATCTGGGCTGAAGTTCCCCCTTCAAACTCTAGCATTGTGGTAGTCAGTGAGGTTGGTATCTCCAACATGCTCTGCACCCACAAATGGTACTCACAGTCTTTCCTCAGAGCAAGGCTACAGACAGCGTGAGTGGGGTGGGATAAGCCATCTCTAAGGGAGTGTGCAGTCAGCACACATTACATCAGGGCTGTATCTCTGGGGTAGGGCTGTCCCAGGGTATGATGGAGCTGCACCTGGGCTGCTATTCGCTGCTGTGTATGGACTTTGAACACAAGCTACTGTTTCAGTTGCCAGCTACCCGAGACCAAATTAAATAACAGGATGTTTTCTCCAGGAGAACTTTATTTTACATACCTTCTGTTTAAAAGATGCAGTTTTTACCCACCATTGAGAAGGAGGATATTTTCAGCACAGCCCTAGAAGTGAAGACTTGTACAGCTGTCACTAAGACAAAGATGATGTTATTGCTGCTTGGGAATTGGCAAGTGACAGGAAAAACATCTTTTGCTTCTGTTTTCCTAAGATCTTGGTGCAAGGTTGTAACAAGTCATATCCAAAAACCCAGAGAAATGGGAACCTGCTGAAAGGAAGCCTGAAAGTTGTATTTACTAGTTATGATGAAGAAGAAAGGGAGGGAAAAGAGCCTCTTACCAATACCAGTTATAGGGTTTTCTTTTCTTTTACTTCCTTATAAACTATTAAACTGTACTTCAGCAGGCATAGTAAAGTAAAATATATGAAAATATTGTTGCAGTCATTACCTCACCTCAATCAAGTCTAGGTTTCTCTTGTCTGAAATGGACACTGGATTAGGACACACTGCTAACAGTTTCCCTAATACTCTACTGAACCAACTGCAAATTAGTCTTCTTAAGTACATTTACTTCCTAATTGTTATCTAATGAAAGAATAGATTCTCAGAATCAGAGAACATTAGAGGCTGGAAGGGACGTCCAGAGATCTTTGAGTCCAACCCCCCTGCCGGAGCAGGACCATAGGATCTAGGGCAGATTGCACAGGAATGCATCCAGATGGGGCTGGAAAGTCTCCAGAGAAGGAGACTCCACAACCTCTCTGGGCAGCCTGTTTCAGTGCTCTGTCACCCTCACAGTGAAGAAGTTCCTCCTGATAGTGAGGTGAAATCTTCTGTGTTCCCATTTGTACCTTTTGCTCCTTGTCTTATCACTGGACACCTCCAAAAAGAGCTTGGCCCCCTCCACTTGACACCCACCCCTTGGATATTGATAGACATTGATCAGATCCCCTCTCAGCCTTCTCTTTTCCAGACTAAACATCCCCAGGGCTCTCAGTCTCTCTTCATAGGGGAGGTGCTCAAGTCCCTTAATCATCCTCATGGTTCTCTGTTGGATTCTCTCCAGCAGGTCTCTGTCTCTCTTGAACTGGGAAATGAAGTGTGGGATTTTTTGACTGAAGTCTAACTCTAAGAGCCAGATCATCTATATTATTTTCCAAGCTTTGCAAGAAATGTGATGTATAATGGGTACTCAGCTCTTGAGAAAAGAAAGAGGGGAGCAGAGGAAGCACTAATGAACTGGAGACCTTCTGCAAACTTCAGAAGGAAAAATATAATGCCCTCTGTTGGAAATAGCTATGGGCAAATGAACTCTCCTCTGTGCTGAAGCCCATGGAGGACACTGTAATACATTTCTAGGGGATGGTAGGTTTTCTTCTCCTCTTTTAGGGTCATGCCCAACTGGAAACATCGTGTTCTCTAGGAGATAAGCAAACCCAACGGGATGCCACACTTGTAGCAGGAATTCAAAAGCCACTGAAAGTGATAAATGGCAGTTAGAACAGTATTCCTCAGGCAGTAATTATAGATGAAATGGTGTTGGTTTAAAGTGGGTGCAGTACCTTTCATTAGGGAATTTATCTTCTGAATACATTATGCAGAAATAACTGTTGAAATCAAGCTGAGATTCTCTTGGTCATTATTCACCCTAAATAATACCCAGTCTCAAAGTGCAATGCTTCTAGGTGGTAATGCAGGTGGCAGGGTTTTATCTTGATTACTGAGTTCTTTCCCCACCACTTTTGTTATTTTCTCCAGATGCTAAAAGATGCTAAAAGGGCTCTTCTCCTTTTGCAAAGCTGAAAGTTTTGCCTTGGAGTGGAGGTGGGAAAACGTTAACAATCAAATGTGATCTCCAACTGAACGTTACCTGTGTACTCCACTGCACTTACTGTTGCCAAGGGAAAGCCATTAGCAAGAGGAGACAAGAAAAACCTTAGAAGTTTGTCAAAAATAGGCAAAAAGTATTTGATTTTTTTGAGTTTAGAATGTCTTTTTAGTATTCTCTCCTATATTGGAGAAAATGCTGGGAAAAGCAGAAGTCAGACATTTGGAAAGGTCTCTGCTCCCTCTTGCATTCAGTCTTTATGCCTCTCTGTGGGACCCTTGGCCCCCCTCCACTTGACCCCCACCCCTCCGATATTGATAGACATTGATCAGATCCCCTCTCAGCCTTCTCTTCTGCCGACTAAAGAGCCCCAGGGCTCTCAGTCTCTCTCTATAGGGGAGGTGCAACATCAGGCTGTGACTAAAGCAAACCTTGTCTCAAACATTGGAACCGTTCAGCCTGAGCTCATCAAACCACCACCAGAAGGAGTAGAAATTGCTACTTTTGGCAAGCAGTTGTGCGTGTTTCAGACTGCCATTTGCATTATTTAAATCACATTCCAGTGCATTTTAAATGACTCTGACATCTGGCAGGTGATAGGTAGGAATGTCAGCTGCAAGAAGATTATTTTTATGTGCCTGGACTTGGTAAACATGGGGTACATGACTTTATAGGTGTCCTTCACACAAATTGTCTGTGGGGCTTAGAAGCTCAGGTCTTACAGCAAATCAAGGGAACTTAAACTCCCAAGTCACTGTGTTGGGTTTTTAAAATCCATCTAGATGATTTGCAAAATAAGAAGATTTCAAAGCCAGTTTGCAGCTTAATCTCTCCAATCAGGCCATGGAGACCTCATCTGGCTAATTCCTTGGTAAGGGCACAGTGCAGCTTAGTAATGCTGTTTGGTTCACAAGGGCTGCCGATGAATTGGGATACTTAATTCAGATTTACAATCCCTTCTGCTCCAGAAAGAGGGCAGGAATTCTCTGCAGCTCCCTGGAGACTTTCAGTCCACGTGTGGATTCAGAGGAGGGTGAAGTTTTTATCTAAATGTTTTTTCTTTGCATTTTTTGCTTATTTTGAAAAGAAAAAAAGATGGTTATTTAACCCTCAGCACAGCTGACTAGCAGCCAGTGTGGTCAGTGCAATGAATATGGTGCTTCCTTTTATTACACAGGAAGATCCCCATTATTTACAGCACATTTATGCAAGCAGTTCTGTAAGTTTCCATGTATGCAGTCATACTCTCCTTTTGGACCTTCAGAAGAGGCTGTGGCTGGCACACAAACAGACTTTGGTACCTAGGTCCTTCAGCTTAAATGTTTTTTCCTTGTCCTTTTCCCTTTTTCCCTTTTTCCTTTTTCCCTTTTTCCCTTTTTCCCTTTTTCTCCTTCTCCTTCTCCTTCTCCTTCTCCTTCTCCTTCTCCTTCTCCTTCTCCTTCTCCTTCTCCTTCTCCTTCTCCTTCTCCTTCTCCTTCTCTTTTTCCCTTTTTCCCTTTTTTCTCCTTCTCCTTCTCCTTCTCCTTCTCCTTCTCCTTCTCCTTCTCCTTCTCCTTCTCCTTCTCCTTCTCCTTCTCCTTCTCCTTCTCCTTCTCCTTCTCCTTCTCCTTCTCCTTCTCCTTCTCCTTCTCCTCTTTTCCTTTCCCTTTCCCTGCTCCTTTTTCTCCTCTGCTTTTCCCTTTCCTTTCCCCTTTTCCTTTCCCTTTTCCTTTTTCCTATTTCCTTTCCCTTTTTCCTTTTCCTTGTCTCTTTTTTCCTTTTCCACTTCCCTTTTCATTTTTCCCTTTTCCTTTTTCCCTTTTTCCTTTTCCTTTTTCCTTTTCCAATTTTGCCAGAACATCAGTGACTGCATATATTACTGACAAAGTACTATTTTGTAGCCAAAATAATTGGTGACAGAATGATTGTAAGTTTAAGTCTCAACACATCTGATAATCACTTCAAGATTAATTTCAGAATGGTTTCCTCCTTCTAAAACTCTTTGCAAAGCAATGTGGCTTTGTGGGGTTTTAGTATGCTTAGTTTTTAGTGAATCTGATTACCAGGAATGCATCCTAGTAGCAAGCAATGCACCCCTCCTCCTTGTCTCAGCACTGCTGCCTCTCACCGCTCCTGCCTCAGCTGGTGTGGCCTCAGGTGTTGCTTTAGGAGCTGTTGCCAAGTCGCAAATATTATAGGAGACCCCAAACTCTATCTGTTTATGGCAAATGCATGCCTAGCTTCTGCCAAGAAGCAAATATTATAATAGACTCTAAACTCTACCTATTTATGCCAAAATAACACTTAGGAAGAGCTGCAAGGAGAAGAGGTTTGTCACCCAATCCACATGCTCTTCCTTCTACAGAAAGCTGCAGATACAACCATAAAGTGCCCCATAATCCAGTCCATTATGTGTGAGAGCTAATCTCAATATTTATGAGTTAGGAATGGAAAACACACAGCACCTCTCCATATCTGCCAAGCAAACACGCAGTCAGAAGCATCTCTGGGGGCCAAATGGTACTATGGCAGAAATAAAGGCAGTTTTCTACAATCAGACATTTGTTTTAAATATTGCCTTCCAATTGAAAAGGCTTGATTGAATGTCTTAGAAAAGAATGGGGGAAAATTCAAACCTGGTTAGAAGCCAGCTCTTTGAAGACAGACTGAATGCTCACCAATTATGCAGTCAGAGCATTCACTTTAATAACTTCATTAAAACATAAGGAACCTTAAAAGCTGGCTAGCACAAATGCAATATTATGGGAAGAGCAATAAATCCTTAGTGTCATGGCCTTGCTACAAGCCATTTTGTAAGCATAGCTCAGTGAATATTAAGGGGAAAGAAAACAGTCTTATTAAAAGATAAAAGAAACAACAAACCACCACAACAGCTGCATTTGCAACTAGCCTAAGCCTAAAGAATCCAACAGAGATTAGTACCAACATGTACTTTAAGATCTCTACTTACTGTGAGGATTTCTACAACATCTATTATCTCAGTATCTGTACTGTAATACACTGACAGAACTCCCAACAAGTGCAGGGTCCTGAATCTGGGTCAGGACAAGGCCAGGCATCAATATAGATTGGGCAGGGATTGGTTTGAGAGCAGCCATGAAGAAAGGGACTTGGGGGTGCCTGTGGATGAGAAGCTCAACATGAGCCAGCAGTGTGCACTTGCAGCCCAGAAAGCCAACCAGAGCCTGGGCTGCATCAAGAGAAGTGTGGCTAGAAGGGCGAGGGAGGTGATTCTCCCCCTCTACTCCACTCTGGTGAGACCCCACCTGGAGTACTGTGTCCAGTTCTGGAGCCCCTGTTACAAGAAGGGTCTGGGGTGCTGGAACATGTCCATAGAAGGGCCACAAGAATGATCAGAGGGCTGGAGCTGCTCTGCTACGGATACAGACTGAGGGAATTGGGGCTCTTCAGTCTGGAGAAGAGAAGGCTCCCAGGAGACCTTCTTGTGGCCTTCCAGAATCTCAAGGGGGCTACAAGAAAGCTGGGGAGGGACTTTGTAGGCTGTCAGGGAGTGATAGGAATGGGGGGGATGGAGCAGAACTAGAAATAGGTAGATTCAGATTGGATGTCAGGAAGAAGTTCTTCCCCATGAGGGTGCTGAGACACTGGAAGAGGTTGCACAGGGAGGTGGTGGAAGCCTCATCCCCAGAGATTTTGAAGGTCAGGCTGGATGTGGTTGTGAGCAACCTGCTGTAGTGTGAGGGGATTGGAACTGGATGATTCTTGAGGTCCCTTCCTACCCTAACTCTTCTATGATTCTATGCCTGTAGCAATACATCTCTCTTAAAACTTGTAGGCTCCTACAGTGGTGATGGAATCGGGCACCAGATCTCCACCATGTTAAAAGCTTTGTCTTCTGCCTGGAAGAACATTTCTGTTGATGACATCTTCCTTAAGGCTGGACAGTAGGGAGGGGATGTCTTGTCTGAAATGGTCCTCTTTGAATGGCAGTAGTTCTAATCCCAACATCAATCTCTGTCTGCCTCAAGATAAAAGCTGAAGAAGGCAATTGTAAAATCAAAGCATCTTCCAAAATACCATGTGTGCAGCAGAGAAGCCATGTTAAAGGATACATAAACTCTCATATTCCAGGAGACTCTTATGGGGAAACTGTCAGGTAATTGCCCATTTTGGAGTGAGTACACAATTTCCACTGAGTCATCTGCTACAGGCTATTGCACACAATAATGTATTGTATTAGAACCATCAAATGTGATAATTCCTGCAAAGCAGCAGAGTCAAATTGCTCTCTTTTTTCTACACTGTGCTTTAAATGACAGCAAAGACATTGTGCCTGCTGATTACCACAAAACCTGTAGGCATTGCTCTCATAAAGCTCAGGACAAACATTGTCCCAAAAATGGTTCTGAGTTCAGCAGGTGTTGGAATAGATTCTTGATCTGCAAAAGGAAAGAAAGCTTGTGGTATGTGTACATCTCCTTAATCATGCACACTGGCCAAAGTCAGAAGAGATCAGAACCCAGCTGTGTGGATGCTGCCAGCTGGTGGTCATAATTGTCTGTCATTGCTATTGACAGTTCAAGAGAGACTGGGAGCTACTAGGGACAGTCCAGCACAGAGCCACAAGGATGATTAGGGGAGTGGAACATCTTCCATATGAGGAGAGCCTGAGGGAGCTGAAGGCTCTGTAGCTTGGAGAAGAGGAGCCTGAGAGGTGACCTCATTCATGTTGATAAAGATGTGCAGGGTGAGTGCCAAGAGGATGGAGCCAGGCTGTGCTGGCTGATGCCCAATGCCAGCACTAGGGGCAATGGTGGAAGCTGAGGCATAGGAATTTCCATGGAAACATAGGGAAGCATTTTTTCCTTGTGAGGGTGACAGAACCCTGGAAGAGGCTACCCAGGGGGGTTGTGGAGTCTCCCTCTCTGGAGATACTCAAAACCCACCTGGATGTATTCCTGTGTGATGTTGTCTAGGTGATCCTCCTCTGGCAGGGAGGTTGGACAGGATGATCTTTCAAGGTCCCTTCCAGCCCCTAACATTCTGTGATTCCCTACACATGCATACCTCCAAACAGAGAGAGGAGAGTCCTTTTATTCTTCAATTGGAACAGCTACATCTAAATAATGTATTTTGTGTCTGTCTGCATGATTGTTCCTGATTAAATTACACTATGCTTTTATTTGGTTATGCAGTCCCAAAGCAAGTGTGCAGATGTGTGTGTTAATTACTTATATGAAAATGAGATGGTTAATACTTTAGGTTTTCAAACTCTACATGAATTTCATAGCAATGTGAGTGGCTGTAAAATGGATGTAGAAATACTGTAGATAGATTCTGGAGTCCTTAGGGAAATCAGTCAGTTCTCTTACAAGTAGGTTTATTTTTACTCTCTGAAAATTGCAGCCTTGTGTCTTTTCTTTTAATGGGTTTGAAGGGGGGGGGAATCAAAGCATGAACTCAGAAAGAAAATATATTTTTCCATCTCTATAAATACAGTTTAGGTCGGTGCTTAAATGGTCTCAGAAAGTGAGGGAAGTATAACCAGGGATTTCCTTTTCAGGACCACCTAAAGTCATATAAGATTTTTAAGACAGCAAGGTGATCATTTTATCAGCACTGTTAGGCAGCTGAAGTTTGTAGGACTTTCCAAAGAAATAGAAACAGTTTTAAAGTCAACTTCACACATTACTTAAAATCCCACAAGCCTGGGGTTTGTTTGTTAAATCCCATCTGGGCAAAAGATTGTCAGTCTCTGCTGGATCTTTGTGCAGTTATTTCTTACAGCCCTCCTGACTCTGTTTGCAAGGTGTAAGGAAAGAAACATTTCACAAATTAGACCCTTGATCCTGATCCTGAATTATCCCTGGAGGAAGCAGGGATTCTGTGCTGGGAAGGGGACTGCAAGTGCAGTGTGCTGACAATACCGATGCGATGACAGAGGAAGTGAATACTTCAGTGCAAGGAGAGAGAAAGAAAACAACTGTTGCTAGTTCTTTGTGGGTATCACTACTGCACATATGTGCTTTATGAGTGGTAGTTGTGCAAATCCGTTCACACATTTGGCAATGTCAGTGCTTCTCTGGCAGCTATGGGATTCTTATTACTGAACATTCTGGACATTAGGAAAAAAAATGCACATCAAAAGTAGTCACACATTAGAATGTGCTGCCAAAAGAAGTGGTGGAGTTGCCAACCTTGGATGTGTTTAAAGGTCATTTGGATGTGGTGCTTGGGGATATGGTTTAGGGGTGAACCTTGTGGAGTAGGGTTCTGGGTTGGACTTGGTGACCCTGAGGGTCCTTTCCAACCTGAATGCCTCTGTGATTCTGCGAACAAAAGTGGAAAAGATTTCCCATTGCTAGTTCCAAATGGCTTCAAACTAGATTAAGAGCAGATTTAGATTGGATATTAGGAACACTTGGTGGTGGAACACTGCAACAGGTTGCCCAGGGAGATGGTTGAGTTCCCTTCCCTGTAGATATTCAAGGTTAGGCTTGACAAGGCCCTGGGCAACCTGATCCAATTGGGGATGTCCCTGCTGACTTCAGGGAGGTCAGATTGGATGAGCTTTGGAGGCCCCCTCCAGCCCAGACCATTCTATGATTGTATGAATCTGTGATTCTAAATCCTTTCTAATTGAAGGTGGAAGTCCTGCTTTTTCTTCTGTTGTTACAGTTCCCCCAAAATGTCCATTACCATTCTTGAGCTAACAGGAGAGAAATGTAATCTGGCTGCTAATTGAGACTCAGATGCCAACATTCAATTATTCTCACTGGGTCTTTGTATGTCAGGGTTGGATGGGACCTCCTGTTCCAACCTCCCTGCCATGGGCAGGAACACCTCACACTAGAGCAGGTTGCTCACAGCCACATCCAGCCTGGCCTTCAAAACCTCCAGGGATGAGGCTTCTACTACCTCCTTGGGCAACCTGTGCCAATGTCTCACCACCCTCATGGGGAAGAACTTCTTCCTATCATCCAATCTGAATCTACCCACTTGTAGTTTTGCCCCATTCCCCCAGTCCTATCACTCCCTGACACCCTCAAAAGTCCCTCCCCAGCTTTATTGTAGTCCCCTTCAGATACTGGAAGGCGAAAATAAGGTCTCCTGGGAGCCTTCTCCTCTCCAGACTGAACAGTCCCAACTCTCTCTGTCTGTCTTCATAGGAGAGGTGCTCCAGCCCTCTGGGCTGTTTCCTCTTTCCATCACAGGCAAAGTGGCTTTAGAGCCACTTCGTTATACTGAGTCAGTTGCAAAAATTGCAGATCCCCTGTCAACAAGATGGAAAAGTGAAGCCCAGAAATTCCACTTTCCCCCTGTAAAGAAGTTCATGTGTGGTGGAGGTGACAATCTGTCTTGGTTTAATTGTTAGGTACTGTTTCTTGTGCTCTTGTTTATTTGCTGTGAAAGTCAATGTAGCAGGTGTCCCATCTTTACATCTTTTCCCTAAACTGTGTAACAGAGCTTTTCAGACATATTATTATAAAGTTTTTCTGTCACTTTGTGAAACTTTCAGAGGTATTGGAGAGGAAAACAAGGCTGGAATGAGTGAAGTATCTGCACAAACAACACCTATATTTAGATATTTGCCTTATTTAGGACAGCTAAGGTTCTAGTCAGCTGGTTTACAGACAAAAGAATCTGGTCTTTGTGCTGGTTTGTTGTTTGGTTGTTTTTTTCCTCTCTCTTAACAATATGCTTGGTTTTAAACTAAAATACCTGTTTGTTTTTCCCCCCTCCATTATACCAGTCTTGTTGTTAAGGTGGTGACAGCTGTGTTCTTCTCAGCTGATGGATCCATCACCAGTCTAACACAATAGTAAAACCTCTGCTGGATCTTTGTGGGTGCCTTGGACGGTGGCATTGAGTGCACCCTCAGCAAGTTTGCTGATGACACCAAGCTGTGTGGTGCAACAGACATGCTGGAGGGAAGGGATGCCATCCAGAGGGACCTTGACAGGCTGGAGAGGTGGGCACAAGCCAACCTCATGAGCTTCAACAAGAACAAGTGCAGGCTCCTGCATCTGGGTCGAGGCAACCCCAGGCACAAATCCAGGCTGGGCAGTGACTGGCTGGGGAGCAGCCCTGAGGAGAGAGACTTGGGGGTGCTGGTGGACAAGAAACTCGATATGAGCTCTCTGTGTGCACTTGCAGCCCGGAAAGCCAATCAGATCCTGGGCTGCATCAAGAGAAGTGTGGCCAGCAAGTCAAGGGAGGGGATTCTCCCCCCTCTCCTCAGCTCTGGTGAGACCCCACCTGGAGTACTGCCTCCAGTTCTGGAGCCCTTATTACAAAAAAGGATCTGGAGGTGCTGGAAGGTGTCCAGAGAAGGGCCATGAGGATGAGCAGAGGGCTGGGGCACCTCTCCTACAAGGATAGACTGAAGGAGTTGGGGCTGTTCAGTCTGGAGAAGAGAAGGCTCCAAGGTGACCTAATTGTGGCCTTCCAGTATCTGAAGGGGGCCAACAAGAAGTCTTGGGAGGGACTTCTCAGGCTATCAGGGAGTGATAGGACTAGGGGGAATGGACTGAAGCTGGAGGTGGGGAGATTCAGGCTGGACGTGAGGAGGAAGTTCTTCCCCATGAGAGTGGTGAAGCCCTGGAATGGGTTGTCCAGGGAGGTGGTTGAGGCCCCATCCCTGGAGGTGTTTAAGACCAGGCTGGATGAGGCTCTGGCCAGCCTGATCTGGTGAGGGGTGTCCCTGCCCATGGCAGGGGTTTGGAACTAGATGATCCCTGTGGTCCCTTCCAACCCTGACTGATACTATGATAGGAAAAAGATTTGCTGGATAAAGAACCGCCTGGACAAAAGGGCCCAAAGAGTGGAGTTAAATCCAGCTGGTGGCTGGGCACCAGTGGTGTTCCTCAGGGCTCAGTGTTGGGAGCACTTCTGTTTAACATCTTTATTGATGACCTTGATGAAGACACAGAGTGTGGCAGCATTAAGTTTGCAGATGACACCAAGTTAGGTGGCAATGTTGATCTGCACCAGGGTAGGGAGGCCCTAGAGAGGGACTTGGGTAGATTGGACCCATGGCCAGCGTTAACAGGAGGAGCTTCAACAAGGCTATGTGCCAGGTCCTGCACTTGGGGCACAACAACCCCAAGCAATGCTACAGGCTTGGGGCAGTCTGGCTGGAAAGCTGCTGGCAGAAAGAGACCTGGGGGTGCTAATGGACAAGCAGCTGAATAGGAGCCAGCAGTGTGCCCAGGTGGCCAAAAAAGCCAAAGGCATTCTGGCTGGGATCAGAAATGCTGTGTCCAGCAGGAGCAGGGAGGGGATTGTCCTCTTGTACTCAGCTCTGGGGAGGCCACACCTTGATTATTGTGTCCAGTTTTGGGCACCTCAATACAAGAGTGATGTTGAGGTGCTGCAGCTAGTGCAGAGGAGGGCAAAGAAGCTGTGAAGAGCCTGGAGAATAAATCTGAAGAGCAACTGAAGGAGCTGGGGATGGTTAGTGTGAAACAGAGGCTGAGGGGAGACCTCATCGCTGTCTACAGCTACCTGAAAGGAGCTTGTGGAGAGGCTGCTGCTGGTCTCTTCTCACAGGTAATTAGTGATAGAAAAAGAGGGAATGGCCTCAATCTCTGTCTGGGTAGGTTTAGACTGGACATTAGGAAACGTTTTTTCAAGGCAAGAGTGGTCAGGGAGTGGAATGTGCTGCCCAGGGAGATGGTGGAGTCACCAAGCCTGGATGTGTTTAAAGGTGGTTTGGATGTGGTGCTTGGGGCTATGGTTTAGTGGTGAACCTTGTAGAGTAGGGTTCATGGTTGGACTTGGTGATCCTGAGGGTCTTTTCCAACAGAATGTTTCTGCAGTTCTGTGAAAATGCAGTGCACATCTCCTGATATGTCATGGTTGTTACTGCAGTGACTTCAGTCCGTAGCAAGAGATTAAGATTTTCTTCATCTTTTGTTTATTAAGCTATCTTCTTTCTTTCTTGCTGCTGCCTTCCAATACCTGAAGGGATCCTACAGGAAGGCTGCAGAGGGGCTTTATATAATGGTCTCTAGCAACTGAACAAGGGGAATGGTTTTAAGCTGAGGAAGAGTAGATTTAGACTGTATCTTATGAAGAAATTCATCCATATGAGAGTGGTGAGACTCTGAGAGAGGTTCACAGAATCACAGAGTCACCAAGGATCCTGGGGAGTATTAAGAAAAGTGTGTCCAGCAGATCCAAGGAGGTTCTTCTCCCCCTCTACTCTGCCCTGGTGTTCAGTTTTGGGCTCCCCAGTTTAAGAGGGACAGGGATCTGCTGGAGAGGGTCCAGTGGAGGCCTGCAAGGATGATTAGAGGACTGGAGCACTGCCTGGTGAGGAGAGGCTGAGGAACATGGGGCTGTTTAGTCTGGAGAGGAGAAGACTGAGAGGGGATTTAATAAATGTTTATAAATATCTGAGGGCTGTGGGTCAGGAGGGAGTGCACAGGCTCTGCTCACTTGCTCCCTGGGATAGGACAAGGGGCAATGGATGGAAACTCCAGCACAGGAGGTTCCACCTCAACACAAGGGGGAACTTCTTTACTGTAAGGGTCACAGAGCACTGGAGCAGGCTGCCCAGAGAGGTTGTGGAGTCTCCTTCTCTGGAAACTTTCAAGGCCCGTCTGGATGCATTCCTCTGTGACCTGTGCTATATTGTATGGTCCTGCTCTGGCAGGAGGGTTGGACTCAATGACCTCTTTGGGTCCCTTCCAACCCCTGATGTCCTATGATCCTGTGAAAGCCCAGATCACACAGCATCTGTCCAGGTAACATGCTGACAGGCAAAGTTTTTCATTTGACTGCAAAATTCAGATGTTTTGTGACACAAGTGGCCAATATGCAATGGGTAGCTGGCCTGAAAGGAAATAGGTCTTAAAGAATCCTACCCAGTGCAAAGATGAAGTTTTTTCTAGGTGGTTTTTATTCCTTTTTTTAAATTTTTTTTTTAATGAAGGTGGAGAGGAGGATCTGTAAGCTTTGTATTGTGACCTTTGTCACAACCACACCTGTCTCTGGTTTGAGTTTGTCCCAATCCAAACAAGGATACAGACATTATAAAAACTCTGCAGTGATCTAATAGTAAGCAGAACCAAATTTTAATTCCTATTCTCTAAGTAGACACACATGAGGATTTCAGGATCCAAGTGTAATCTTTGCAGCTCAGCAGCATCTCTGTAGGGATTGCCTCAGGTCAAAGAAGTAAGAGCCTCTGTTCAATCTCAGTTATCAAATCCAGTCCAACTCATGAGACCTCTTTTCCTTTAGATTCCCAGTGGTACCATGGAATACTTTACATCTACAGGTCTGCAGGTTAAATCTATTTTTCCAGTGAAGAGAATATGATAATGTCCTAATAGGATCACAGGATGTTAGGGGTTGGAAGGGACTTCTGGAGATCATTGAGGCCACCACCCCCCCACCAGAGCAGGACCATAGAATCCAGCACAGGTCACACAGGAAGGCATCCAGATGGGGCTTGAAAGTCTCTAGAGAAGGAGACTCCACAACCTTTCTGGGCAGCCTGACCCATGGCACTGTGACCCTCACAGAGAAGTTTCTATCCACTACCCCTTGTCCTATCACAGGGTGCAACTGAGCAGAGCCTGTCCCTGCCCTCTTGACCCTGAGCCCTCAGGTATTGATAAACATTGATTAAATCCCCTCTCAGTCCTCTCTTGTGACTAAACAGCCCCAGAGCTCTCAGCCTCTCCTCATCGGGCAGTACTCCAGGCCCTTCATCATCCTTGTAGCCCTCTCTTGGACTCTCTCCAGCAGATCCCTGTCCCTCCTGAACTGGGAAGCCCAGAACTGGATGTAATATTCCAGGTGAGGTCTCACCAGGGCAAAGTAGAGGGGGAGGAGAACCTGATTAAAGCCTGGTGAGAAAGCATTTTAAATTCTTGTTGAGCCTCTCTAGGAGTGTTTGCAGTACAGCTGGCTCCAGGGCCAGACTCATTACAGTGTTGTGCTGGGATGTGTTTCTGCAGTAAGTTCCAGGAAGCTGTGTTGAAGTGCTTAGCTGTATTAGTTGCTTCCCATCAGCAAACCATCACATGCTTGTCAATGCTTGAGATATGCTAAAAGTAGTGGTTATGAGAGCCGGCTTTGAAGTTCAGGAGCCCTGGCTATGTGGGATGTGAAGAAATGCTTATGTAAGGATGTGACAGCATCAGCAAGTCTTGTGCTGCAAATTGTTTCTGCTGGTTGAGAGCGAAGTTAATTCAGGCTGCTCTCTCATGGGTAAAAAATAGAAGGGGGGAGGTTTAATTGAAAATAAGTGTTTGTTATTTGGGATCTCAATGTGGACAGCTGTGGGAGCAAAGGTGTTTCTGGGAGAGGTTTCTGCTGTTTTCATTCAAAGTCACTTCCACTGGGACCAAGCAGGCATAAAAGGTGTTGGTCCAAGTTTCTTCAGGGATGGTGGAAATCAGGGGTTGACTCCAGCCATTCCTGGAAGGTAATCACAGTGCCCCGTTGCTGGTGCATATCTACTTCAGGAAGTTATTGTCTGGCTTATGGTTGGGAAAACAGCATTTGGCAAGAGCATACTTTCCATCTGCTACTGTGCTCAGTCTTTGTGAGTGACTTCATTAATTGATCAAGTTTTGTGACCTGCACTAGTTCAGAGATAGACTCAAGTATGAGAGAGAAGTTGTTTTTGTCTAATCTGGGCATTGATTGCATCTATTTATCATCTTTTTTTTTTCTTTCTTGCAGCAGAATGGAGTAGTATAAGAGAATCCACACCAGAGCCTGATCTTTGTTTATAAGTGAAATTATTCAGACAAGCACATCTTCTAGCACACTCTTCCCTTTGTGTCATTAATATGCCTATGATAGTATGAAATACCAATTGTGGTACTGTCTAGGCATTATGGTCCCCAGCTTCAGGTTCCATGAGTAGCAGGGAAACAGGATCACAGAATGTGAGGGGCTGGAAGAGATCTCCAGAGATCATCGAGTCAAACCCCTCTGCCACAGCAGAACCAGAGTCGAGTGCAGGTCACACAGGAACCCATCCAGATGGGGCTGGAAAGTCTCTGGAGAAGGAGACTCCACAACATCTCTGGGGAGCCTGTTCCAGTGCTCTGGGACCCTCACAGTGAAGAAGTTCCTCCTCATGTTGAGGTGGAACCTCCTGTGCTGTAGTTTCTATCCAATGCCTCTTGTCCTATCACAGGGTGCAATTATGCAGAGCCTGTCCCCTCCCTCTTGAGCCCCAGCCCTCAGATATTGACAAACATTGATTAAATCCCCTCTCAGTCTTCCCTCCAGACTAAACAGCCCCAGAGCTCTCAGCCTCTCCTCATAGGGTAGTGCTCCAGTCCCTTCATCATTCTTGTAGCCCTCTGATGGACTCTCTTGATTAAATCCCTGTCCCTCCTGAACTGAGAAGCCCAAAACTGGATACAATACTCCAGGTGTGGTCTCACTAGGGCAGAGTAGAGGGGGAGGACAACCTCCCTCAATCTACTGGACACACTCCTATGGACTTGATAGCTTCTCAGCCTTGAGGTAGATTTTGCACTGATGAAATGTTCCATTGCATTAAGAGCTGGCAAAAAGCCCAAGGTCAGCAGTAGTCTCTTACTAATTTAAAAGCTAGTTCTGTAGGCAGTGGAATTATAAAGCATGATTTCCTTTACATCTTGGAGTGCAACTGAGTATTCTGGAGTCTAATAAAATACATGCCTCAATTGAAAGGGTTTTTTTTCCTATGGTTTGAACATCCATGATATCTTTTTGACACATGCATGTTCTCCTGTGGAATAAGAGGTGAGACCATATTGGAGCTTTCACCTCATATAGAGATTCTTAGCATCTTTGAATCATAGAATTGTCAGGGTTGGAAGGGACCTCAAGGATCATCCAATTCCAACCCTCCTGCCAAGGGCAGGGACCCCTCACACTACATCAGGTTGCTCAGAGCCACATCTAGCTGTGAGGTGTGCATTTAGAGAGTTACCCCCAAAATAAATCACCAGTCTAGCTCAGAAGGTTTTTGGCAGCAAATGAAGCTCTGTTTACAAACAGACTAAAATCTAGACATATGAAACACAATGAATATGCACTATATGTATATATATATATTTAGATATCTTTTACAATTTAGAAGCAACACAAAGACACCCCCCTCCCCCCAGGCCCTTCTGGAAAAGTCCAGGGGGAAACAAATAGATTCCTCTCCCTCCCCTCTGTACAAGGGATAGAGAGAGAAAGCAAGTTAGAACAGCTTGCTGTTACTACTTAGCCACCACAGGGACTGCAGCCAAGGTCAGCAAAGCCAAGCAGAAGCACCAGCTAGTAGCAGCTATAGTGGGAGAGAATAGGTTATGCAACTAATTTTGATCCCACTTTGCAAGCCAGTAGAATTAGTTAGACCTTATCATGATTTTTCTTTCACATCCAACAGTAATTCATTTACCTTTCTACTGTTTTCTCTGGAATTTTCCTGGGCATCAGCCTATAACTGTGACAGCTTTTTTTTTTTCCCTTTTATTTTTCCTTTATTTTTCCTTCCCCCCCTTTTTTTTCCTTATTTTTTTCTTTTTTTTTCTCTTCCCCCCCCCCCTTTTTTTTCTCTCTTTTCTTTTTCTCATCTCTGTCTAAAGCAAATTAATACTTTTTTTTCCTTTTAAAAATCTAGATAGCTGTTCCAACAGATTCCGTTAATTCCTCTCTAGTTTTAATTGCTTTCCATGCACAGGAGACCCTGGCTCTGAATAATCTAAGCCATCCCCTGATTTTAGAAGACAAATGTTGTCCCTGTGCTTCAGCACAGAGCACAGTCCCCAAGCATTCCACTGCTGTGCATTTTGCATACAGTTTTGCTTCCGGCAGTGCATTCACTGGATAAGCACTTTGGCTTGTGATGTTTCCATGCTGTTTGCTGTATTCCCTCTTTGTTTACAATCCCAGCTTATTTGAATCCTGAAAGGTTAAATGGAAGGGAAGGCTGGCATCAGTCAGAGTGCTGCTGTCTGGCCCATCCAGCACCCCCGCCTTCCTTTCAGATAAGCTCAGTCATTTTTCACCAGCACTTGGAGGTACATTCAAATCTGCTTTGGCATCTGTCCAGCCCTGCACAGTATCAAGCAGGGGACGCCCTGTCTGAGAGCACAGATTGTTAGCTCAGTTATATTCCTGAAATTGAGTTACATTTCCATGAATCTTGCTTCAAAGCATAGAATCATAGAACTGTCAGGGTTGGAAGGGACCTCAAGAGTCATCCAGTTCCAACCCCCCTGCCATGGGCAGGGACCCCTCACACTACATCAGGTTGCTCAGAGCCACATCCATCCTGGCCTTCAAAACCTCCAGGGGTGAGGCTTCCACCACCTCCCTGGGCAACCTGTTCCAGTGTCTCACCACCCTCATGGGGGAGAAAATTCTTCCTGACATCCAATCTTAGTGTACCCACTTCTACCCAACTTGCTCAGTCTGACCTCACAGGAGTGGAGCTCCAGCCCTCTGATCATCCTCATGGCCCTTCTCTTGACACACTCCAGCACCTCCAGATCCTTCCTGTAACAGGGGCTCCAGAACTGGACACACTACTCCCTTCAACTACCTGAAGGGAGATTGTAGACAGGCAGAGGTTGGTCTCTTTTCCCAGGCAGGCAACACCAGAACAAGAGGACACAGTCTCAGGCTGTGCCAGGGGAGGTTTAGACTGGATGTTAGGAGGAAGTTCTATACAGAGAGAGTGATTGCCCATTGGAATGGTCTGCCCAGGGAGGTGGTGGAGTCACCATCACTGGAGGTGTTCAGGAGGAGACTTGATGGGGTGCTTGGTGCCATGGTTTAGTTGTTTAGGTGGGTTGGATTGGTTGATAGGTTGGACACGATGATCTCGAAGGTCTCTTCCAACCTGGATTTATTGTCTTGTATTGTATTGTGACGAACCGTCAGGGAATGGGGGGGAAGAAGTTTGTTTGTTTGACTTACATTATATGAATCAGGCATGCTAAATGATAAGCACTGGACAAGCAAGCAGTGTCCTGTGTGCCCTTTATGGCTGTTGGCATCCTGTGTTTGAGACCAGGGTGAAGTAAATGCTGCCAGCCAGAGACATAATATAGTTCATGTACTCAGATTGTTCAGAAAGATAGAGCTTGGACCAGGCTGAAATTTTGTTCTTGATGTGCTCTTGTGACCAAGAAGGCCAATGCCATTCTGGGCTGTGGTTAGAAGGTCGAGAGAGGTTCTCCTCCCCTTCTACTCTGCCCTGGTGAGGCCACATCTGGAGCATTGTGTCCAGTTCTGGGCCCCTCAGTTTGAGAAGGACCTCAGGGAACTGCTAAAAAGAGTCCATCACAGAGACACAAACATGCTTAAGGGAGTGGAACATCTTCCTTATGAGGAGAGCCTGAGGGAGGTGAGGGCTCTGTTGCTTGGAGAGGAGGAGCCTGAGAGGTGACCTCATTGATGTTGATAAAGATGTGCAGGGTGAGTGCCAAGAGGCTGGAGCCAGGCTCTGCTGGGTGATGCCCAATGACAGCACAAGGGGCAATGGTGGATGCTGAGGCATAGGAATTTCCATGGAAACAGGAGGGAGAATTTTTTTTTCCCTATGAGGGTGTCAGAACCCTGGAAGAGGCTGCCCAGGGAGGGGTTGTGGAGTCTCCCTCTCTGGAGACTGGATATGTTCCCGTGTGATCTCCCCTAGGTGATCCTGCTCTGGCAGGGAGGTTGGACTGGATGAGCTCTTGAGGTCTCTTCCAGCCCCCAACATTCTGCGATGTTGTGATTCTATCATGTCATAAACACAGAGAAGACAGAAGAGCTCTAAGTTGCTTCTGGATGTGACTTATGACAGCTCTTCTTTAATGGTGATCAAATTTTATGCTATTCTCCTGCATTTCTGAAGTATTAGATAGTAATTAACAGTCCTTCAGTATCTTTGGGTCAGATGTGGTTAAAAGTGCTGTCTCAGGACCATGGCTCATCTTACTGGACTGAGAAGTCTATATTGCTTATCAGAATCATGCCTCCTATATTGAGGGGAATGGTAGCCTTCTCATAACACACAGCATTTTGGTCCATTTTGGGGAGAAAGGAACAGAGGGTGCAATTTTTCTGGCAGAGATCCAAGCATTCCCCTCTACTCTGCCTTGGTGAGGCTGCGTCTGGAGTATTTTGTACAGTTCTGGGCCTCTCAGTTCAGGAAGGACCTCAGGGAACTGCTTGAAAGAGTCTAGCAGAGTCACAACGATGATGAAGGGTGGGATGCCTCCCTTATGAGGAAAGGCTGAGGCAGCTGGGGCTTTGTAGCTTGGAGGAGGCTGTGGAGTGACTTCATTAAAGATGTGCAGGGTGTCAGGAGGACAGAGCCAGGCTCTTCTCAGTGATGTCCAATGTCAGGACAAGTGGCAATGGGTACAAGCTGGAACACAGAAGGTTCTATGGGTACATAAGGAAAAACCTTGTCACTGTGAGGGTGACAAAACACTGGAATAGGCTGCCCAGAGAGGTTGTGGAGTCTCCTTCACTGGAGACCTTCAAATCCACCTGGACACATTGCTGTGTGGCCTAGTCTAGGTGACCCTGCCCTGGCAGAGGGGTTGGACTGAGTGATCTTTCAAGGTGCCTTCCAACCCCTAGTGTTCTGTGATTCTGTGATCCACGTGGTACAGTAGTGTTCTGAACTAACTCCAGTGTTGCTTCATTGAAGGATAACATCCTGGTCAAATGCAAAACATTCATGCTCAGTTTTCTTGTTTGGGTTTTTTTTTTCTCTATTAGTTTTTATTTATTCTCAGAACCATAAAAGCCATTTTCTCCATCTGCTCCTTTTTACCTTCCCATGTACACTGAATGTTTTATTTTCCTCCTCGCCTCCCAGATTGCCTAACACATCTCAAGAAGTGCAAACTGGCTGTAGCACACAGTTATTCTGCCATTCCACAACATCATAGTAATAATAATAATACATATTTTCAGATAGTTGTTGATTTCCATCAGGTGAAGTTTCTGTTTTATCAGGCAAAAGAACTGAGACTGGGGATTATTTTTTTAGTACTGTTTTGTTTAAACATCTGCATGGTTACAGAATCAGTAAAAGTTTTGGCTGTAGCAGGAGTGCTCTGGTGACTCTGTTTAGGGTGTCAGGTAATGATAGGACTGAGGGATTTGGGGTTGTTCAGAATAAACTGTAGCAGTACAGGTTGGGAGGTGATCCGCTGGAGAGCCGCCCTGTAGAGAGGGACCTCTGAGTCCTGGTGGACAACAGGTTCTGCATGGGACAGCAGTGTGCCCTGGTGGCTAAGAAGGCCAATGGGATCCCGGACTGCATTAAGAAGAGTGTGGCCAGCAGATCCAGGGAGGTTCTCCTCCCCCTCTACTCTGCCCTGCTGAGACCTCACCTAGAGTGTTGCATCCAGTTCTCAGCTCCCCAGTTTTAGAGGGACAGGGATCCGCTGGAGAGAGTCCAACGGAGAGCTACAAGGATGATGAAGGGACTGGACTCCCCATTTCAGGAGGGACAGGGATCTACTCGAGAGAGTCCAACAGAGGGCTGCAAGGATGCTCAAGGGGTTGCAGCACTGCCTGATGAGGAGGGGCTGAGAGCCGTGGGGCTGTTGAGTCTGGAGAGGAGAAGACTGAGAGGGGATTTAATACATGGTCTGGGTGTCAAGAGGGAGGGGACAGGCTCTGCTCACTTGCTCCAGGTGATAGGACAAGAAGCAATGAATGTAAGCTGCAGCACAGGAAGTTCCACCTCAACATGAGGAGGAACTTCTTCATTGTGAGGGTCACAGAGCACTTGCACAGGTTTCCCAGAGAGGTTGTGGAGCCTTCTTGTCTGGAGACTTTCAAGACCCATCTGGATGTGTTCCTGTGTGACCTACACTAGATTCTATGATCCTGCTCTGGCAAGGGGGTTGGACTCAATGAGCTCTGAAGGTTTCTTCTTACCCTAACCTCCTATGAGCCTGTGATACTTCACAGATGTTTTAGGGCTTAAGCTAATGCTTACCTGAGTCCCTTAGCTGTGAAGTCAATAGGGGAATGACAGTGCATGTGAATTTAGCCATCTCAGGTCACCTGGCTCCCCAGATTTGAAAGGGAGCACTCAGGACAAAAATGTGCATATTGCTCATTCCCTTGAGATCCTTTGTCCAAACCAGTTCCTGGATGTCAATGAACCATAGAGTGCTAGGTAATTAAAATATTTAAACAAGAGCTTAGACTTCTAAAGACTTTTGCCTTTCTAAGGCATCAAAACTGAACCAAAAGAGAAAATGTTCAGCTGTCTGTGTTTGAGAAGCATCTCTAGCATTTCTTACATATCCTCTAAACTTCAGTATTCTGACAAGCATTTTGCATTTTGAAGTATGATCCCAGCAAGGTAAAATCTCTTAAAGTAGAGGGCTGGGTGTCTGTCTTCACATCCTTCATCCATAGAGGTGTCCCAAATAGTGGTTTGCAAAGTCAAGACATTTCCTGCTAGATGCCCTTTTTGTCCTGTGAGCATTTCCATCTCATTTACTTGTGTCTAGATTGAAGGGAAGGGTTTAATTTCCTCAAGACTAGTGGAAAGGAAATGCCCAGAGGAGGTGGAGAATCAAATTCCTTCATGTTGAATAGGAACAGAACCAGGGGTCCTGCTTCTTTGCTGCATGCTCTGTGTATGAAAATCTACTCCTCTAGTCTCTGTTTACAAGAATAACTTTTAACCTTTACTCTTTTCAGTACCCAAGATGTCCCAGTGTTGTTCTCTATGCACCTAAGTGCCATTTTGAGCCTTAAGGTTAACACTACCCAGGTTTGCTGGGGATCTGTTGTTTAACCATATAAAAAGGTGTTTGGCTAAGTTTGACCTTGGAGAGCATTTCTTTGTGCCTTCATTTGCACTCATCCTCTCCACTGTGGGGGAGGATTGCTTCTCATCATACAGAGCTAATGTCCAACTGAAAGGGGCCACCTAGGTGGCAGTAATGTGTTCTGTATTATGGCAGTAATAATAATAGCAAGTCTTGAATTTCCTGACTTTTTCTTTTCCCCTTCTTCCTTCCAACTGTACTTCATGCCCTTGTTCCTTGAGCCTACTGTATATCATTTGTATCATGTCTGTATTTGAGATATTCTATTCTATTCTATCTATCCTATCCTATCCTATCCTATCCTATCCTATCCTATCCTATCCTATCCTATCCTATCCCCATCCCCATTCCATTCTATTCTATTCTATTCTATTCTATTCTATTCTATTCTATTCTATTCTATTTGTATCATGTCTGTATTTAAGATCTTCAGTCAGTTTGGTCATGCCCATGCCCTTAAAAACATTACAGACTGAGCAAGTTGGGGCTGTTCAGTCTGGAGAAGAGAAGGCTCCCAGGAGACTTTCCTGTGGCCTTCCAGTATCTGAAGGGGGCTACAGGAAAGCTGGGGAGGGACTTTTGAGGGTGTCAGGGAGTGATAGGACTGGGGGGTATGGAAAATAAATAGAAATGTGTAGATTCAGATTGGATATTAGGAGGAAGCTCTTCCCCATAAGGGCGGTGAGACACTGGAACAGGTTGCCCAGGAAGCCTCATCCCTGGAGGTTTTTAAGGCCAGGCTGGATGTCGCTCTGAGGAACCTGCTGTAGTGTGAGGTGTCCCTGCCCATGGCAGGAGGGTTGGAACTGGATGATCCTGGAGGTCCCTTCCAACCCTAACAATTCTATGATTCTATGATTACCCCAAAAAGCCACATAGCAGAATTGTAAATATTCTCCTTCCTTGCCATCACCAGAGCACAACTCAGGTATATTTTGAATAAATAAACAGTCCTTGTGACATGCATAGAGTTGAGTATTTTCTCAGGGGCGTTAGCTTGTTTACAGTCACTGCATAGTGGTATGCAAGCCTGAGAACCATTAGCCCAACACAATGTAAAAGCTCACAGCTGAAAATGTACTCTGCAGCGGTTTTGTATGCACAGGATTTGAGGCATACACTTCTCCAGCTCACATTTGTTACAGCCTTCTTTCCTTTTTCCCAACTTTCCTACCTATTTGGTCTCTCTGTCTGAATTGAGGAGCATCTGCAGGCTTCAGAGCAAAGTTTGGTACATCTGCAGCTGACACTGTCTCAAGCTCTTACTGTATCAGATAATTTTTATCAGATATCCTTGAAGGTGATAAGAGGATCAGTGCTGTCAGCAAGTGCCAAGCATCACGAAAGTGCAGTTCGGTGCAGAGCAGCTTCATTGTAATGCAAAAACTACCTCAGAGCCCCAGCCATTCTGGGAGTGCGTGGGCAAGGGTTTGAGTGATTTGAATGCAGGATTCCTCATACAATAATTGCTGCCACACAGCAGGCCTAAAATGATTACTCGTCCCTGTAGGGTAAATGGACCTGCTCATCATGCAGGTCTTTGTCAAGATAATGTATACACCTGTTTGGAAGATTTAATAGTTGTGGTTGAAATGCCAGGTCTGAAGCTCAAGGGTTAGGAGGGATGGTTAAGCTTTAAAATCACTTGGATGCAGCTGGTTTTAAGTTGCCATGGCAAAGGATTTTTCAGACAATGGGAAGCTTTTACATTAATATCTTTGTAAGCCTTGTTGTGATGGAATTGTTTCCGTGAAGAGCAGCCTCTTTCTTGCCTCTTTCTTGCCTGCTTGAGCAGACATAGATAAAATCATGAAGTAATTATGCAGTCCCAAAGTGATTTTGGAGTTCATTCTCAGAGGGTTTTGCCACTAGTTTGGGGATTCTGTCTTGGGGAGATTTTATAACAGGGAGCTGTTATTTTGTTATGCAAAAAAAAAATTATCAAGATCCCCCTATGCTTCCAAAAATACCAATGGATGGAAATGGCAGTGAGGTTCAATTGTGTTAGGCTCTTCATTTTAAGCAATAGCAGAAGAAAACCTGTTTATTCTTTACTTTTCTCCTTTTCATTGTGGTTTTCTTTCTTTGTTTTCTTTCTTTGTTTTTTTTGTTTGTTTGTTTGTTTGTTTTCCTTTTGTTTTGCTTGAGCTTTTTACATCAGACAGGTTCTGTGAAATTCCTCTTCTGTAGCTAAAATATAAGTCTGAAAAAGTGTGTCCCAGCCAGGACTAAACTAAGAAAAGAAAAAGGCTCATTAGTAGAGGGAAATTTGTGAAAATATTGGCAGGAGACTATTCTGTTTCGCTTTGAGAAGGAAATTGTAGCATCCACTCTATTCAAGACAGTTTGGAGTTGTCTTTGTTGTTGCTGGTTAAATTTAAGGTTGCTGTCCTTTCACAGGATCACACGGGCTCGCAGGATGTTAGGGTTTGAAAGGGACCTGTGGAGATCGTCGAGTCCCACCCCCCTGCCAGAGCAGGACCACAGAATCCAGCACAGGTCACACAGGAATGTATCCAGACAGGTCTTGAAAGTCTCCAGTGAGGGAGACTCCACAACCTCTCTGGACAGCCTGTTCCAGTGCTCTGTGACCCTCACAGTGAAGAAGTTCCTCCTCATGTTGAGGTGGAACCTCCTGTGCTGTAGTTTCTATCCATTGCCCCTTGTCCTATCACAGGGTGCAACTGAGCAGAGCCTGTGCCCTCCCTCTTGACTCCCAGCCCTCAGATATTTATAAACATTGATTAGATCCCCTCTGTCTTTTCCTCTCTGGACTAAACAGCCCCAGAGCTCTCAGCCTCTCTTCATAAGGCAGTGCTCCATTCCCTTCAGCATCCTTGTAGCCTTCTGTTGGACTTTCTCCAGCAGATCCCTGTCCCTCTTGAACTGGGGAGCCAAGGACTGGATGCAACATTCCAGATGAGGTCTCACCAGGGCAGAACAGAGGGGGAGAACCTCCCTTGATCTGCTGGACAAACTCCTCATAATCAGAAGTACTCCTTTTAATCAGAAGCAGAACCAGGACCCATTTTGGATGGTTGCTCATGTGCAGGTTGCATCACAATGACAAGAGGACTGAAGGCCACTACTGTTTCATAGTTTCATAGTTTCAGTTAGGGTTGGAAGGGACCACAAGGATCAGCTAGTTCCAAACCCCCTGCCATGGGCAGGGACACTCTACACTAGATCAGGCTGGCCAGAGCCTCATCCAGCCTGGGCTTAAACACCCCCAGGGACGGGGCCTCAACCACCTCCCTGGACAACCCATTCCAGGCCTTCACCACTCTCACGGTGAAGAACTTCCTCCTCATGTCCAGCCTGAATCTCCCCACCTCCAGCTTCATCCCATTCCCCCTAGTCCTATCACTCCCTGATAGTCTGAAAAGTCCTTCCCCAGCCTTCTTGTAGGCCCCCTTCAGATACTGGAAGGCCACAATGAGGTCACCTGGGAGCCTTCTCTTCTCCAGACTGAACAGCCCCAACTCCTTCAGTCTGTCCTCACAGGAGAGGTGCTCCAGCCCTCTGATCATCCTCGTGGCCCTTCTCTGGACACGCTCCAGCACCTCCAGATCCCTCTTGTAATAGGGGCTCCAGAAGTGGAGGCAGTACTCCAGGTGGGGTCTCACCAGAGCTGAGTAGAAGGAGAGAATCCCCTCCCTTGACCTGCTGGCCACACTTCTCCTGATGCAGCCCAGGCTCTGATTGGCTTTCCGGGCTGCAAGTGCACATTGAGAGCTCCTGTTGAGCTTCTCATCCACCAGCACCCCCAAGTCTCTCTCCTCTGGGCTGCTCCCCAGCCAGTCCCTGCCCAGCCTGGATTTGTGCCTGGGATTGCCTCGACCCAGATGCAGGACCCTGCACTTGTTCTTGTTGAAGCTCATGAGGTTGGCTTGTGCCCACCTCTCCAGCCTGTCATACTATTATCGCTGTTCACCTTGGCTGGCTGCCCAGAAGCTGACAGCTGATGCAAATGATAATGGTAGTAGATTTTGTACAATAACAAATAATATCTTGCATCTTGGGGTTGGACTCGGTGATCTCCAGAGGTCCCTTCCAACCCTTAGCACCCTGTGATGCTGTGATCTCTCCACTGCCACCTCTCGGAGGCTAGCTGTGGTCAAGGGTTGTTCAGAGCTAAGTTTTCTGAGAGGCTACTGTTCCTGCTGTCTGCAGAGGCTATCAGAAAAAGGGGAGTTCAGTGCTTATAAAGGGGCTTTGTGGAAAGCAGCGCTGACACTCAGGCCCAGAAGAAGTTTGTCAAACTGAAATGCAACAAGCTTCAGGACATAACGTGAGATGTTCTGACACACTTTTACATGAGGATTTTATCAAATTCTTTTTAATTTCATATTTGCTTGACACTGACCATTCCTTGTTTGGAATTCTGCAGGCCTGTAAAGTCTAGGACAAGGTAGAGTCTTGCACCTGGGAAAGAACAACCTCATGGAGCAGAAGAAGTTGGGCACTGACCTGTTGGAGAGCAGTGAAGGGGAAAAGGACCTGGGGGTCCTAGTGGATGGAAGGTTGACCATGAGCTAGCAATGTGCTCTTGTGGCCAAGAAGGCCAATGGCATTCTGGGGTGGATTAGAAGGGCTGTGGTTAGTAGGTCAGAGAGAGGTTCTCCTCCCCCTCTACTCTGCCCTGGTGAGGCCACATCTGGAGTATTGTGTCCAGTTCTGGGCCCCTCAGTTCAGGAAGGACCTCAGGGAACTGCTTGAAAGAGTCCAGTACAGAGACACAAAAAATGATTAGTGGAGTTATGACAGTTTAGGCTGTGCCTTCAAGCTAGGAGCTACAACAGGAGTGGAACATCTTCCTTATGAGGAAAGCATGAGGGAGCTAAAGGCTCTGTAGCTTGGAGAGGAGAAGCCTGAGAGGTGACCTCATTCATGGTGATAAAGATATGCAGGAGGAAGAATTATTTCCCTGTGAGGGTGACAGAACACTGGAAGATGCTGCCATGGGGAGTTGTGGAGTCTCCCTGTCTGGAGATATTCACGACCTGCCTGGATGTGTTCCTGTGTGATGTGGCCCAGGTGATCCTGCTCTGGCAGGAGGGTTGGACTGGTTGAGCTTTTGAGGTCCCTTCCAGCCCCCAGCATTCTGTGATTCTGTGTAAAGCTTTCAGACAGGGCTCTAATTGGAGGCTTTTGGATGTAATTATTAGTTGTGCATTACATGGGAGTGAAGTCAATGCTTTTAAGTTATAACACAGTATAAACACCTCATACACTCAGCTGCTATGCTGATGCAGAAGGCTGGGATCTGCATTACAACACATCAGCTCCACTCTCTGTACTGCAGCATCCCACCAGCTATTTACTTAGTTTAGCAACAGCAGCAGCAGCACTCAACTAATTGGGGCCTGACAATTCTCTGTAGGTATTCATTAATTTAGCTCTGTATTTTAGTCAGAGGCGGTGCCCAAATGCCATAACAACATTACCCACATATTGAAACATAAACAGATTGATTGGATTACATAAATAGATCAATCAGGTTAATCTCAAATCCATATTTTTAAGACATGCATTATTAGTTCTGTGGAAGCATGGAGCAAACTGATGCACATAGAGGGAAAAGAATAATTTGTAGATAGAGTCATAGAATCATCAGGGTTGAAAGGGACCTCAAGAATCCTCTAGTTCCAACCCCCCTGCCATGGGCAGGGACACCAGGGGATTGAGACAGTCATCAGCAAATTTGCAGATGACACCAAGCTGGGAGTAGATGTTGGTCAGTTAGAGGACAGAAGGGCTCTGCAGAGGGACCTCGACCGACTGGACAGATGGGCAGAGTCCAATATGATGACATTCAACAAATCCAAGTGCCAGGTGCTGCACTTTGGCCACAACAACCCCATGCAGAGCTACAGGCTGGGGTCAGAGTGGCTGGAGAGCTGCCAAACAGAGAGGGACCTGGGGGTGCTGATCGACAGGCACCTAAACATGAGCCAGCAGTGTGCCCAGGTGGCCAAGAAGGCCAATGGCATCCTGGCCTGCATTAGGAATAGTGTGGCCAGCAGGAGCAGGGAAGTCATTGTGCCCCTGTACTCTGCACTGGTTAGGCCACACCTTGAGTCCTGTCTCCAGTTCTGGGCCCCTCAGTTTAGGAAGGACATCGAGACACTTGAATGTGTCCAGAGAAGGGCAACAAGGCTGGGGAGAGGCCTTGAGCACAGCCCTGTGAGGTGAGGCTGAGTGAGCTGGGGTTGTTTAGCCTGGAGAAGAGGAGACTCAGGAGAGACCTCATTGCTCTCTACAACTACCTGCAAGGTGGTTTTAGCCAGGAAGAGGTTGGTCTCTTCTCTCTAGCGAGTAGCACCAGAACAAGAGGACACAGTCTCAAGCTGCACCAGGGGAAGTTTAGGCTGGAGGTGAGGAGAAAGTTCTTCCCAGAGAGAGTGAGTCATCATTGGAATGTGCTGCCCGGGGAGGTGGTGGAGTCACCGTCTCTGGAGGTGGTCAAAGGGGATTGAACGTGGTGCCATGGTCTAGTCATGAGGTCTGTGGTGACAGGTTGGACTTGATGATCTTTGAGGTCTCTTCCAACCTTGGTAATAGTGTGTTACTGTGATACCTCACACTAGATCAGGTTGCTCAGAGGCACAAGCAGCCTGTCCTTCAAAACCTCCAGGGATGAGGCTTCCACCACCTCCCTGGGCAACCTGTGCCAGTGTCTCACCACCCTCATGGGGAAGAACCTCTTCCTAACATCCAATCTGTATCTACCCACTTCTACTTTTGTTCCCAACTGCAGTATGAGCTGTCAGTTGTTGGCTCTTTGAAACCAGCCAGAGTATTTAAGCTAAGTAAAATTCATGATTTAGGAAAGTTTTACAGGGAACTGGAGTAATTTGCAAGATTAATGATATATGTGAAGGTCCACAAAAGCAAAATAGCTCAAGTTAGAAAAAAGACAAAACTGTATCATGAGAAGATTTAATAATAAGTGGGGGAGCAGAACAGATATGAGATAGGGATGCTGAATAGTGGGTGGGGATAAGCTCATTTTCTGTAACAAGGTAATATAAAAAGTGAAATACTAAAATGGATGGGAAAATAAGAAATAATGACACTGCAGCTTTTGCATATTCACTGATCTTCCACAATAGCTTGAAATCTATTTTAAAACAGCAATGAGGAATTATTCACCTGGTATGGGAGGACAGCAGGGCTTAAATTCTCCAATGTGTCTCCTATCATGCAGCTGAAAATGTGCTCACCCCATGACTAAGATGCTGTTGTCACCTTCCTACCTGTTGCATAGAAACATAGACTGGTCCCAGCCAGAATGTACCTCCAAAGGTCATCCAGTCTGACCTCCCCACAGTCAGCAGGGACATCCCCAAGTAGATCAGGTTGCCAGGGCCTCCTCCAGCCTCACCTGGAATATCTTGTTGATTCTATGATTCTATGATCTCCAGGGAAGGAGCCTCAACCACCTCCCTGGGTGGGCAACCTGCTCCAGTATTCCACCACCCTCATAGTAAAGAACTTGTTCCTAACATCCAATCTAAATCTACTCTGCTCCAGTTTGAAGCCATTGCCCCTTCATCCTGGCTCTACAGACCTTTGCAAACAGACTCTCTGTACAGCCTTCCTTCAAGTACCAGCAGGCTGCTCTTAGGTCTCCCTGGATCCTTCTCTTCTCCAGGCTGAACACCCCAGCTCCCTCAGCCTGTCCTCGTGGCAGAGCTGCTCCAACCCCCTGATCATTCTCATGGCCCTCCTCTGGACCCTCTCTATCAGCTCCATGTCCTTCCTATATTGAGGGCTCCAGACCTGCACACAGCACTCCAGGTGAGGTCTCACCACAGAATATTGCAGTCATGTGATGAATGTGCTTCTGGTCTGGCAATAAGAGGAGCTCTATAAGCCCACAGGAAAAAGAATTAACAAGAAGGAGGGCAGTTCCTGCAGCCCTGCCCCACTCCCTTCCCTCCCAGAGGACATGTAAAGAAGACCTTACAATCCAGGCTGCTGTGCTGTGGATTTCCTGGAGGATTCAATCCAGACACTCTCCAAACTGCAGAATGGCTTTCTAGCTTTCTGCTTCATTTTTATTCTGCAAATCTGTGGTCCTGCTGGATGCACTGGAGCTGCTATTGATCTGAGTATACAGGATGCCCATTTGTTTGGGGCAGCAAGTCATTTGCATTAGGGTTAGTTTAAATTCAAACTGACCCTGACTCTTTAAGGGTAGAGAGTGCACAACTCTGAAATTTTGTAAGCTGGGTTTGTATTTTCCACAGAATTCAGTTAGGATCCTATCTCTTTGATGTAGTAAAGCAATAGCAGTTTCTGCTGAGCCTGATTCTCTGAGGGTGGAAGCTATTAATCACCCAGTAGTGGAAAAGGGCTTCAGCCAAACAGGCAGCTAGCCAAAGGACTAGAAAATATTTCTCAAAAACTTTTCAGATGGCCCAATGTCACTGAAACACAGTAGATCTATCTTAAGGAAGTAAGCACTGCCAGCATAGAGTTTTTGTCTTCTTGGGTATCTTCAGAGTACATACAACTTCACATAGGGAACAGGAACAGTATTTTGAAGCTGCTCAGTTAATTACTTAAATGCTTAATCAGGTAGTGTGCAAGAAGTTCAACAAGGGCAAGGGGAGAGTCTTGCACCTGGGAAAGAGCAATCCCATGGAGCAGTATAGGTTGGCCACTGACCTGTTGGAGGGCAGTGAAGGGGAAAAGGACCTGGCGGTCCTAGTGGATGGGAAGTTGACCATGAGCCAGCAATGTGCTCCTGTGGCCAAGAAGGCCAATGGCATCCTGGGGTGGATTAGAAGGGCTGCAGTTAGTAGGTCAAGAGAGGTTCTCCTCCCCCTCTACTCTGCCCAGGTGGGGCCACATCTGGAGTATTGTGTCCAGTTCTGGGCCACTCAGTTCAGAAGGGCCTCAGGAAACTGCTTGAAAGTGTCCAGCACAGAGACACAAAAATGATTAGGGGAGCTGAACACCTTCCTCGTGAGGAGAGCCTGAGGGAGCTGAGGGCTCTGTAGCTTGGAGAGGAGGAACCTGAGAGGTGACCTCATTCATGTTGATAAAGATGTGCAGGGTGAGTGCCAAGAAGATGGAGCCAGGCTGTGCTGGGTGATGCCCAATGCCAGCACAAGGGGCAGTGGTGGAAGTTGAGGCATAGGAAGTTCCATGGAAACAGGAGGAAGAATTATTTCCCTGTGAGGGTGACACAACACAGGAGGAGACTGCCCAGAGGGGTTGTGGAGTCTCCCTGTCTGGAGATATTCAAGACCTGCCTGGATGTGTTCCTGTGTTATGTGGTCTAGGTGATCCTGCTCTGTCAGGAGGGCTTGGACTGGATGATCTTTCAAGGTCCCTTCCAGCCCCTTACATTCTGTGATTGTGTATAGCAGCTCATCCATTGTTGTTCTAATAATTAATATGAAAGTATGAGCATGGTAGAAAAATAATGATAGAAGAACTGCAACTGGAATGCATAATTATGACAAATAAAGACTCAAGCAGAGGTGTGGGTTCCAGTTTGTTATGCTCAGTTCTTTGGTCAATAATCTGCAGTGTAGTTATTTATATAGTAAATAAAAGACCTGAAAATACTGCTTTCCCATTACTATGCAAATCTTGTGTGTGGGAGTGATGCTCCCACAGGAGCGGTGCTGAACAGGTGTCATCCTCCCTCGCTCCCACACCATTTCCAACTCAGAATGATTTGCAGTTCTTATAAGCAAGACACTGGAAGAAATGAATACACAGTCCCCCTGTATGATATTAAATTAGCATTCTGCATCACAGAATCAACCAGGTTGAGAGACACCTCCAAGATCATCAAGTCCAACCGATCACCCAACCCTAACTAATCAACTAGACAATGGCACTAAGTGCCTCATCCAGTCTGTTCTTAAACACCTCTAGGGACATTGATCCCACCACCTCCCTGGGCAGCACATTCACTCTTTCTGGGAAGAACTTTCTTCTAAGATCAAGCCTAAACTTTCCCTTGCACAGCTTGAGACTGTGTCCTCTTTTTCTGGTGCTGGTTGCCTGGGAGAAGAGACCAATCCCCACGTGGCTACAACCTCCCTTCAGCCTCCTCTTCTCCAGGCTAAGCAACCCCAGCTCCCTCAGCCTCTCCTCAGAGGGCTTGTGCTCCAGACCCCTCCCCAGCTTTGTTGCCCTTCTATGGGCATGTTCCAGCATCTCAACATCTTTCTTGAAATGAGGGGCCCAGGACTGTGCATAGGACTCAAGGTGTGGCCTAACCAGTGCTGAGTATAAATCATATATATACATCACATACAGCCAGTCCTACAGGGCATCCCATATGTGTGGGGTCAGTGTATGTGGACATCAAATTAATAAACATGGATGTCCAGAGAGGTTGTGGAGTCTCCTTCTGTGGAGACTTTCACAACCCACCTGGATGCATTCCTGTGCAGATTACCCTGGGTGATCCTGCTTGGGCAGGGGGCTTGGACTTTGTGATCTCTGGAGGTCCATTCTAACCTCTAACTTTCTGTGATTCTGTGATTCAACACAATAGTGGTTGATAATATCCTGGCAGTCCAGCCTACCATTCTTCAATACAGCGATCATGTTGCTACTGTTTATTTGTGCACAGTAGTTTTTGGTCATGGATCAGGCTCCAGCTCAGTTAGACTGTGTAAAGACACAGTTTATGCTGGGAAACTTGCAACACTGTGAATACTAGCCTCCAGCTGTGGGTAAATTCTAACTTTTATGTCACGTAAATATTGTCTAGTATCAATCAGATGGGAAAAAAAGGCAGTATTTGGATTGGTTGTTTTAAAGGAAGAGGATTGCTCACCTAAAATTTATGCTTTGTAACTAACTTTTTTCCACTTGCCATAGAGTGCTGCTAATTACTAGATTCTATTTATTCTACAAATGAAGAAGAAAATGCACATTGATGAATATTTTCAGAGAATTAAATAAACTGATGTTCTGATTGTAGCTTGTGAGCTGGAGGAGAAATGCTGTGTACAGAAGATGTTCATAGACTGAGGCTGTGTTTATATTGCTGGCTGTTTGGGGCAGGGATTATCTCTTTTTCTGTGGGCACTGAAAATGAAATCTACTGAAAGAAATCTAATGAAAAAGGCATTTCTGTCTATGAATGACTAATGCTGGAAAGCATGCAATCCCTTTCTAGAATTGTATTGGTCTCAAAATGAGCCTCCCAGCAAAGTTCTGCACACCAGTCCAAACAGACCGTCCTTCCAGCTAATCATGCTGCAAAAGATGAATACTGAAAACAAGGGGAACTACTTCCCCCCTCCCCCCAGTCCATTGTAAGGAAAAGTTCATAGTATCATAGTATCAGTCAGGGTTGGAAGGGACCACAAGGATCATCTAGTTCCAACCCCCCTGCCATGGGCAGGGACACCCCACACTACATCAGCCTGCCCAGAGCCTCATCCTGCCTGGTCTTAAACACCTCCAGGGACGGGGCCTCAACCACCTCCCTGGACAACCCATTCCAGGCTTCACCACTCTCATGGGGAAGAACTTCCTCCTCACATCTAGCCTGAATCTCCCCACCTCCAGCTTCATTCCATTCCCCCTAGTCCTAGCACAACCAGAGATCCTGAGAAGTCCCTCCCCAGCCTTCTTGTAGGCCCCAAGTTGAGAGCTTGATGCTAAAAAGAATGAATAGGGGGAAGACAAAAAATAAAAATTAAAAAAAAATTCATAGAATGCTTTGGGTCAAAAAAAAAAAAAGAAAAAGTAAAAATTCAGAGATTCATAGAATGGTTTAGGTCATAAAAAAATAAAAAGAAGAACAGAAGAAAATATTTATAGAATGCCCCACTTAAGCATTTTAAATGGCTATGAAAATGCTCATTTTGCTGTAATATCAATCAGTGTGGCCAGCAGGAGCAGGGAGGTCATTCTGTCCCTGTCCACTGCACTGGTTAGGCCGCACCTTGAGTCTTGTGTCCAGTTCTGGGCCCCTCAGTTTAGGAAGGATGTTGACTTGCTGGAACATGTCCAGAGAAGGGCAACAAAGTTGATGAGGAGTTTGGAACACAAGCCCTATGAGGAGAGGCTGAGGGAGCTGGGGTTGCTTAGCCTGGAGAAGAGGAGGCTCAGAGAAGTCCTTCTTGTTCTCTACAACGACCTGAAGGGAGGTTGTAGACAGGCAGAGGTTGGTCTCTTCTCCCAGGCAACCAGCACCAGAACAAGAGGACACAGTCTCAAGCTGTGCCAGGGGAGGTTTAGGCTGGAGGTTAGGAGGAAGTTCTATACAGAGAGAGTGATTGCCCATTGGAATGGTCTGCCCAGGGAGGTGGTGGAGTCACCATCATTGGAGGTGTTCAGAAGGAGACTTGATAGGGTGCTTGGTGCCATGGTTTAGTTGATTAGGTGGTGTTGGATGATAGGTTGGACGCGGTGATCTCGAAGGTCTCTTCCAACCTGGTCTATTGTATTGTATTGTATTCTATTCTATTCTATTCTATTCTATTCTATTCTATTCTACAAGTATAGAAAACAGCCACTAATATTTCCCCCTTTGTTCCCTCTAAGTGCAAGGACTCTTAATACTCTGATGAAGTTCAATTCCAGCATCTTGAAGTATTCAAAGTGAAGAGAAATGAAGCAGTGTTCACAGAGCATGTTGTATTAGTTTAGCATTTTATGGTCATAGTCGTATAAGCATTATGGATGATAGACTGAGAGCTAAGAAAATTTGATCCTTTTGAAATCCAGTCAGTGACATATTGGCAGTATATTACAAAATGCTGTAGATTAATACTTAATGTGTTGCAAAGATGCCATAAAATTTCCAAGAGATGTCTACAACAGTAAGCTGAGGCAGGGTACCTTTCTCTCTGCATAGTGTGCATTTGAAAGATCCATTCGAAAATGCCAGGTCCTGCAGCTGAGGAGAGAGGCTTGGGTGTAGTGATTGATGAGAAGCACAACCTGAGCCAGCAGTGCGCTCATGCAGCACAGAAGGCAAATCATATCCTGAACTGTATCAAGAGGAATGTAGCCAGCAGGGCAAGAGACAGGATTCTGCCTCTTTACTCTGCTCTTGTGAGACCCTACCTTGAATACTGGCTCCAGGTCTGCTGTCCCTAGCATAAGAAGGACACAGAGCTGTTGGAGAGAGTCCAGAGGAGGAGCACAAAGATGATCCAAGGGCTGGAGCATCTCTTCTAGGAGGACAGGCTGAGGGAGCTGGGGTTGTTCAGTCCAGAGAAGAGAAGACTCAAGGGGGACCTTACAGCTATCTTCCAATACCTGAAGGGAGTCTACAGGAAGGGACTTTTCATAAGGGTGTCCAAGCAATAGATCGAAAGGGAATGGTTTGAAGCTGAGGGAGAGTAGGTTTAGACTGGATCTTGCTATGAGGGTGGTGGGACTCTGGAATAGGTTGCCTGGGGAAGTGGTAGAAGCCCCATCCTGGAGGTTTTTAAGGCCAGGCTTGGATGTGACTCTGAGCAACCTGATCTAGTGTGAAGCGGGGGGGTTGGAACTAGAGGATCCTTGAGGTCCTTTCCAACCCTAACAATTCTATGATTCTGTGAACTTTCCAAGTTTCAATGACTGTGCCTTTTTGCTTGCTGATCTTGACATGCCTAGTGGTCCTGACTAGTGACGCGAATTGAAACAGGCAGACTGATTAAAAAATAGATCGACATGTCACCGGGGCTCTTATCAAAGAGGAGAATATTATCTCTGGCTTTGCCTTGATTAGGATGCCAAGAGCAGAAAAAATAAACAGGGAAGGGGAAAAAAAAAGTTCCAGGAGAAAAGAGAGTGTCAGAATTATCCTGATGCAGCAGGTAGTTGTTCTGCTCTGGTGGATGCACTGTGCTGCAATATCTGAAGCAGTGCCCCTGCTGTGATCCATTATCACCATACAGCACTGCTGGAATTAGTAATAATGAAAGACAGTCAGAAGCTGGTGATAGAAATGGTTTTCTAACTAATTGGGCTAAATAACTGTTTTTGTGGAGATCATTCCATTACAAAGAAAACAAAGGTAACCTTTACAGAAAAGCAGTTACATAATGTTGTCTGGTCGGACATTACTGGCCTGATTCTCAGCTTACCTGAACAGATCACATGTGGCCAGCGGTGGCCACGATGTGCCCATTTGTTCTAGCAGGGAGCTGTGCGCAGGTTTAAATTAGCTGATGCTGTCTGAAGTGCTGCCTTGTCTTTGCTTCGTTAGAATCAATTCCTCACTGTTTTCTCACCAGGGTTGCTTCAGAACAGGTTTGGACTGTTGTTTTTTCCCCTGATTTGGGGCCCAGAATGAAGGCAGGAGCCCTGTTGCCATATAGCAAGGAGATTCCAGAAATGCAGAGAGCAGACAATCTCAGAAGTCCTCCCACAAGTCCTTTATTGCTGCCTTGTAGAATCCTCAACGTTACAGAGCCTCAGAGTTCCACTTACAGCAGAAGTCCTGGAAGCCCTTAACAGTTGAAGCAGATAACAGAAGTCCTGAGCAGATCCCTAGCAGCATCCCTACACCCAAGCCCTAGCCAGAAGTAGCTAACTGACAGAAGCAGAAGTCCCTAGCAGCCTTAACCCCCAATCTGCTCTTAAACCAAATCCCTAACCCAAGTAACTCTTGCTCAGAGTGGCTGTTTCTATACTTTTTGTTATCAGTCCCATAACCAGTAAAACCCAACCACATCTATAAGCTAAAATCTTTTCCCAATGAGAGTTATCAGCGTGTCAAGGAGAACCAGCACCAGAACAAGAGGACACAGTATCAAGCTGTGCCAGGGGAAGTTTAGGCTGGATGTTAGGAAGACAACCTTTACAGAAAGAGTAATTGCCCATTGGAATGTGCTGCCCAGGGAGGTGGTGGAGTCACTGTCCCTGGAGGTGTTCAAAAAAGGATTGGACATGGCACTTGAAGCCATGGTTAGTTAGTCATGAGGTGCTGGACGATAGGTTGGACTTGATGATCTCTGAGGTCTTTTCCAACCTTATTGATTCTATGATTCTATGTTCCAATCCCAGGGTGCCAAGGGGAGGCTGTTGTTCTTGGCACCCATGGAATGTGATTGTTTTGCTCTAGACAGTGTGCTAAGGAATTGGTCAGCTAAGGAATCCTGCACTCTGCATGTGTCCAGCAGCTACCCTCAGAACAATGGCTGCAACAGGGACAGCAGGAGTAGTTTTTGTGGCACGAGGACTGAGCCTGGCTTTGGGAGCTAACACGATGCCAGCTAGCATCTAGGTGTGTCACACAATGTGAACCTTCTGCTTCTTTTGCAGGAGAGCACCACATAGTTTTCACTGATCAGTGGTCTTTGTCTCTTGAGCAGTGGGTGAGGATTTATTTCTGTGGCCATAAATGCTATCACTGTGCCTGCCTTTACGTGTGTTACACAGAGCTGGTACTCAAGCAAGAATCCCAATGACTCCCCTCTTGTGCACTGCCTATGTGTTTGCCATACCAAAACTCAGCAGTCTGCAACAGGACTTCATCCAAATTGTGTTCCTTAGTTTATCCAAGGTTTTCTATGCAGGATTTTTAATTGCCACTGCATCCAGTCTGGAATGCCCTGTTTGTGCAAGGAAGATTACAGAATCGCAAAATGTTAGGGGCTGGAAGGGACCTTGAAAGATCATCCAGTCCAGCCCCCTGCCAGAAAAGGATCACCTAGACCACATCACACAGGAACACATACAGGCAGGTCTTGAATATCTCCAGACAGGGAGACTCCACAACCCCCCTGAGCAGCCTCTCCCAGGGTTCTGTCACCCTCACAGGGAAAACATTTTTCCTCCTGTTTCCATGGAACTTCCTATCCCTCAACTTCCACCACTGCCCCTTGTGCTGGCATTGGGCATCACCCAGCAGAGCCTGGCTCCAGCCTCTGGGCACTCATCATGCACATCTTTATCAACGTGAATGAGGTCACCTCTCGGGCTCCTCCTCCCCAAGCTACAGAGCCCTCAGCTCCCTCAGGCTCTCCTCATAAGGAAGATGTTCCACTCCCTTCATCATTGTTGTGTCTCTGTGCTGGAATCTTTCAAGCCGTTCCTTGAGGTCCTTCCTGAACTGAGTGGCCCAGAACTGGACACAATACTCCAGATGCAGCCTCACCAGGGCACAGTAGAGGGGGAGGAGAATCTCTCTTGACCTACTAACCACAGCCCTTCTAATTCACTCCAGAATGCCATTGGCCTGCTTGGCCACAGGAGCACATTGCTGGTTCATGGTCAACTTTCCATCCAGTAGGACCTCCAGATCCTTTTCCCCATGAATGCTCTGTCAAACACTACCTATGGAAAGGAAATTTTTATTTCCATTATAGGAGAGAATGGCAGGATTGGTTAGGAAATGAAGACAAAGTTTAGGAAAAAAGGGCTAGTTTTAAGCTCCTCTGAGTTCCTCAGAACTCTTTTAATGTCCTCAAAGCTTGTCCCTACCAATGGGGTAGGGAAAGGGTCACATGGATTTTCAAACTTAGCATTTAGAAAGGGTAAACTCCAAGCAGAGAACTACTCCTTCCTAGGGAAGAACAGGTATGGATAGTTACCATCTACAGTCAGAAGCTAAAGAGAAAGCAAGAGAAATGTGATTAAGGTGATACTGGTCTTGAGGACCAGTACCCAGAGGACTCACAAGCACTGCACATTCTGGGTGAGGCATAACAGACTAGACAGTAAGATTTGGGGTAATAGTTATACTGCAGACAGAGCCTTTTCCTCCCCACCTATCTCCCTTTCTAAGCAGCAGGAAAGGACAGATGCTTCCCAAGTGATTCAGGTACTGCTTTCACAGAACCACAGAATGTTAGAAATTGGAAGGGACCTCCAGAGATCATCCAGTCCAACCCCCCCTGCCAGAGCAGGATCACCCTGGGTAGTCTGCACAGGAATGCATCTAGGTGGGTTTTGGAAGTCTCCAGAGAAGGAGACTCCACAACCTCACTGGGCAGCCTGCTCCAGGGCTCTGTCACCCTCACTGTAAATTAGTTTCTTCTCATGTTGAGGTGAAACCTTCTATGTTCAAGTTTGTATTCATTGTTCCTTGGCTTATCACTGTGCACCACCCAAAAGAGCTTGGCCCCTCCGCTTGACACCCACCTCTCAGATATTGATAGACATTGATCAGATCCCCTCTCAGCCTTCTCTTCTTCACACTTAACAGTCACAGGGCTCTCAGTCTCTCTTCACAGGGGAGATGATCAAGTCCCCTAATCACCCTAATGGCTCTCCCTTGGACTCTCTCCAGCAGGTCTCTGTCTCTCTTGAACTGGGGAGCCCAAAACTGGGCACAGTATTGCAGGTGTGGTCTAAGCAGGGCAGAGTAGAGGGGGGAGAAGAACCTCCCTAGCCCTGATGGCCACACTTTTCTTGCTGCACCCCAGGATCCCATTGGCTGTCTTGGCCACAAGGGCACATTGCTGTCCCATGCAGAACTTGCTTTCTACCAGCACTCGAAGGTCTTTCTCTATGGAGCTACTTTCCAGCAGGGCAGACCCTAACCTGTCCTGGTGCCTGTTGTTACTCCTCCCCAGGTGCAGTACCCTGCACTTTTCCTTATTGACCTTCATGAGGTTTGCCTGCAGCCAGTTCTCAGCCTGTCCAGCTCAGGCTGGATGGCAGCCACGATCCCTCCCCCCATAACTGTGTGCATCTGTCTGCCAGGGGAACCACTGGCCGTGCACCATGAGTTGATCATGTATCCATTTCTCTTGCTTTCCACCCTCCTTTCACACTTGCCAGAGCTCAAAGTTTGATTTTTGACAAAACTGAAGGAAAACAAAGAGGCACCATCTGAAAATGATGTGGCACAGCTATTTTGCTGTGGAAACTGCAGGGAGGGTTTTTTGCGCCCGGCGCTTCAAAACCCTACTTTTGTCTGATGAGTCTTCTAAATTGCTTTATTTTCTCCCCAAGAGAAAAGCCTAAATAATACTTGAGAAAGGAGCTTTCTGTCACACTCTAAAGCTAGAAGAGTGCTGTGGGAAATGTCATTATAAATCTTGTTCAGACAGTGAAAACAATGTAAAATAGACTACAGTAGTTAGAAAAGCATTTACCAAAAGGATGACAACACCTGCATGGATGAATTCATGGGGACCTGACAGGGAGTCACCCAGTGCCATTCTGCTTGGCTTTCCATGCCTGTTTTGATGTTCTACTCAATTTAGTGTGTTGGTGGTGTCACCGTCCTCACTCTGAGGAGGACACCAACGTGAGATTTCCGAAGACTTTATTTCGAATGGTTCTGATTTCACAATACACACAATGCACCACCAGGTTGGAAGAGACCTTCAAGATCATCGCGTCCAACCCATCAACCAATCCAACCCACCTAAATACAATACAATACAATACAATATAATACAATACAATACAACCCACCTAAACAACTAAACCGTGGCACCAAGCACCCCATCAAGCCTCTTCCTGAACACCTCCAAGGAAGGTGACTCCACCACCTCCACGGGCAGCCCATTCCAATGGGCAATCACTCTCTCTGTGTAGAACTTCTTCCTAACATCCAGTCTAAACCTGCCCTGGCGCAGCCTGAGACTGTGTCCTCTTGTTCTGGTACTGGCTGCCTGGGAGAAGAGACCAACCTCTGCCTGGCTACAACCTCCCTTCAGGTAGTTGTAGAGAGCAATAAGGTCACCCCTCAGTCTCCTCTTCTCCAGGCTAAGCAACCCCAGCTCCCTCAGCCTCTCCTCATAGGGCTTGTGTTCCAAACCCCTCACCAACTTTGTTGCCCTTCTCTGGACACGTTCCAGCAAGACAACCTCCTTCCTAAACTGAGGGGCCCAGAACTGGACACAGGACTCAAGGTGCAGCCTAACCAGTGCAGTGTACAGGGGGCACAATGACCTCCCTGCTCCTGCTGGCCACACTGTTCCTGAACCAGGCCAGGATGCCATTGGCCCTCCTGGCTGCCTGGGCACACTGCAGGCTCATGTTCAGCCTAAAATCGACCAGTACCCCCAGGTCCCTCTCTGCCTGGCTGCTCTCCAGCCACTCTGACCCCAGCCTGTAGCCCCTGCATGGGGTTGCTGTGGCCAATGTGCAGAACCCGGCACTTGGATGTGTTCAGTCTCATGCCCTTGGACTCTGCCCATCTGTCCAGCCTGTCCAGGTCCCTCTGCAAAGCCTCTCTGCCCTCCAACAGATCAACTCCTGCCCCCAGCTTGGTGTCATCCGCAAATTTCCTGATGATGGACTCAATGCCCTCGTCCAGATCATCAATAAAGATTTTGAAGAGCATGGGGCCCAGCACTGATCCCTGGGGCACACCACTAGTGCCTGGCCGCCAGCCGGATGTGGCACCATTCACCACCACTCTCTGGGCTCGGCCCTCCAGCCAGTTCCTAACCCAACGTAGTGTGCTCCCATCCAAGCCATGGGCTGACAGCTTGGCCAGGAGTTTGCTGTGGGGGACGGTGTCAAAGGCCTTGCTGAGGTCCAGGTAGACCACATCCACAGCCTGTCCCACATCCACCAGGCAGTCACCTGATCATAGAAGGAGATCAGGCTGGTCAGGCAGGACCTGCCCTTCCTAAAGCCATGCTGGCTAGGCCTGATCCCTTGGCCATCCTGTAAGTGCTGTGTGATCGCACTCAAGATGACCTGTTCCATAATCTTGCCTGGCACTGAGGTCAGGCTGACAGGCCTATAATTCCCTGGCACATCCAACTGGCCTTTCTTGTGGATGAGCACCACGTTGGCCAGCTTCCAGTCTTATGGGACCTCTCCAGTGAGCCAGGACTGTTGAAAAATGATGGAGAGTTTCGCTCAGTTCTGAACATTTCCTGTGAGAAATACCAGGCAAAACTGCAAGTTAAAAGCCTTCCCACTGGTGCTTTTAAACCTTTTATCACTGCATGTTGCAAGTGGCTGAAATTGGGACTCAGACACAGAAGGCATAAGAAAAAAAGAGGCACAGGTGGCTCAGTTTTAGAGCATGCTGGTGGTAAATAGAGCACAGTAGTGATACTGCCAAACCCAGGCTCCCAGATTTTTGCCATTGCTTAAAAACAAGCGCAGCTGAAGTAGTAATAAATAATGAATATAAACTCCAGCACAGGAGGTTCCACCTCAACATGAGGAGGAACTTTTTCACTGGGAGGGTCATAGAGCACTGGAACAGGCTCCCCAGAGAGGTTGTGGAGTCTCCTTCTCTGGAGACTTTCAAGCCCTGCCTGGGCACTTGGTGCCATGGTTCAGTCATGAGGTCTGTGGTGACAGGTTGGACTTGATGGTCTTTGAGATCTCTTCCAACCTTGGTGATTCTGTGATTCTGTGATGTGTTCCTGTGCGACCTGCACTAGATTCTATGGTCATGCTGTGGCAGGGGAGTTGGACTTAATGATCTCTGTAAGTCCCTTTCAACTCCTAACATCCTGTGAGCCTGTAATCTGTGAGCCTATAAACCTGTGGGGGGTTGAAAGTAGCCCCCAGATAATTGGAATTTACCCTCAGAGTAAATTACCAAAAAAAACAAACTCAGAACTTGGAAAGTAAAATGGAAGTTGTATTTACAAAAGGTAAACTAGAATCTAGAAGTATAAAATGCAATGAATATGTACAAATTATAGTTACATTTCCGAAAAACACAAATGCAAGGATTCACTTGTCCAAAATCAGCCCCCTAGATGGTCCAGGCAGGCTACTGCAGCCCCCTCCCCTTTCCTTTCCCAGGTGCTTTCAGAGACACAACACAAAGTCAGGTCAGCCAGCAGAGCAGGACAGAGAGATAAAGGAGCAAAGCCATGCAAGCTACAAAGAGAAGAAGTGAAAAGGAGCACAGGGTAGTTTGTGCATCAAACTTTATCCTAGTCAGCAAGCCAATGGAATGATATAGACAGTTATTCCATGTCCAATGGTAATTTGTTTACCCTTTTTACACTAAATATATGGAAAATCCCTACTTTTATTTTATGATTATGAACTAGGATAAAGTTCCATCTTCAATCCATAGAATCATAGAATCTCCTGGGAGCCTTCTCTTCTCCAGGCTGAACAGCCCCAACTCTCTCAGTCTGTCTCAATAGCAGAGCAGCTCCAGCCCTCTGCTCATCCTCATGGCCCTTCTCTGGACACATTCCAGCACCTCCAGATCCTTCTTGTAACAGGGGCTCCAGAACCGGACACAGTACTCAAGGTGAACTCAATTAACTTTTATTCAAATCAGGTAGAATATAAACTCTTAGTCTTCCTGGCACAACTTCTGGTAATTGGATTAGCTTTTCATGTAATAAAGGCTGAAAGTGCCTCTAAAGCTTTGAAGTGAGCTCTGATGGAGAAATTTCTCTAGAACACATTACACACCGCACTGCAGAATCTCAGGTTTATTCTTCATAGCATCCCTCTCATTCTGACCATGGCAAATTCCAGACAGAGCTTCAAGCAAAACCCACAGAAGCTTTTCAGAAGGTTTTCAATTTCTTTTCCCCTGCTGCTTCTCTTGGAATTATCAGTGTCTTTGTTTCATAAACTTTTGAACTTGCCATGAATACGTCTTGGTATTTTAAGATGTTGCCCTTCACTCAACCCCAGAGTGGGAAAATAGAGTAGATTTTTTAAAAAGTCTTCAGATTTACTCTTAAAAACACTCCATATCCTCCAAGTTTATATGTTTTATTTTTTGTGAGGCAAGAGGCTACTCTGCCAACCATTTCTAAAGGATTAAAAGGCCTGCTGGGGCGTCTCATATATCTCCGTGCAGTTTGTAATGCAGCCAGAGAGCACAAAGGCTGAGGAGAAAATCTTTTACCATTTGCAGTTATTGACTGGGCCAGAAGACAGTATCAGGTAGCTAGAAACTCTTAACTGCAACTTCTTTGCTTTGAAAAATGGCTGATCTCCTCAGTCAAGGAAGACAAGCAGCCTAACTTCAGAACAGTTGCTGTTGTTATCCACACAGTTACCACATTTTAGGGAAAAATTGTTGGGGGCGTTCTAACAATGTATTTGCTGCCTTCGTGGATACAACAGTCTTAAAGGTTTTGGATGCTCTAAATCACTTTAAACACAAGAATATAAGAGTTTCTCCGGGAGAGTTTTAGCTGCCTTCAATGATAAGGTCGAGGGAGGTGATTCTCCCGCTCTGCTCCAATCGGTGAGACCCCACCTGGAGCACTGTGTCCACATCTGGAGTCTCTACTACAAGAAGATCTGGATGGTGCTGGAAGGTGTCCAGAGAAGGGCCACGAGGATGATCAGAGGGCTGGAGCTGCTCTGCTACGGAGACAGACTGAGAGAGTTGGGGCTGTTCAGTCTGGAGAGCAGAAGGCTCCCAGGATCTCAAGGGGGCTACAAGAAAGCTGGGGAGGGACTTTTTAGGGTGTCAAGGAGTGATGGGACTGAGGGGAATGGAGCAAAACTAAAGTCGGGAGATTCAGTTTGGATGTTAGGAAGAAGTTCTTCAGCATGAGGGTGGTGAGACACTGGCACAGGTTGCCCAGGGAGGTAGTGGAAGCCTCATTCCTGGAGGTTTTGAAGGCCAGGCTGGATGTGGCTGTGAGCAACCTGCTCTAGTGTGAGATGTCCCTGCCCATGGCAGGGGGATTGGAAGTGGATGATCCTTGGCATCCCTTCCACCCTGACAGTTCTATGATTCTGTGTACCCATATCTCTAATTCCTTCTTACTCTGCAGACTGTTTTCATTCTGTGTAATAACAGATGCTAAACCCATCTGGATTTCAGAATAGCTTTCAGAACAGAAACCCAGACCTTACCTATATCCTCGATTTTGTTAAGCAGGCTGCCATGCAGTGGAGTGTGTTCTTGTGTGATGGGAAATGAGGTGGAATGGCTGTGTTGTGGGCTGCTAAGGAGCGGGAGGAGTTATGGCACATCACCATATGTGTGCTTATCAGGCACCAAGCTTCCTTCCTCTCTGTTAGGATGGCATCTGGAGCACAGCTGCGTCTTGTGAGCATCCACCGTCTTACAGCATCTGCAGTGTTGAGGGAGGGAGCTGTAACAGGATAGTTTACTACACTGAGTGTGGACTCTCACCTGCCATGTGATAGGAGTAAGACTTTGCCAGGTTTTACAGACTCATGTGCATTGCAGATCTGGCCCTCATTCATGCACAGCAGAAACAAAATCTATAGATTTCAATCATATCTGTTTGGAATTGCACCCTTTCACCACCAATGGCATCATGGATTAGTGATCTTACAGACCCTCTCAAATAGGATCATAGAATCATAGAATTGTCAGGGTGGAAGGGACATCAAGGATCATTCCAGTTCCAACCCCCCTGCCACGGGCAGGGACACATCACTCTAGAGCAGGTTGCTCACAACCACATCCAGCCTGGCCTTCAAAACCTCCAGGCATGAGACTTCCACCACCTCCCTGGGCAACCTGTGCCAGAGTCTCACCACCCTCATGCTGAAGAACTTCTTCCTAAAATCCAAGAATCTACCCATTTCTAGTTTTACTGCATTCCCCACCCCTCCCTGACACCCTAAAAAGTCCTTCCCTAGCTTGCTTGTAGGCCCCTTTTGATACTGGAAAGCCACAAGAAGGTCTCCTCAGAGCCTTCTCTTCTCCAGACTGAACAGCCCCAACTCTCTGTCTGTCTTCATAGAGAGGTGTGCAAGCCCTTTGCTCATCCTTATGGCCCTTCTCATGTTCCAGCACCTCCAGATCCTTCCTGTAATAGGTGCTCCAGAACTGGACACAGTGCTCCAGGTGGGGTCTCACCAGATTGGAGTAGAGGGGGAGAATCACCTCCCTTGCCCTACTGGCTATGCTTCTCTTGATGCAGCCCAGGCTCTGGTTGGCTTTCTGGGCTGCAAGTGCACACTGCTGGCTCCTGTTTAGCTTCTCATCCACCAGCACCTGCAAGGCCTTTTCTTCAGGGCTGCTCTCAAGCCAATCCCTGCCCAGCCTACATCGGTGCTTGGGATTGCCCCAAGGCTTGCTCAAAATGCAGCCATGCACATACATGGGAACTGTGATGGCAAGCCCTGTGTTCTGCATCCACACACAAAGAGCTGAGTCATTAGCAAAGCCTGCACTTCAGATGAGATTTCCTTTGGACTACAAGGCTGGTAGCCAGTGAAAGAGTGACATCTGTGATTAGGGGGTATATTGTGGAAGGGGCAGACTGGCTGTAAACTCAAATTTATCTCTATAGGTGAGAGCAGTTTACACAGATTCCACTGCAGTATAGTGATGACTTTCCAGCCAAAACCAATGTGTTAAAAGCATTTGAAGCTGATGACTGACATGTATCTTAGGATTTTTTCACTACACAGCAAAAAAACCCACAAGTGTAAGGACAGTGTCTGCTTTAATCTCCAAATTTCTGAGCTACACCTGAGTAGGAAGCACTATAAAAGTGAAAACAGATAAAGAAGCAGTCAGTCCTACTGCTGATGATATGCTTTTGAATTATTATTTAGTTTCCTCAATCACTTTGCTTTACTCATTTGGCTGGAAGGCAAATAGGTTCCCTGCTGATTTATCTCCCTTCAGCCAGGGGCTTTTGCTCCTCAGTTTGGTTCCTAATACGTTAGCGACAGCAGATTTTGTCTGACTTCCAGAGGGCTCCTATCAACTCCTGGAATGCACCAGGGACAGAGTCCTGCAGAGACCAGCAAAGACAGTTGTTGCACTAAGACTAATGAAGAGCAGAAAATGAGGTCCCCCACACGAGCAGAAATTCCTGCTTTTCACTGCTCTCTAAATTACTGCTTTCCTCTGGCTTTACAGTAAGGCTAGGAGTTGTTTCCCCTTACCCAGCTGAAAGGTCTTGCTTGACCACATCAAAAAGCAACATGGTTTTTAATGAGTTTGGAAAACACTTTCTTTATCACTGTAAAGTTTTTGTTATAGAATCATTGAATTATAGAATGGTCTGAGCCAGAAGGGACCTCCAAAGCTCATCCAGTCTGACCTCCCCACAGTCAGCAGGGACATCCCCAACTAGATCAGGCTGCCCAGGGCCTTGTTCAGCTTCACCATAAATATCTCTAGGGAAAGAGTCTCAACCGCCTCCCTGGGCAACCTGTGCCAGTGTTCCACCACCCTCATGGTAAAGAACTTGTTCCTAAGATCCAGTCTAAATCTGCTCTGCTCTAGTTTGAAGCCATTGTCCCTCGTCCCGTCCCTGCAGGCCTTTGCAAACAGTCTCTCTCCATCCTTCCTGTAACGCCCTTCAGGTACTGGCAGGCTGCTCTTAGGTCTCCCTGGAGCCTCCTCTTCTGCAGGCTGAACACCCCCATCTCCCTCAGCCTGTCCTCGTAGCAGAGCTGCTCCAACCTCCTGATAACTCTCATGGCCCTCATCTGGACCCTCTCCATTGGGTCCATGTCCTTCCTATACTGAGGGCTCCAGACCTGCACACAGTACTCCAGGTGAGGTCTTAGCAGAGCAGAGCAAAGTGGCAGAATCACCTCTCTGGCTCTGCTGGCAATGCATCTTTTGATGCATCCCAGGATGTGATTTGCCTTCTGTGCTGCAAGCTCACACTGCCTGCTCATATCCAGCGTGATACTTGCTATACTGGTATATATATACTGGTATAACTGGCTTGAAAGTTTACTGTTGCAGTATCAGTGAATTCATTTTAGCACAGAGTAATAATCACAGACTCACAGAAGGGAAGGGACCTCAAAAGCTTGTCCAGTCAAACCCCTCTGTCAGAGCAGGATCACCTAGAACAGCTCACACGTGTGTATCACAGTACCACAGTTTCACCAAGGTTGGAAGAGACCTCAAAGATCATCGAGTCCAACCTGTCAGCACAGACCCCATGACTTTCTCTTCACCTCCAGCCTAAACTTCCCCTGGTGCAGCTTGCGACTGTGTCTTCTTGTTCTGGTGCTGGTTGCTAGAGAGAAGAGACCAACCCCTTCCTGGCTACAATCACCTTGCAGGTAGTTGTAGAGAGCAATGAGGTCTCCCCTGAGCCTCCTCTTCTCCAGGCTAAACAATCCCAGCTCCCTCAGCCTCTCCTCACAGGGCTGTGCTCAAGGCCTCTCCCCAGCCTCGTTGCCCTTCTCTGGACACGTTCAAGTGTCTCGATGTCCTTCCTAAACTGAGGGGCCCAGAACTGGACACAGGACTCAAGGTGTGGCCTAACCAGTGCAGTGTACAGGGGCAGAATGACCTCCCTGCTCCTGCTGGCCACACTATTCCTAATGCAGGCCAGAATGCCATTGGCCTTCTTGGCCACCTGGGCACACTGCTGGCTCATGTTTAGGTGGCTGTCAATCAGCACCCCCAGGTCCCTCTCTGTTTGGCAGCTCTCCAGCCACTCTGACCCCAGCCTGTAGCTCTGCATGGGGTTGCTGTGGCCAAAGTGCAGCACCTGGCACTTGGATTTGTTGAATGCCATCCTGTTGGACTCTGCCCATCTGTCCAGTCAGTCAAGGTCCCTCTGCAGAGCCCTTCTGCCCTCTAACTCATCAACATCCACTCCCAACTTGGTGTCATCTGCAGATTTGCTGATGACTGTCTCAATCCCCATGTGTTATGGGATATGAAACAAAAGAACAAACCAGCTTAGGATTTCTCCCTTCATTTTGTTTTTCTTATCTGTTTCAATCAGCACACTCAACCTTTCAGATCTCTGAAATATATGCTGCCCATTATGGATGGAAACAAATTTGCCATGTTTTGGGTTATTTGGGGTTTTTTTTGTTTGGTTTTGTTTTGCTTTTCCCTTTTAATAAATTGTTCTTCAGGTCATAACTGTCAAACTCACCCAATCTAGAAGTGGCCTTTACTGGTAGCATCCTAAAATCCAATGGATTAAGTTCCTTCAGCAAGCAGGGTCTCTAAAAGGTTAACGTGGAGTTGGAAGTTAATTTCGTTCCAAGTACAGAACAATAGTGTGCAGTGACATGACTTTGTGATAAGCATTTGTTAAGGTTTAATCCTCCCTAAGCCCTGCAATTGTTTTCCTTTCTGCTAATGGCAAACTGACTGGAGGTGCTCCCTGGCTCTCCCCCTGGCTGTATGCTGAACCTATCAGAAAGGCAAGTTTATTGTTTGCTAAATCTGGCCTTTTTAAAGATAAACCCTCTGTTCTCCTTAGGTCTTTCTTTTTAACATTTTTAATCTTCATTTCTGACACAAGAATGTATTTTTTGTCTTTCTGGAGCCCACAGACTTAATATTATTGACTGGTGCAGAAAAATGTTTGCTAGCAGTTTCCAGGGCAATTGATTGTCTCATGTTCCCACCAGTGATGTTTAAAAGGAGAGAGGTGCCTTTGAAAATGGATCACAGAATCACAGTATCACAGAGTGTTAGGGGCCGGAAGGGACCTTGAAAGATCATCTACTCCAACCCCCTGCCAGAGCAGGATCACGTAGAGCAGATCACACAGGAACACATCCAGGCAGGTTTTGGATATCTCCAGAGAGGGAGACTACACAAACCCTCTGGGCAGCCTCTTCCAGGGAAAAAAAAAATAATTCCTCATGTTTCCATGGACCCATCTACAACTCCTAATGCTTTGCTAATCTCTTCTGAATGTGGCCAACATCGCTTGAAAAGAGTATTGCTTTTCAAACTTTGTTTCTGATTTTCAGTCTCTATTATAACCAAGTACCGCCTTGGGTTGCCAGGGGTGTCATCCACCTTTCCTTTACTATGGCTTCAATCTGTTGATTCCACTTCCTGCAAGCCCAAGATAGGTGTGTTCCCCTGAGTAAAAAGTGGGGTGGAGGTGCCAGGAGACTTAGGGTTGGATGAGCAAGGAGCTTCTGAAGGAAATCTCATGCAAGAAAGATATTTACAGTTCATGGAAGAAGGGACTTGTCACATGGGAGAGCTATAGAGTAGTTGCCAGGGCATGTAGGAAGGCAACTAGGAAAGCCAAAGCCCTCTTGGAACTAAAACTGGCAAAGGAAGTATAAGGGAACAAGAAGAGCTGCTTCAAATCTATCAGTAGGAAAAGGAAGAATAGGGAAGGTGTTGGCCCAGTGCTGAGTGAGAAGGCAGCCCTGAGAGCTGAGCGTGCAGAGAAGGCAGAGCTGCTGAATGCCTTCTGTGCTTCAGTCTTTACTCCTAAGACTGAACTCCCCTATGAAGTCCAGACCCTGGATGAAGGAGAGGAAGACTGGAGGAGGGAGGACTTTGCACTAGTCAATGAAGTGAGGGATCAGTTACATAAACTGAGTATTCACAAGTGCATGGGCCCTGCTGAGATGCACTCAAGAGTGTTGAGAGAGCTGCCTGATGTTGCTGCTCTACTGCTCTCCATCATTTTTGCAAAATCCTGGCAGGAAGGAGAGGTGCCTGAGGACTGGAGGAGAGTCAATGTCACTCCAGGCTTCAGAAGGGGCAAGAAAGAGGTTCCAGGAAACTACAGACCAGTGAGCCTCACCTCCATCCCTGGAAAAATGATGGAGTGGCTCATTTTGGAGGTCATCTGTAGGCACTTGGAAGAGGAGAAGATGATCAAGAGCAGTCAACAAGGGGAAGTCATGCTTGGCTAATCTGATAGCATCCAATGATGCTGTACCTGAATGGTAGGTGCAGGGAGACCAGGAGGTGTAGTCTACCTTGACCTTAGCACGGCTGTTCACACTGTCTCCCATAACATACTTGTGAGCAAGCTCAGGAGGTGTGCGTGGGATAGAAAGGCAGACAGTGAGAGGGATTAGGAACTAGTTACAAAGTAGAGTCCAAAGAGTGGTGGTAAGTGGTGCCTGGTCCAGATGGAGAGCTATAACCAGGGGAGTCCCCCAGGGATCAGTGCTGGGTCCAGTCCTGTCCAACATCTTCATCAATGACATCGATGAGGGGACAGGCAGAGTCTGTTCAGCGAGTTTGCTGATGACACCAAACTGGGAGGCTTACACCTGAAGGCTGTGAGGCCATTCGGTGAGACCTGGACAGACTGAGAGCTGGACAGGGAGGAACCCAATGAGGTTCAACAAGGATAAGTGCAGAGTCCTGCACCTGGGAAGGAAGAATAAACTGCAGCAGTACAGGCTGAGAGGTGATCTGCTGGAGAGCAGCCCTGTGGAGAAGGACCTGAGAGTCCTGGTGGATAACAAGTTCTGCGTGGGACAGCAATGTGCCCTGGGGGCCAAGAAGGCCAATGGGATCCTGGGGTGCATTCAGAGGAGTGTGGCCAGCAGATCCAGGGAGGTTCTCTTCCCCCTCTACTCTGACCTGGTGAGACCTCACTTGGAATACTGCATCCAGTTCTGGGTTCCCCAGTTTAAGAGGGACAGGGATCTGCTGGAGAGAGTCCAATGGAGAGCTACCAGGATGCTGAAGGGACTGGAGCACTGCCCTGTGAGGAGAGGCTGAGAGCCCTGGGGCTGTTTAGTCCAGAGAGGAGAAGACTGAGAGGGGTTTAATAATTGTCTATAAATACCTGAGGTCTGGGTGTCACGATGGAGGGGACAGGCTCTGTTAGGTGCACCCTGTGATAGGACAAGGTGTGATGGATGTAAACTACAGCACAGGAGGTTCCACCTTAGCATGACAAGGAACTTCTTCACTGTGAGGGTCACAGAGCACTGGAACAGGCTGCCCAGAGAGGTTGTGGAGTCTCCTTCTTTGGAGACTTTCCAGACCTGTCTGGATGTGTTCCTGTGTGACCTGCACTAGATTCTATGATCCTGCTGTGGCAGGGGGGTTGACTCAATGGTCTCCAGAGGTCCCTTCCAACCGCTAACATTCTGTGAGCCTGTGATCAAAACACTTAGCAGTGTCACCCACCTGTTGCTCTCTTTCTCCTCCTCCTCATCCACCACTCAGGCTTATCTTTCAAAATATTCCTGCTTTTAATTCTGAAGAGCCAAAGGGTTTCTGAAATTCATGTGTGATTTGGATTCCTGAGCTATTTGATATTTATTAGAGATCACAATCCCCCATCTAGACTACATCAAGATCCTGTTTCAGTGGGCCAAAAGAATGAGCAGAGAGCTGGAACTCCTCTCCTGTGGAGGCAGACTGAGAGAGTTGGGGCTGTTCAGTCTGCAGAAGAGAAGGCTCCCAGGAGACCTTCTTGTGGCCTTCCAGGATCTGAAGAGGGCTACAAGAATTCTGGGGAGGGACTTTTGAGGGTGTCAGGGAGTGATAGCACTGGGGGGAATGGAGCAAAACTAGGAATGGGTAGATTCAGATTGGATGTTAGGAAGAAGTTCTTCCCCAGGAGGGTGGTGAGACACCAGCACAGGTTGCCCAGGGAGGTGGTGGAAGCCTCATGCCTGGAGGTTTTGCAGCCAGGTTGGATGTGGCTGTGAGCAACCTGCTCTAGTGTGAGGTGTCCCTGCCCATGGCAGGGGGGTTGGAACTGGATGATCCTTGAGATTCCTTCCAACCCTGACAATTCTGTGATTCTGTGATTTAGTGGAGCAGCACACAGAAATATGATCAGCTACCCAGGTTTAATCTGTTTTTTCTGTGAAGCACAAGATCAGGTTGCTCTTTTGTACCAAATTGGCTGTCTGCTGTGTAAATCTGTAGTCGGTATCCAAGCTTCAAGCTCTGGTGTTGCTTTGGATTTCTGATAGGCTGTGTCACATGTCACTGCCTTTTGAGCTAAAGTGGTGTACAGTAAGTGGAGAACATGTCAGTCAAATCTCCATTTGTGCCATTAAATGGCTGGGACAATTTGAAGAAGATCTTGGGTACAATAGGGCATGATCTATTGATATATCTGTATCAGAAATGCTTCCATCTTTCATCTAATGGTGCCATTTGTCAAGTTGTCTGTCCTCTCGTCTTCTAGTAGGACTAATGTTCTCAGCACCAGAGTGTTCTTACTGCAGATGCCTTTGGCCATGGACTCTTATTCTTTGGTCTGCCTTCAGGATATGCATATCCCTGCATCCCTCCTGGTCTAATTTGGAACTTGTCAGGGGTAAACAAACAAGGGAAATTGTTGTACCAAGGACTTCAGCACTTAGCTGACTCTTCAGTAAGCCTCATCTCTGTGTTACTCATGTCTGAGGAAAAGTTTATGGAACTCTCAGGTCACTGCTTCTCATTATGTGGAATCAACAGGAATGCAAGCAGGCAATGCAGCCTTTCAGCACTTCCTCTGCAAGGACCCAAGTTAAAAATCTAACAGAATCACAGAATTAACCAGGTTGGAAAAGACCTTTGAGATCAACTCCAACCTATCACCCAGCACCATCTAATCATCTAAAACCATGGCACTAAGTGCCTCATCCACTCTGTGTTTAAATACTTCCAGGGACAGTGACTCCACCACCTCCCCAACCAGCCCATTCCAGGGGCCAATCTTTCTGTCTGTGAAGAATTTCTTCCTCACATCCAGCCCAAACCTCCCCTGGTGCAGCTTGAGACTGTGTCCTCTCCTTCTGTCACTGTTGCCTGGGAGAAGAGACCAACCCCCACCTGGCTACAACCTCCCTTCAGGTAGTTGTAGACATCAAGAAGGTCTCCCCTAAGCCTCTTCTTCTCCAGGCTAAGCAACCCCAGCTCCCTCAGCCTCTCCTCACAGGGCTGTGCTCCAGACCCCTCCCCAGCTTTGTTGCCCTTCTCTGGACACGTTCAAGCAACCTTCAGGCTTTTCAATTGTTGTTTGTGTGGGGTTTTTTATATTGTCATTATTTATTTCTTCTTTCTGTGTGTGCATGTGTGTGATACTGGAAAACAGACTTTCACTCAGCTGTCATTTTTGAAAAACAGATATAACTTAGCTGAAGTCAATTGAAACTGCTGATAAATTTAGCCTATATTGTAACTTCTCATGCCAAGATGGAGATCAGAGGACTGAGAAGGGATTTAATAAATGTTTATAAATATCTGAGGGCTGGGGGTCAAGAGGGAGGGCACAGGCTCTGCTCAGTTGCACCCCTGGGATAGGACAAGGGGCAATGGATAGAAGCTCCAGCACAGGAGGTTCCACCACAACATGAGGAGGAACTTCTTCGCTGTGAGGGTCACAGAGCACTGGAGCAGGCTGCCCAGAGAGGTTGTGGAGTCTTCTTCTCTGGAGACTTTCCAGCCCTGTGTGGATGCATTTCTGTGTAACCTGCACTAGATTCTGTGATCCTGCTGTGGCAGGGGAGTTGGACTCGACGATCTCTGGAGATCCCTTCCAACCCCTAACATACTGTGATCCTGTGTGAGATGAAGATGTTGCCCATTCCAAGGAAATCTGCTTTTGATCTTCTTTCTCTTGCTGTGATTAAATTTAATCCAAAGAAAAGCCTGTCTTCCCAACATGATTGGGGAACACCATCCAGAATTGTCCCTTCCGCTCCCTGATCAGCTGCAGTTCTTGTCTTGCAGTATTTCAGGAGTCTTCTCATCACCAAGAGGAAGCGCGTCAGCTTGGCTCGTCCTTAGCCTTTGCTCTGAGCAGAGAAAAGGGGAAGGTTTCATGTGGCTCTGTGTCTAAACATGCACAAATAACAACTGTTGCTTCAGGTTTCATATATGAGGTTGGTGGTGTATGTGTTGAGGCAGTAAAGACTTTGATCCTCTGAGTCACACTCATAGTAGGTGTCACAGGAAACCTATATGAATACCCAAAATGCTGCCTAGCAGACACTGGAAGAGTTGGGAAGCAGAAGAACAGGGGAGAAAGAGAGCTGTTCAGTATTTTCTCCAGGTAGTTCATAGAATCATAGAATCAGTCAGGGTTGGAAAGGACCACAAAGATCATTAGTTCCAACCCCCCCTGCCATGGGCAGGGACACCTCACACTAGATCAGGCTGGCCAGAGCCTCATCCAGCCTGGGCTTAAACACCTCCAGGGATGGGGCCTCAACCACCTCCCTGGATAACCCATGCCAGGGCTTCACCACTCTCACGGGGAAGAACTTCTTCCTCACGTCCAGTCTGAATCTCCCCACCTCCAGCTTCATTCCATTCCCCCTAGTCCTATCACTCCCTGAGACCCTAAAAAGTCCCTCCCCAGCATTCTTTAGGCTCCCTTCAGACACTGGAAGGCCACAAGAAGGCCAACTTGGAGCCTTCTTTTCTCCAGGCTGAACAGCCCCAACTCTTTCAGTCTGTCCTCATAGGAGAGGTGCTCCAGCCCTCTGATCATCCTCATGGCCCCAGTTCTGAATGTGTGTCTTGTAGGCTCACAGCAAAACTGTCATCATGTACCTCCCTTCTTCCATTTGCCTTTTTTTCCCCCTGAAAGCTCAAATCTACTGTGAAAGCAGAATGATGATGCTTACATAAATGTGAACTTTTCAGATAACACTAGGACCATTATTTCCAATGGAGGCTGAAGGCCAGAACTGATGAACTACCTTTCTGTGCAGCCACTGATGAATGAAATGCAGTTTGAAAGTTTGGATATGCTCTTAAAATAAATATCAACCTTGGTAAAGCATAACTAAGGTTGGGTTCTCCTCTGTGAAGGTGTCAGATCAGGCTGCCTTACTGGTGCTCAATAATGTTGTAGGACTTCTTATTTATTATTTCTTCTGTACTTCAGTGTTAGAATCATAGAATCACTAAGGCTGGGAAAGACCTCTAAGATCATTGAGTCCAACTGTAACCCAACTCCCATGACCACTAAAACATAACCTGAAGCGCCACATCTACAGCTTCTTGAACACCTCCAGGGATGGCAACTCTACCACCTCCCTGGGCAATCTGTTCCAGTGTCTCACCACTCCCTCAGTCAAGAAGTTTGACCTTATGTCCAGTCTCTGGCTCAACTTAAACCAATTTCCTCTCATCCTTTCAATAGTTACTTGAGACAAGAGACCAACAGCAGCCTCACTCCGACCTCCAGGCAGTGCTATTTCTAGTTGAATCATCCTAATCATAAACCACATCCCTTCCACGTTGTCTAAGGCTAAAAGCTTACCTGAAGAAGAAAAGCAATTTATAAAGTAGGAGCAAGAGGAGTTGATTAACTTTATCAGAATTGTTTAGTAGTATAGAGGTTTGCATTTTTCTGGTGACACATTATGTGAGCTAAGGTAACTGGGTGGTTCCCATCCTTTCTGTCATGCACAGATAAAACCTGGGGAGAGGCTGAGAGACTTTGGGCTGTTTAGTCTGGAAAGGAGAAGACGGAGAGGAGATCTGATCAGTGTCTATAGAGAAAAGGCTGGGGACAGCCTCTTCTCAGTTGCACCCTGTGATTTGACAAGGGCCAATGGATAGAAACTACAGCACAGGAGATTACACCTCAACATGAGGAGATACTTCTTCACAGTGAGGGTCACAGAGCACTGAAACAGGCTGCCCAGAGAAGCTGTGGAATCTCCCTCTCTGGAGACTTTCCAGCCCCATCTGGTTGCATTCTTGTGTGACCTGCACTTGATTCTATGGTCCTGCTCTGGCAGGGGGGTTGGACTCTATGAACTCCAGAGTTCCCTTCCAACCCCTAACATCTGTGATCAGCTGAGATCTGTGATCCTGTGAAAAGGTGAAGTCTAATTCCTCTCTATCACACTTTTTTCAGTGCATTGAGGCAGCTCTCCCTGCAGGTGTCTGGCCCTTCCAGTCCCTAGCCTTTGCCCCCTGCTGCTCCTCAGGTGCTTGTTTTTTCAGACTGATTTTTGAGCTGTGGACTCCACTCAGCAGCATGTGCCTCTGAGGGAGGTAGGGCAGCTCTGCCCCCTCCCCAGATATTGATATCCTTCTGTGTGCATGGCCTAACCAGCTGAGATCTGAAAGACTTTGAGGTCTAACACTCCATTGCTATTCATCATTATGTACCAGGCTCCTCTTCTTTTCTACTAAAACATCCCACATGGTCTGGGTTTTGACCTTGGGTTGTTTGGGCTTTTTTATATCATATGCTTCTGCTTCTCTCTCCACCCTTCTATCTGTCATGTATTCCCCCCTCCCTTATCCCAAGTTCATTTGAGGACAGTATTTTGAATCTCTCTAAGCTTATGTGTATTCTTTTCCTTTATTTTTCATGACCTGGAATTAATGTCTTTGTCTATACCATCAAACAGCATTACATAAATTCAAACTCAGTACTCTGTTGGAATTTGGTGCCTGAATTTAGTTTTGCTCTAAATTCTTCTGCTGCAATGTCTGCCTGGATCAGGAGCCCCAGTTAATACCTTTCCACCACTTGATGGTAATGCCTCCCTCATCTTAGTTGCTATTGTATACAAATATGGTATGTTGCAATATGCTTTTCACAGCATCACAGAATGTTAGGGGCTGGAAGGGACCTCAAAAGCTCATCCAGGCCAACCCCCCTGCCAGAGCAGGATCACCTAGACCACATCACACATCCAGGCAGGTCTTGAATATCTCCAGACAGGGAGACTCCACAACCCCCCTGAGCAGCCTCTCCCAGGGTTCTGTCACCCTCACAGGGAAAACATTTTTCCTCCTGTTTCCATGGAACTTCCTATGCCTCAGCTTCCACCACTGCCCCTTGTGCTGGCATTGGGCATCACCCAGCAGAGCCTGGCTCCATGCTCTGGGCACTCACCCTGCACATCTTTGTCAACATCAATGAGGTCACCTCTCAGGCTCCTCCTCTCCAAGCTACAGAGCCCTCAGCTCCCTCAGGCTCTCCTCATGAGGAAGGTGTTCCACTCCCCTCATCATTTTTGTGTCTCTGTGCTGGACTCTTTCAAGGAGTTCCCTGAGGTCCTTCTTGAACTGAGGGGCCCAAAACTGAACACAATATTCCAGATGTGGCCTCACCAAGGCAGAGTAGAGGGGGAGGAGAACCTACTAACCTACTAACCACTGCTTTTCTAATCCACCCCAGGATGCCATTGTCCTTCTTAGTCACAAGAGCACATTGCTGGCTCATGGTCAACCTCCCATCCACTACAATCCCGAGGTCCTTTTCCCTTTCACTGCTCTGCACCAGCTCAGTCCCCAATCTGTGCTGATACCTAGGGTTGTTCTTTCCCAGGTGCAACCCTCTACCCTTGCCCTTGTTGAATTTTGTTCAGTTTTTATTCTTTATTTGTCATCTAAGACTGCAGGTGCCCTTCTCCAGTGTGTTGGGTTTAAAGTGCCATGCTGTCTTTCCCTCTCTCAACTACATTCAAACTTCACAAGCAGTCAGTTCCTCCCTTTTTTGGTGCAAAGCCAGAGGAGCAAGGTTTACTGCTCTGATGCTTGTAATTTTCATGTAATCACATTTGCAGAGTGCTAGGTTGAGTTGCTTTACTTTTCCATGAGGGTGTTCTGTGTTTACCCACAGCCAAAACTCAAGGTGCATTTTCCTGCTGGTTCAACCCACGTTTGTGTGTTTTGCCTGTGTGTGACTATGCTGAAATGCACTGCTTGGATGCAAGAGAGAGATCAGCTGCCCTTGCTCTGGCAGTAAACTTAATCATCAGCTCATGAGCACTAATTTGTGCTGTTTTAAGTGTATTGGCTGCTGGGATTTTTTCTTCTTTTCTTTTTTTCCCTCTCCAGTTTTCTGCTACATTCCCCATCTGGTGCTGTAACATTTGTTGTTATGTTCCAGCTGGAACCATTATGGGTGGAAGTGCAGACTGAAGTTCTAGCTAGACAGCCCTTAGGCTGCTGTGAACATTTCTGTTGACACCATGAGCTCTGTGTGTTTAGCAACCTCAGTTCAGAATTCTGGGGTGAGGGAATCATAGAATTGTCAGGGTTGGAAAGGACCTCAAGGATCAGCCAGTTCCAGCCCCACTGCCATGTACAGGGACACCTCACACTACAGCAGGTTGCTCACAGCCACATCCAGCCTGGCCTTCAAAACCTCCAGGCATGAGGCTTCCACCACCTCCCTGGGCAACCTGTGCCAGTCTCTCACCACCCTCATGGGGAAGAATTTCTTCCTAATATCCAATGTTAATCTACCCAATTCTAGCATCTGTTATTACACAGAAAGAAAACAGTCTGCAGAGTGAGAAGGAAATAGAGATATGGTTGCATAGAATTATCAAAGTTTAAGGCACCTCAAGGATCATATAGTTTCAATCCCTCTGCCATGGGCAGGGACACCCCACACTAGATCAGGTTGCTCAGAGCCCTATCCAGAGACCCCACATGGAGTACTGCATACAGTTCTGGAGCCCCTGTTACAAGAATGATCTGGAGGTGCTGGAGCATGTCCAGAGAAGGGCCACAAGGATGAGCAGAGGGCTGGAGCTCTTCTGCAATGGAGACAGACTGAGAGAGTTGAGACTGTTCAGTGTGGAGAAGAGAAGGCTCCCAGGAGACCTTCCTGTGGCCTTCCAGTATCTGAAGGGGGCTACAGGAAAGCTGGGGAGGGACTTTTGAGGGTGTCAGGGAGTGATAGCACTGGGGGGAATGGAGCAAAACTAGGAATGGGTAGATTCAGATTGGATGTTAGGAAGAAGTTCTTCCCCAGGAGGGTGGTGAGACACCGGCACAGGTTGCCCAGGGAGGTGCTGGAAGCCTCATGCCTGGAGGTTTTTCAGGCCAGGCTGGATGTGGCTGTGAGCAACCTGCTGTAGTGTGAGGTGTCCCTGCCCATGGCAGGGGGGTTGGAACTGGATGATCTTTGAGGTCCCTTCCAACCCTGACAATTCTTTAATTACATGATCTCCCAGGGACAGCACTCAATCCCCAGCCTGCTTATTGAATAGATTTAGATTTTCAAACCTGCTCTGCTAGGATAAGGACTGGTGTAGATGCTGCACAGGAATTTACAGCAAAAGCTTTCGCCACCCTGATTTTCCTTCTGTATTAATGAAGTACAGGCTACAGCTAAGGATCTGGCACATCACTTCCCAAGTAGCTATGTATGAGGACTAGACATTACATAGAAAATTTTATATATTTTTTTATATATATATATATATATATATATGAGAATCAATGACCCTGTTTGCAAGGAAATGGAGTAAGAAAAAAAAATAAACAAATGAGGATGATTAAGGGACTGGAGCATCTCCCCTGTGAAGTGAGATTGAGAGCCCTGGGGCTGTTTGGTCTGGAGAAGACTGAGAGGGGATCTGACCAATGTCTATAGAGTAAAGGCTGGGGACAGCCTCTCCTCTGTTGCACCCTGTAATTGGACAAGAGCCAATGAATAGAAACTTCAGGGAGGTTCTTTTCCCCCTCTGCTCTGCTCAGACCACACCTACAATGCTGTGTCCAGTTTTGGGCTCTCCAGTTCAAGAGAGACAGAGACCTGCAGGAGAGAGTTCAGTGGAGAGCCATGAGGATGCTTAGGGGACTTGAGCATCTCCTCTATGAAAGAGACTGAGAGCCCTGGGGCTGTTTAGTCTGGAGAAGAGAAGGCTGAGGGGATCTGATCAATGTCTATCAATAGCTGAGGGGTGGGTGTCAAGTGGAGGGGGCCAAGCTCTTTTGGGTGGTGCCCAGTGATAAGCCAAGGAAGAGTGGATACAAACTTGAACAGAGAAGGTTTCACCTCAACATGAGAAACTTCTTTACAGTGAAGGTGACAGAACACTGGAACAGGCTGCCCAGAGAGGTTGTGGAGTCTCCTTCTCTGGAGACTTTCCAAATCCACCTGGATGCATTCCTGTGCAGACTGACCTGGGTGATCCTGCTCTGGCAGGGGGCATTGGACTGGATGATCTCTGGAGGTCCCTTCCAACCTTTAACATTCTGTGGTTCTGTGATATTTTATGCCAAGAGAATTCTCTCTAATGAGATTGTTTTCCAATATTTCCCTTGAGTCATCAGCTGCTCCTTCAAAATTATGCTCCAACTTTAATTTGTGAAGAGAGGTAGAAGGTCCAACAGCTTGTGTCAGTAAATCCAGACTGTAACTTTTATGCCATCTAGAATGTACCATAGCACTTGTACTCTTGCTTAGTAATTGTACCTTATATTGTCTCTTTCCCAGATAACACATTTCCCCCCTCTGGCTTTTCTTCCCATTTGAAGCTTTCCATTCATCCTAAAAAATACTAATTTAGACAATCCAATATCACTCTAAACTCATTATTTCAGAGACTTTAATTATCCCCTCTCAGCCGCACATGAATAAACAGAAGAGAAAAGAAGTCAGGGCAAATAGTCCATGGCACAGACACCACAGGCATCATATGAACCATCCCTCTCCTGGGAGAGAAGGGTTTATATGCCCTTGTAGGGACACATGGTCCTTGGGAAAAAAATCAGCAAACCTGTGGGAACTCCCAGGCAAGTTCATCCTGTATCTCTCCACTCTCAGACTCCTGCCACTTTCCATAGCACAGCTCTGGGAATTGTTGCAGTCACTCTGCAGAGGCAGAAGCAAGCACACAGGGATTGGTGATGCCCTCACACATCATCCCTGGCAGAGGCCACATACAATTTCTGTCCCTTCCTCTGACCACTCCTGTAAGCCCAAAAATATTTTGTCCAAAGGGTGTTCACACAGAGCAGCAACAGGTTAAGGGTACAGCATTGAATCTAGCACTGCTCCAGCTCTGGTCTAAGGCTCTGGTTTGACCTTTCCTTGGCTTTCCACCCCATGTGTCTGTTGCAGAGTGATTACAGAATCACAGAATGTTAGGGGCTGGAAGGGACCTCAAAAGCTCATCCAGTCCAACCCCCCTGCCAGAGCAGGATTACCTAGACCACATCACACAAGAACATATCCAGACAGGTCTTGACTATCCCCAGACAGGGAGATTCCACAACCCCCCTGGGCAGCCCCTTTCAGAGTTCTGTCACCCTCACAGGGAAAAAAAATTCTTCCTTATGTCTCCATGGAACTTCCTATCCCTCAGCTTCCACCATTGCCCCTTGTGCTGCCATTGGGCATCACCCAGCAGAGCCTGGCTCCAGCCTCTTGGCACTTACCCTGCACATCTTTGTCAACATGAAGGAGGTCACCTCTCAGGCTCCTCCTCTCCAAGCTACAGAGCCCTCAGCTCCCTCAGGCTCTCCTCATAAGGAAGATGTTCCACTCCCTTCATCATTCTTGTGGCTCAGTGCTGTACTCTCTCAAGCATTTCCCTGAGGTCCTTCTTGAACTGAGGGGCCCAGAACTGAACACAATATTCCAGATGTGGCCTCACCAAGGCAGAGTAGATTATGGCTCATCGGCATGGAACTAACAACCTCCCTGCAACCACCTCTGTCCTCACCACATTTCAGAGCCATTTATAAGGCTGTGTTTCCAAACCTGCCTTCTTTGTCTTGCATCAATTTCCAAGCTCTTCAAGAATTTGTTCTGCTTCCTGGAATGGAAATGCTACTGTCTGCTGACACCTTTGCTCTAAATGTCAGTGATGTGTTCTTTGGCATGGGTTTTGCATACATTTCCTTCTGGTGCTAATTAGCACCCAGTTATCCTGAACATTTGGAAGGCAAAAATACAGCTGGAGGCAATTCTGACACCACATTTCTTCTTGTTCTCTCCATTTCAGTTGAGAACATCTTACTGCAGTGTTTTGTCACATGAGAACTCATACAGCTATATCTATGACTAGTTTGTTCTGCCTCAAGTTTGCTGGTTTTTTTTCCTAATAATCATGGAGGCTTACTCAAGGCTTGTGGAGGGTTTTCTCTGATCCCACTGCACAGAGCTTTGTAGTGCTTTTTACTTTAGACCAATAGGCTCCCCAGGCACTCAGGCTCAGGACTGTACTAGAATAAAAGAGAAGAGAGGCGAGGCGAGGCGAGGCGAGGCGAGGCGAGAAGAGAAGAGAAGAGAAGAGAAGAGAAGAGAAGAGAAGAGAAGAGAAGAGAAGAGAAGAGAGAAGAGAAGAGAAGAGAAGAGAAGAGAAGAGAAGAGAAGAGAAGAGAAGAGAAGAGAAGAGAAGAGAAGGGAAGGGAATTAACCAGGTTGGAAGATACCTTTCAGATCAATGAGTCCAACCTATCATCCAACACTATCTAACTGACTAAACCATGGCACCAAGCACCCCATCCAGTCTCTTCCTAAACACCTCCAGTGATGGTGACTCCACCACCTCCCTGGGCAGCACATTCCAATGGCCAATAACACTTCCTATGAAGAACTTCTTCCTAACCTCCAGCCTAAACCTCCCCTGGCACAGCTTGAGATTGTGTCCCTTTGTTCTGGTGCTGGTTGCCTGGGAGAAGAGACCAATCCCCACCTGGCTACAACCTCCCTTCAGGTAGTTGTAGAGAGCAATGAGGTCTCCCCTGAGCCTCCTCTTCTCCAGGCTAAGCAACCCCAGCTCCCTCAGCCTCTCCTCACCAGGTTGTGCTCCAATCCCCTTCCCAGCTTTGTTGTCCTTCTCTGGACACCTTCCAGCAACTCAACATCTTTCCTAAACTGAGCACCCAATCAATCCCAGTGTTATCCCTGCAGCATTTAAAAAAAAAAAAAGTCCTCTTTCTAGGTGCCTCCTTTTTGTATTTTGTTTACATTGGAATCATAGAATTGTCAGGGTTAGAAGGAGCCTCAAGAATCATCCAGTTCCAACCCCTCTGCCATGGGCAGGGACACCTCACACTACAGTAGGTTGCTCACAGCCACATCCAGCCTGGCCTTAAAAACCTCCAGGGATGAGGCTTCCACCACCTCCCTGGCCAACCTGTGCCAGAGTCTCATCACCCTGATGGGGAAGAACTTCTTCATAACATCCAATCTGAATCTACCCAATTCTAGTTTTGTTCCATTCCCCGCAGTGCTATCACTCCCTGACACCCTCAAAAGTCCCTCCCCAGCTTTCCTGTAGCCCCCTTCAGAAGTCCACAATGAGGCTCCTGGCAGCCTTCTCTTCTCCAGACTGAACAGACTCAACTCTCTCAGTCTGTCTCCACAGCAGAGGAGCTCCAGCCCTCTGCTCAGCCTCGTGGCCCTTCTCTAGACAACTTCCAGCACCTCCAGATCCTTCCTGTAATAGAGGCTCCAGAACTGGACAAAGTGCTCCAGGTGGGGTCTCAGCAGAGTGGAGTAGAGGGGGAGAATCACCTCCCTTGACCTGCTGGCCACACTCCTCTTGCTGCAGCCCAGGCTCTGGTTGACTTTCTGGGCTGCAAGTGCACATTATAGAAGCCTTAAAAATAAAACAAACTTTTCATATTACAGTCCCCTGGCAGTAATCTCAAGTTCTGCCTTTTCCTTAGACACTGTCATTAACCACTATTTTCTTCTTTTGAGTTATAGGAAATTTTTTTCAGTTGTCAAGTTTGCCTTTGTAAAACCTCTAATAATGAAGTGCATTTTGCCTCCAACAAGATGATGACGTCCTAGCCATTATTTTTAAGAGAGTTCTCATTGTAGATGTGTGTCTCACAGTCCAAATAAATTCAGCAGCAGTCTTTACCTGCTGCTGCATAACCATTTCACTTCAAGAAAACACAATTGTCTGCTAATCCCCTGGTGCTTTTCCAGCTGTTCAGGTAGCCTGCCTTGAGTAGGTGGTGTTGGATAATAGCTTGGACGTGATGATCTTGAAGGTCTCTCCCCTCCTCTCCCCTCCTCTCCCTCCCCTCCCCTCTCCCCTCCTCTCCCCTCCTCTCTCCTCCTCTCCCCTCCTCTCCCCTCCTCTCCTCTCCTCTCCTCTCCTCTCCTCTCCTCTCCTCTCCGAACCTCTCCTCTCCTCTCCGAACCTCTCCTCTCCTCTCCGAACCTCTCCTCTCCTCTCCTCGAGTCTCCGAACCTCTCCTCTCCTCGAGTCTCCGAACCTCTCCTCTCCGAACCTCTCCCCTCCCCTCCCCTCCCCTCCTCTCCTCTCCTCTCCTCTCCTCTCCTCTCCTCTCCTCTCCTCTCCTCTCCCTCTCCTCTCCTCTCCTCTCCTCTCCTCTCCTCTCCTCTCCTCTCCTCTCCTCTCCTCTCCTCTCCTCTCCTCTCCTCGAGTCTCCTCGAGTCTCCTCGAGTCTCCTCTCCTCTCCTCTCCTCTCCTCTCCTCTCCTCTCTCTCCTCGAGTCTCCTCGAGTCTCCTCTCCTCTCCTCGAGTCTCCTCTCCTCTCCGAACCTATTCTATTCTATTCTATTCTATTCTATTCTATTCTATTCTATTCTATTCTATTCTATTCTATTCTATTCTATTCTATTCTATCCGTGTAAAATTTAGAGTGCTAGGTAGTGATAGGCCTGGGCAGAATGAAGTAAAACTAGAGGTGGGTGGATTCAGATTGGATGTTAGGAAGAAATGCCTCACCCTGAGGCTGGTGAGACACTGGAAGAGGTTGCCCAGGGAGGTGGTGGAAGCCTCATCCCTGGAGGTTTTGAAGGGCAGACTTGTGGTGGTTTAGGCTGGGTGCTGGCCCAGATGCCACTGCACAGGCCACACCTGGGAGGTTCCAAAAGGGGGCCCAACCCAGTGGGAGGTCACAGGACGCCAGGTATTTCACCCATAATTCCCTGCTCCCTCATAAAATATCCACACAGGGTCCTCTTGCTCTCTTTCCTCCCTCACTGCTGCCTAGGTGAAATGGCGTGAGCCACCTCCCTTGGGCCTGCCCAGGCCCAAGGCTGGGTTGGGAGGGAAGAAAGAGCCCTGGTCGGGGGGGTTGGGTGTACCCCCAGGTGGGGATGGGACGTTCTTGGGTATGTTTTGGGATCTCTCTCTCTCTCGTCACGGTTCTTGTGGTTCTCTGTAAAACTTTCATTGTTCTTTTCCATTTAAACTCTCCACCACTTTTGCAATCCGTTTTGTCTGAGTCTTTCTTTTGTCTGTGGTGGGAGAATTGGTCTCCCAGCCCACGACAAGGCTGGATGTGGCTGTGAGCAGCCTGCTCTAGTGTGAGGTGTCCCTGCCCATGGCAGGGGGATTGGAACTGGATGATCCTTGAGGTGCCTTCCAGCCCTGCCGACTCTGTGGTTCTATTCAATGAAAATCCACAGCACACAGTCAGTTATGAATTTTACATCTTGTTAGCATTCATGGCGATACTGTTAATGAAGGAATAATCAGCTGAGTTTTATTTAATCCAGCGCATGGCTTCATGAGAATTGCTAAACAAGGAAAGCCCAGCATTTCTGTCCCCTTTAGCAGAGAGATACATAGTGCTCTGGATGAAGTATAAGGAGCAGGGAGGTCATTCTGCCCCTGTACACTGCACTGGTTAGGCCACCCCTTGAGTCCTGTGTCCAGTTCTGGGCCCCTCAGTTTAAGAAGGACATCGAGACACTTGAACGTGTCCAGAGAAGGGTAACAAAGTCAGTGAGGGGTTTGGAACACAAGCCCTATGAGGAGAGGCTGAGGGAGCTGGGGTTGCTTAGCCTGGAGAAGAGGAGGCTCAGGGGAGACCTTCTTGCTCTCTACAACTACCCGAAGGGAGGTTGTAGCCAGGTGGGGGCTGGTCTCTTCTCCCAGGCAACCAGCACCAGAACAAGAGGACACAGTCTCAGGCTGCGCCAGGGGAGGTTTAGGCTGGAGGTTAGGAGGAAGTTCTACACAGAGAGAGTGATTGCCCATTGGAATGGGCTGCCCGAGGAGGTGGTAGAGTCACCATCATTGGAGGTGTTCAGGAGGAGACTTGATAGGGTGCTTGGTTGCATGGTTTAGTTGATTAGGTGGTGTTGGATGATAGGTTGGACACAAATGATCTTGAAGGTCTCTTCCAACCTGGTTTATTCTATTCTCTTCTATTCTATTCTATCACAGAATCACAGAATACACCAGGTTGGAAATGACCTTCGAGATTAAGTCCAACCTATCACCATCTAATCAACTAAACCATGGCACCAAGTTCTTCATCCAGTCTGTTTTTAAACACTTCCAGGGACAGTGAATCCACCACCTCCCCAGGCAACCCATTCCAATGGCCAGTCTCCCTGTCTGTGAAGAATTTCTTCCTCACAGCCAGCTCAAACCTCCCCTGGTGCAGCTTGAGACTGTGTCCTCTCCTTCTGCCACTGTTGCCTGGGAGAAGAGACCAACCCCCACCTGGCTACAACCTCCCTTCAGGTAGTTGAAGACAGCAATAAGGTCTCCCCTGAGCCTCCTCTACTCCAGGCTAAACATCCCCATCTCCCTCAACCTCTTTTCATAGGGCTGTGCTCCAGACCCCTCCCCAGCCTTGTTGCCCTTCTTCCAGATAGATGTGTAAGGTCTTTCCACAGATATCCATGCATGGATTGTTCACCTCTTCTAACATGAAATTGGCCACAACCCCATTCAGTGCTACAGGCTTGGGACAGTGTTTGGTGAGCAGCCAGCTAGAGAGGGACCTGGGGGTACAGCCTGACAGCAGCTGAACATGAGCCATCAGTGTGCCCAGGTGGCCAAGAAGGCCAATGGCATCATGGTCTGCATCAGGAACAGTGCGGCCAGCAGGAGCAGGGAAGTCATTCTGCCCTGTACTCAGCACTGGCTAGGCCACATCTTGAGTCCTGTGTCCAGTTCTGGGCCTCTCAGGTTAAGAAGGATGTTGAGATGCTGGATGGTGTCCAGAGAAGGGCAACAAAACTGGGGAGGGGTCTGGAGCACAGCCCTATGAGGAGAGGCTGAGGGAGCTGGGGTTGCTTGGCCTGGAGATGATGTGCCTCTCTTGACCTACTAACTACAACCCTTCTAATTCACCTCCAAATAGCATTGGCCATCTTGGCCACAAGAGCACGCTGCTGGGTTTACTGCACTGCTTAGCCTCCCAGCTCACTCTAGGTACTCAAATTACATCTTGACAGCATCTCATCTCATTTCCGTATCTTAACACTTCACTGCTGGCTCCTTTACCACTGAGCTTTCTTACTATGTATTACCTGTACCTAAAACATCATTTTGCATGCCAAGGCAATTGTGCATTCAGTGCAGGAGCCTTGATAACAGTAGTTAAGTAGATGATCTTTTCTCAGGTATCACCTAATGGTGAAGGAGTCCAGATTTCCCTGTTTGCTGCCTTCAAAGCCATGAATGCAGTGATGTTGACCTCAGTACTCAAAAAGGAATAGAACTCTGTTGGGCCTTTGCTGGCATTTCTGCTCTTCACATGATTGATACTCCATAATTCATACACTGTGCAACCCAAAGCATCTCTGGGCAATCGCCTCTCTAGCTTCAAGTATGAACCTGCCTGGATTTAATTTCTGTTTGAACTTGAGTCCTTTGTGGGTGAAGGAATCTTAACCCTCTGTAACAGAGAGTTCACCACAAACACTGAGGAGGTATTCCAGTGATTTCAGGAGCCTTACTACTAAAGTTCATTCCTGTTTCTAAGTTAGAATTTGTCAAAGTCTTTCCTACAGCCACTGGATCTTAGGATACCCATCTTGGTGGCTTGAAGAGTTCACTGCCACAATCACGCTCCCTTCAGACTGTAGACTGAGATCAGGCCACTCCAGTAACTTAACTGTCCTGAATTCCAAAGTCTTCCACAGGAAAGCATATTTCAACTGCAGCAGAAAACAATTACTCTTCTCAGATCCTCCAAGCATGAATTTCATTGTAGAGTCATAAAGCATGGTTTGTTCAGAGTGCTAATATTTAATTTAAATGTTAATTTGTCATGCTGCTTCTGTAGCTTCATCCTCTTCGCAGCAGGGAAAGGAGAAGCCCTTTCCTTTGATAGTTTGCATTCAGGCTCTCTTACATTCTGCCACAGATGACTTGTGGCTGGCTGGCATTTTGCAGAGCTCCTGCAGACTCTCTAGGAGGAAGGTTTGCCTCGACCTGTATCGTAGTTCACAGAATCACAGTATGGGAGGGGTTGGAAGTGACCTCTGAATATCATCTAGTCAATGCCTCCTTCCGAAGCAGGATCACTTAGATTAAATCACACAGGAACAAATCCAGGGGGGGGTTTGAATGCCTCCAGAGACAGGGATTCCACAGCATCTCTGGGCAGTATGTTCCAGTGGTCTCCCACCCTCAAAGTGAAGAATTTTTTCCTTATGTTCGCATGGAACCTCCTGTGTTCCAGTTTATATCTGTTGCCCCTTGTTCCTGTAACTGGACACCACTGAGAAGAGTCTGGCTCCATCCTCCTGGCACTTGCCCCTTAGATATTTATAAGCAATTATGAGATTCCCCCCTCAGTCTGTGCAGGCTAAACAGACCCAGCTGTCTGAGCCTTTCCAGTCCCCTAATCATCTTGGAATCATAGAACCGTAGAATCAATAAGGTTGGAAAAGATCTCAAAGATCATCAAGTCCAACCTGTCACCCAAGACCTCATGACTACTAGACCGTGGCACCAAGTGCCACGTCCAATCCCTTCTTGAACACCGCCAGGGGCAGTGACTCCACCACCTCCCTGGGCAGCACATTCCAATGACAAACAGCTCTCTCTGTGAAGAACTTTGGCACCCTGCTAGACTCTCTCCAGTAGTTCATTGTCCTCCTTGAACTGGGGAGCCCAGAACTGGACACAATATTCCAGATGAGGCCTCACCAGGGCAGAGTAGATGGAGAGAAGAACTCTTCTACATGTGTATGAAGCAGTTTGCTTTTGCCCCGGGGGGGGAAATCTGTCCTGCTCTGACCCACAGCACTGCCTTGCAGTCTGTCCATGTGCCAGACACACAGACAGTTGCAGGTAGGGGGGGGTAGAGGCAACACAAAATGAGAAGCTAATAGAATCATAGAATCAACAAGGTTGGAAAATACCTCAAAGCACTGGTTAGGCTGCACCTTGAGTCCTGTGTCCAGTTCTGGGCCCCTCAGTTTAGGAAGGATGTTGTCTTACTGGAGCGTGTCCAGAGAAGGGCAACAAAGTTGGTGAGGGGTTTGGAAGACAAGCCCTATGAGGAGAGGCTGAGGGAGCTGGGGTTGCTTAGCCTGGAGAAGAGGAGACTGAGGGGTGACCTTATTGCTCTCTACAACTACCTGAAGGGAGGTTGTAGCCAGGCAGAGGTTGGTCTCTTCTCCCAGGCAGCCAGCACCAGAACAAGAGGACACAGTCTCAGGCTGCGCCAGGGCAGGTTTAGACTGGATCTTAGGAAGAAGTTCTATACCGAGAGAGTGATTGCCCACTGGAATCAGCTGCCTGTGGAAGTGGTGGAGTCACCTTCATTGGAGGTGTTCAGGAAGAGGCTTGATGAGGTGCTTGGTGCCACGGTTTAGTTTTTAGTTGTTTAGGTGGGTTGTATTGTACTGTACTGTATTGTACTATATTGTATTTAGGTGGGTTGGATTGGTTGATGGGTTGGACATGATGATCTTGAAGGTCTCTTCCAGCCTGGTGTATTGTATTGTATTGTATTGTAAGTCCAACCTGTCACTCCCCTGGTCTTTCACCAGGGGGGTTCTTGTGCTGTTTATTAATTGCAAATCCCTGTAAATGCTGTAACTCCTGGATATTTTGTACGCATTCGTTGCATTCCGTTGTAGATTGTAGTTTTGCCTGTAAATACAGCTTCCATCTGCTTCCAACTGGGCTGGGCTGGCAAAGTTAACGTTGCAGGGGGTAAATTTCAACCCACCACAATTGTTCAGCAGCTTTTCTACAGTGGAAATCAGGACAAAGTTAAATTTCAATTTGAAATTTCAATTTCAGTTGCAAACCATTGCTGAAGGCTTTTCTCTTTCTCTCACCAAGTCATAAGTTTGCAGGATTAAAATCTGTAAATAACAGCCTGAGTTACCTTTCATTCTGCTTCTTCTCTTGGTTACTTAGATCCCTATGTGAAGATCCACCTGATGCAGAATGGTAAGAGGCTGAAGAAGAAAAAGACCACAATTAAAAAGAACACTCTGAACCCCTACTACAACGAGTCTTTCAGCTTTGAAGTACCATTTGAGCAAATTCAGGTAATGTCAAACAGGGTTTTGTCTTCCCTCTGCATTCCATTTCTCAGCCCCTATAAATATTTAACAGGGATCTTGTTAATTATCATGTGTGCATGCCTTCATTAGCACCTAAGTGCCAGTCCTGCATGAGTGTGACTGCTTCAAGAGGGAACTGATAAAATGCAGAGTACTTAGGAAGCTTTGATTCATCTGTGAGAAATGGGTAGCTGACAGTTTCTGTTAACAGAAATGATTTTAAATCAACACATAAATACATAAACCGCACAAGGTGTTAGTGAAGGAATATGCCAGCCAAAAAAAAAAGGCACAGGGATAAAAGAAAAGGCATATATAGCAATTTCCCCCAAATTATTTTAATTAATAACATGTCATCATCAGTTAAATTTGCATTCCCTATGCATTTATCCATCCTGTTTGTTGATAGCACTGCAATATCCCTCTTAAGAAAAACCACATAGTTCAGACACAACTTTTTTGCCAGTTATTCCCACACTGTTTGGGGAGGGAATATTTAGGGTGTCAAGGAGTGATAGGACTGGGGGGAATGGAGCAAAACTACAAATGGGTAGATTCAGATTGGATGTTAGAAAGAAGTTCTTCTCCGGAGAGTGGTGAGAGACTGGCACAGGTTGCCCAGGGAGGTGCTGGAAGCCTCATCCCTGGCGGCTTTTAAGGCCAAGCTGGATGTGGCTGTGAGCAACCTGCTGTAGTGTGAGGTGTCCCTGCCCATGGCAGGGGGGTTGGAACTGGATGATCCTTGAGGTCCCTTCCACCTTCTCCAGCCTTCTCTTCTCCAGACTGAACAGCCCTCACTCTCAGTCTGTCTTCATAGGAGAGGAGCTCCAGCGCTCTGATCACCCTTGTGGCCCTTCTCTGGACACATTCCAGCACCTTGTATGTGGGGGTCCAGAACTGGACACAGTGTTCCAGGTGGGGTCTCACCAGAGTGGAGCAGAGGGGGAGAATCACCTCCCTTGCCATGCTGGCCAAACTTCTCTTGATGCCTGCAGCCCAGGGTTTTGCCGCATGTCAGGTCAGACCGACTGCCTCCATAGGTAGCAACATCTACAGGCAATTTCAGTCCAGACCATGCTTATTCATGCCAACTAAACTGATGGTGCAAGTGCTTTTTTCTTGGGTTTTCAGTGCAGCTGTTCCTGTAATGTATGACACAAAGACAAAGAGATGCTCACATTTCTCTGTAGGTTTAAGCTGAAAATCATCTTTGCCTGGCTGTTCTTGCATCTTTATAGAGCAAGGAAAAGGATATTTTGGCTACAGTGCTCATTATGCTGTTATGATTAACACACACAAAAAAAGGAATAATCCAATAGTAACCAGCCCCCAAGCTTATGCTTACTTTTTATATCTGTGATCGTACACCATGCATCTAAATCATAAATGTTCATTTGGGGAAGTGCCATCCACATTAAAAGTGAGTGTATTGCAAGCAGCAACACTGAGACATCATTTTGGCATCTAGAAATCCTTGCTTTGGGATATTGCCTTTTATTGTGAGTGCTCTGGGGAGGAAGAGACTGGAGTTTGAGGTAGACTTTTGTCATCAGCAACTACATGAATACTTCAGTGCCTGTTGGAATCGCCTCTTTCTCTGGGTCAGTGAATTGTACAATCTTGTAAGGGTTTTTATCGTGTTACTGCACTTCTGTTTGTTCTCCTGACTGATTTAAGTCAATCCTTTCACATTCATTTCTAAATGAATGGGATGAAGTTTTATGAACTGCTGCTGTTCCTTCTGGTCTTGCTTCAGTAAAGTCAGGGAGAATTGGTGAGAGTGTTCTCACAAGTCACAACTGATAGGGTAAGAGGATATGGCGTCAAGTTACACCAGGGGAGGTTTAGTGTGGACATGAGGAAAAAGTTCTATAACAAGAGTGTTATCAAGCACTGGAACAGGCTGCCCAGGGAAGTACTGGAATCATCATCCCCGGATGTTTTTAAAACCCTCTCGAGCTGGTGCTCAAGGATATGGTATAGCAGTGGCCCTGGTAGAGCTAGAGAATGGTTGGACTCGATGATCTGAGAGGTCTTTTCCTCAAAGAAAAACAGACCTCATGAGCCTGGTTTTGCCCACGTGCTTAAAGAGTCAGTAACTTATAAAAGATAAATCTGTGAGCACTGAAATGAGTTATAGAATCATAGAATTGTCAGGGTTGGAAGGGACCTCAAGGATCATTCCAGTTCCAACCCCCCTGCCACGGGCAGGGACACATCACTCTAGAGCAGGTTGCTCACAACCACATCCATCCTGGCCTTCAAAACCTCCAGGGGTGTGGCTTCCACCACCTCCCTGGGCAACCTGTGCCAGTGTCTCACCACCCTCATGGGGAAGAACTTCCTAACATCCAATCTGAATCTACCCCATTTCTAGTTTTGGTCCATTTCCCCCCAGTCCTATCACTCCTGACACCCTAAAAAGTCCCTCCCCAGCTTTCATGTTGCCCCCTTCAGATACTAGAAGGCTACAGTAGGTCTCCTGGGAGCCTTCTTTTCTCCAGACTGAACAGCCCCAACTCCCTCAGTCTTTCCTCATAGGAGAGGTGCTCCAGCCCTCTGCTCATCTTTGTGGCCCTTCTAGAATCATTCTAGTCAGACTTCTAGATTGCACATGTATTGAAAGGCTTAAATTTAAAAACCTGATGCTTGAGGACAAAATATTTTTCTGTAATTAAAATGTCTTTCAGGGCACTTCCTCCTCAGGTTCAGGAAACTCTTACTGCAGGAGGGAGCTGTGTGTGTTCATTGTGAGATGAGAAGGGCTCAGGAAAAGAACTGTATCTCCATCTCTGAAAATAAAACTCCCTTGAGAAGAAACATTTGCAGTTTAGTAAAATCAGCCTGAGGCTGTTACCATCTTAAGTGTTCCTGGGGAAGAACACTATTTCACTGGAAGGGAAAAAAACAATAAATAGCTGTTTGTGCTATTTGGAGAAAAATACTAACAAGAGGAGAGGGGTGTGTGCAAATGCACACAAATGGCCTGGCTTGAACATCACCTCCCTGTGTCCCCCAGACTAGGTGAACAAAAAATTGTCTGTGAGCTGTGACAGATGGACTGGCACAGGTTTTGCAGGTATGGTTTAACCCTGTTTGCCACAGGTCACTGTTCCTACAGCAGAATTGGAACTGCAACACTGTCTGAGTCCTAGGCAGTGCTGGTGTCTCAGAGCCCAAGACAGTGGGGTTTTTGTTTCTTTCTAATAGTAACCATGAGGGCTAGCTTCTGGATTTCTCTGAAGATAACTGATTAGCATGCTGGAAGAATGGGTAAGGGTTGTTTAGAAGCAGGCAAGCAATTAACAGAGTACAACATCACAAACATTAACCTGGGCTAAAGCTCTTTCTGAATTTTACACAGGAGATTCCACCTCAACATGAGGAGAAACTTCTTTACTGTAAAGGTCATGGAGCACTGGAACAAACTCCCCAGAGAGGTTGTGGAGTCTCTTTCTCTGGAGACTTTCCAGGCCTGTCTGGATGCATTCCTTTGCCACCTGCACTCGATTCTATGGTCGTGCTCTGGCAGGGAGGTTGGACTCGATGATCTCCGGAGGTCCCTTCCAACCCCTACCATCTTGTGAACCTGTGATTCTCTAACTAACTTAATAATTATGTGTTAAATTATACTAATTTTGAGTTGGCTTACCTTCAGATCTCCATTTTAGCCATACAGACTACTTGCAGTCTACATCTTCAGTAATAACAACAGCAAGAATCCATAAGTAGTTATTCTGTTAAAGAGAAGAATCAACCTCTAGTCCCATAGGAAGCCTTTTGATGTAATGGGGCAAGCTTCAAGTTAACAGGGAGGTCATGAACTTGATTTTATTTGGAAGGCTTACAAGAAGCCCAGGCAAAAGTCTGAATTAGAATCACAGAATCATAGGCATTTCCCAAAGCTTAGTATAAAATCACTGAAAAGCACACGGAGATATTTCAATAGAGGGTGCTGTGGCTCAGCAGCAGGAGTCACTGTAATGGAGAAATGGCCTTACTGAAGTCAGGAAGCATTCTGGCAGCAAACACAGGGCTGCAGTGGGACAAATAGACATTTTCTGTGGAAGTGCAAAGTGTCCAGAACTAAAATTTACTCCAAATACCATCTATGAAGTCTAAATTTGTATATGAGAATAGCAATTTGAACATTCTTTAGGGGCTCCCGTGTCTCATCATAGAATCATGGTGAATCCAAAGGTCATCCAGTCCGACCTCCCCACAGTCAGCAGGGACATCCCCAACTAGATCAGGTTGCCCAGGGCCTCATAGAGCCTTACGTTGAATACCTCCAGGGAAAGGAATTTGCTCTTCACTAGGGGAACCTGCTCTGGCTGTCACACCCTTAACCCCCTCCTGGAGACTCCGCTGGCGTTGCCTGTCCCAAGAGTCATCTACAGCCACCTTTTGCCTTACTGCCATACACTCACAGCTCTTTTCCTCTCTCATTGCAGAAAGTGCAAGTTGTTGTGACTGTTTTGGACTATGACAAGATTGGCAAGAATGATGCCATCGGGAAAGTCTTCGTGGGCTACAACAGCACCGGTGCAGAGCTGCGGCATTGGTCAGACATGTTGGCCAACCCTCGGCGGCCCATCGCGCAGTGGCACACCTTGCAGCCCGAGGAGGAGGTGGATGCCATGCTGGCCGTCAAGAAGTAAAGTCAATTCCATTCAAATCAACCGTGAAGAGGAAAAAAAGGAGAAGAAAAAAAGCCTTTTCTGCATTTGCCCACATAGTGCTCTTTAGCCAGTATCTGTAAATACCTCAGTAATATGGGTCCTTGCGTTTCCAGCCATGTGTTCCTGACACAATCAAGTCGTCCTTTTCAGTCCCCCCCTTTTGATTTGCACAGATTTCAATGTAGAGAGCCCTTCTGAAGGCGCTTGATTTCACCCTCTGACTCCCCCTGCCCCCGCCCCCCGCCCAGATCTACTCTTCTTTTAAGCAATATGATGTGTAGATAGAGCATGACAGAAATTATTTATTGTATCACACAAGTTGTATATATATATACACACACCAGTATGCTGAGAATTTATTTCTAGTTTGTGTATTTGTATGTTGTAAGGCGTTTCCTAATCCGTGTATATCTAGATGTTTTTAATAAGATGTTCTATTTTAAACTATGTAAATTGACTGAGATATAGGAGAGCTGATACTATATTATAGGGGTAACTATTGTATCGTCTGCATTCCAGAATACAAGCAAGCAAACAAGCAAGCAAACAGAAAAACAACCAAAACCACCACCAAACAAAATTCCAACTTGTAAGGCACTAGTAGAGTTACACTGACATCTTAAAGGACAACTTAAATCTGAGCTTTCAACTGGACCATCCTAACGTCCTCTGCGTACACAGTGAATCTTGGAGGGGCAAATCCCATTGGGTTAGACTTCTTTCACAGGCAACTTAGCATGATCTGAGCAGCTCCGTGGCTGACCTCAAGGAGATGTAGCCAGCAGCCAGAGTGTAATTTATTTTGTGTGTATATATTCCGAAGCAAACACATAGCAGACTGGGAAAAAAATAAAAAAAAGAAAAAAAAAGGGGAAAAAAAAAGAAAAAAATAGAAGAAAAAAAAAAAGGCTTTAGATTTGAAAGTTGAGGAAGCAGTTCTATAGGAGGCAGCGATTTCATCTGACATCCAAGACCATGGCAGAGGTTGTGCAGGGAAGGAGGGGGAAAAGGAGGGGTGGAGACGCAGCAGTAGCGAAATGCCGCCATAAAAACAAAGAGTAGCTCTCCGTCATCACCTTTATACGAGAGATTTGCATACTGTGAATTCCATCCACGACTTCACATTATAATGAGTTTGCACATTAGACTTTGTAAACGAAATATTTTGTTATACTAAACTCAGATTAGAAGGAATGCAGAATATTTTTTAGACGCAGCCGTGTGAGTTTACTTATACGAAGTAGTTTCATGGTGAACAAGACAGTATTGTTAATCCCATCAGAAGAGATGACAACAGAATAAAACAAAAGACAAAATTTAGCCATAGTTCTAAATGCACTTCAAAGTAAGCCAAAAGAGAACAGCTAGTGACCTTTTATATACTATTTATACTTAAGTTTTAATTTGTCCTTTAAAAAAAAAAAAGGAAAAAAAAAAAAGGTGAAAAACAAAGGAACAAGTTCCAGAGAGAACTGAAGCATCCTCTTCTGTATACTAGATGCTCGTTTCAGGAGGAGTTTTTAAATGTTTTCAATGTTACTATGTAGTAAATGGCACTATTATGAAGCTATTAGTCATTCCATAAGAGTCTTGAAAGACTGCTCTGTGTATCACTGTGACTGCCGTTGTGTGCTTAGAGACGTAGTTTTTACTCAGTGGATAGCAAATCAATTTATTCCGTAGTGATATTGTAATGATACTGCCATTCCCTTCTACTGCACTGCCGAAGGAAGGCATAGCACATGCAGTTCTAGCTGTTACGGACCAATCCAGAACTGGGGAGCTATGCAGGGGACACGGACGCTCTATTGGATGGGTTGACCACGCAGCATTTTGTCAAGCCCTGTGCAATACTCTACACTTCCAACCTCCCTCACTTCCCCCCACCCACCCTTGCCCCAACCCCTCGCTGCTTTACTGTTAGACAGTCATCTTACAGCTAGCCAGCAAATCATCTCAGCTTGAACCGTCTCATCAAGTCATTTAGGGCATCATTTCTTACCTCATGGACCGTCCTTTGAGGCCCCTCGCTTATCTTGGCAAGCAGTGAACGTACGTAGAACGCATTGAAGAGTTCACTACTTTTAGCAAAGCAAATTACCCCAGAAACGTGGACATGCTAAACCTTTTGGAGGGAGGCCTGAGAATTACCCCTTCGTGTTCTTGCCGGTTGTATCTGACAGAAATTATTGAAAGCAAAGAACAGAGATGAATGTAAACAGAGACCTGTGTACTGAAAACTCAATTCCACAGCCTCCCTTGAGGCTTTGCCTCTTGGAGCGAGGTGTAACAGTCTAGAGGGTCAGCGAGGTGGTGGCCGAGCGCTGATGTTTTCAGTACATTGAATGTAAAAGCAGCAGCAAAGAAGTGGGAAGCAGAATAAAGTCTGCATCTCTCCCCACCTCCAAAGTGAGACTGTCAAGACCCACCTTCTTTCTTTTTTACATGAAACATGGAAAAAACACAAGCGAGACATTTTTCTGATAGGAACAGGCACATACATGCAAAGCATCGAGCTGGAATACTTTAAAAATCTTAACTCTAAGGACCAAACCCCACCAAAGAAAAGCAGTCAGCTTTCCAGCATAAGAGCTTCATGGTCTCCAACTTTCAGTTGCTCATTCAGGATAGCTGCAGGTTCAAACTGCCGGGACTGGACTCGTTGTGTTGAGGTATTCTTAATGCTTTCTCTTCCTACACTGCCAGACTGAAGGTCATCACAGAACTGGTTTGTAAGGTACAATGATTCCCAGAGACCGAACCTGCCGTGTGACCAAGGTGACATTTTCATCCTCAAAGAAGCCACATGTACCTTCCTGACAAAGCTGTGTGAAGTATTAGAATCTGATGCTGTAGAAAGATCCTAGTTGCCTTTGTGTATATTTACTGCCTGCTTGAGTGTTTCTCTGTGTGGGTTTTTCTCTGTATCTTGTAGAAATGTTTGGGGTGTTCTATCCTGCCATACAGCTCGTGGCCCGCGAGCTGACAACTTTAGCCGTACTTTACCTTCATTTTTTGATGAGGTGGTTTATATTTTGTTCCACTTTGTGTAGTGACTTCCCACAGTAGTTTTCCAATTGTCGGTAAAATAACATACATATTAACACAGATATTCAATAAAAATGTTTTATTTCCTGTTGATTGATGTTCTGGCACTTCTCTTTCGATCTCGAGTTTTGGAAAGGCATTTCACTCCTAGGACTTCAGCACAATCACAGACTTCAAAGGATCACAAGTATAATACAACAGCACTTTTCACAGAACCACAGAGTGTTAGGGGCTGGAAGGGACCTCAAAAGCTCATCCAGTCCAACCCCCCTGCCAGAGCAGGATCACCTAGACCACATCACACAGGAACACGTCCAGGTGGGTTTTGAATATCTCCAGAGAGGGAGACTCCACAACTCCCCTAGGCAGCCTGTTCCAGGGTTCTGTCACCCTCACAGGGAAAAAAAAAATTCCTCCTGTTTCCATGGAACTTCCTATGCCTCAATATCCACCGTTGACCCTTGTGCTGGCATTGGGCATCACCCAGGGCATCACCAAGCAGAGCCTGGCTCCATCCTCTTGGCACTCACCCTGCACATCTTTATCAACATCAATGAGGTCACCTCTCAGGCTCCTCCTCTCCAAGATACAGAGCCCTCAGCTCCCTCAGGCTCTCTTCATAAGGAAAATGTTCTACTCCATTCTTTTTGTGTGTCTGTGCTGGACTCTTTCAAGCAGTTTCCTGAGGTCCTTCCTGAACTGAGGGGCCCAGAACTGGATGAAATACTCCAGATGTGGCATCACCAGGTCAGAGTAGAGGAGGAAGAGAACCTGTCTTGACCTGCTAACCACAGCCCTTCTAATCTGCCCCAGGATGCCATTGGCCTTCTCAGCCACAAGAGCACGTTGCTGCCTCATGGCCAACCTCCCATCCACTAGGACCCCCAGGTCCTTTTCCCCTCCACTGGTCTCCAACGGGTCAGTCCCCAACCTGTACTGGTACCTGGGATTGTTCTTTCCCAGGTGCAAGTCCCTTTTCGAGGGGCTGCTTTCATCAGTGCTGTCTGCTGTTAGGTGGTCACAGTTAGCAGTGCCTCAGTAGATGAATTCTCCACCTCTCTTGCAGATGAAGAACTACTGCCTTCTTTTCCCAAGAAGGTGATTATTTGCCTCCAAACCCATCATTCTCTATCAAAACATGGACTGTTGTCTGTACCATGACAACAACAAAAACCTACACATGGGTACTCGTCAAGCCAACTGTGCTAGAGCTGCTGTGACTGACATTTTCATTTGGTATGTTTTGAACCTACATTCAAAAGCTACTTCTAAGGTGGCCATAAAACCCAAGCCTCTTGTAGACTAATAATCATTAGCTAAGAGCTTAAACTCTAGAGAGAGGGAACAAGAAGGTATGAGAGGAAAAGTGTATTGAAACACATTGTGCTATGAAACAACTGAAGTTCCTGAGCCTATGAAGACAAACAGCTCAGAGCTCCCCAACAAAACAACGCCAAACCTGTAGTCGTGTTTGGTTTGTGTGACCTTTTTGGCACAGCAATCCCCTCCTCGCTTCTTCCCCAGCCCCAAGAGAAATATGTTCAGTCCTTTCAGGAGCAGCATGGTGGCAAGCAGTTTCACCACAGCCATTGTTACATGAGGCCTTACTCAGAGCTTACTGAAAACATTTTCAAGGCTGATCCATTCCCCTGTTTGCACTGCTCAGTGCCTTCTTTTTGCCTTCTTTTCTTCTTTGTTTTTCTTCACTTTTTAGTGTCAGCGAGAACCAACTGGACTGATGCCACTCTCAGCAAGCAACACCAGGCCAACATCTCCTGGTGGGCCTGGTGATTCAGAGAGTGGTTACTCTCCCAAAACTGTGTTTGTGTCTTTACATACCTGCTGTGAGGTCTGCAGGGGCTGAGGTGGTGCAGTGTAGTTCCCCAGAGCCAGAGGCAGGTACCCCATTATGGAAGTGTGCTGTTGCTTCCTTCTTCACCATATAAGCTGCTGCATGATCAGACTAAGCATGTACTTCTCTAAGAGCAGAGTGCCTAAGAGCAGACCCAAATTCATCAAAGTCAATAAATACAATTACTCTGATCCTGGCCCTGCAGTTCCTGAGAATACCAAAATGACATCTTTGTCAATCAAACCCAGTTCTTCCAGCAGGGCTTGTCAGTTAAAGCCAGACATTACAACCAATGTAAGGGAAAATGCTTCATATGATAGCCATTACACTAAGTGGGAAAAGCAGCAAAAATTACCAATTCTGTTCAGATCATTTAACCCTAATCAACTGTCAAGAAAAAAAACCTTCCTCCCAACTGAAAAGCTGTAACCAAAGCAAGGATCTGCATCTCTTGATCACTTTTCACATCGTGAGCCAATGAAAGTTAATTGCCTGTTAGTTATGCAAAGCAATAATCAAAAACCATATTTTCTGATTATTCTAACAGCCAATTCCCCTATTTATTGGTGCATTGGCATTGTCAGGGGTGAAATTCCAAAACACTAGAGGGGATCACTGACCTAGGCACTTGCCCATACTCTCTAGCACACCCTACCACCCCTAATTATCCAGCCTTGGGGCAGATCTCCACAAAATCAGAGAATCACAGAATGTTAGGGGATGAAAGGGACCTTTACATATTTACAAACACGAATGAGGTCACCCCTCAGTCTCCTCTTCTCTCTCAATGAGGAAGCTTCAAGTATGTTTGCACCATCCTTCAAGACTATGTATCCCCGAGATTCATAGTATTATAATATCTTAGTATCAGTCAGGGTTGGAAGGGACCACAAGGATCATCTAGTTCCAACCCCCTGCCATGGGCAGGGACACCCCACACCAGATTAGGCTGGCCAGAGCCTCATCCAGCCTGGTCTTAAATGCCTCCAGGGATGAGGCCTCAACCACCTCCCTGGACAACCCATTCCAGGGCTTCACCACTCTCATGGGGAAGAACTTCCTCCTCACCTCCAGCCTGAATCTCCCCACCTCCAGCTTCATTCCATTCCCCCTCGTCCTATCACTACCTGAGATCCTGAGATATACCTGATTCACATAAGTGAGGCCTCCAACTTTCTCATGTTCTTGCTTTGGGCCACCATTGATTTTCCAGTACTTTCACAGAATGTTAAGGGCTGGAAAACTCATCCAGTTGCCAGAGCAGGATCACCTCGAGCAGATCACAAAGGAGCACATCCAGGCGCGTCTTGAATATCTACGGAGAGGGAGAATCCACAACCCCCTGGGCAGCCTGTTCCAATGTTCTGTCACCCTCACAGGGGAAAAAAATTGTTCCTCATATTCACATGGAACTTCCTATGCCTCAAAGATGGCATTCTTGGGAAAGACCTGTATTACTCTGAACAAGACCAAATTGGGTAACATTACCTCTAAACCAAGCAGCTAGTGCAGAAAGCATATCACAATACGCCAATGTCCAGTACAGCCAATGAGGTGATGAGCACCACCAGGAAGAGCACATGGAATACACAGTATTCTATGTAATGTAACCAGGGCCAGACCCCAGCACGTCAACCCCAACCACCCCTGGAAAGGAAATGCATCAACCCAGTGAACATACCAGGGGGAAAAAAAAAAAGTGGATGCAAAACTCTTTTAACCAGCCTTAATTGAATCCTTTTGTTATCTCATTTCTTGTTATCTCAACTCTCTCGGGCCACAGGTTGGGGCACCAAAAATAGACTCTGCTGTTTTAACACAGTCTGCTCTAAACAAGGCTCATTCCCACAATGGAAAGCGAGAGAGCCACACAAAAAAGTCCTCTGGGTGGAGATAAAGAGAGGATGTTTAATGGAACAATGCAATGTACAGATACCGTAGCCTCTTTCACAGCACAAGCAGAAGTAGCAGCAGAAGCCAGCCATAAAACAACCCCCACCCTCCAAACCCACAGCCAGCCCAGCAGAAAAGATCAACACCCCAAAACCTGAAGCAGCAGCCTGAAACAAGAAGCCTCTCATGTTGCAGTATGAACTACTTTGCTCCAGCCAGCAGCTTTCATTTTGAAGCTGGCATCATTTAGGCTGGAGGTGAGGAGAAAGTTCTTCACAGGGAGAGTGTTAGCTGTTAGAATGGGCTGCCCAGGGAGGTGGTGGAGTCACCATCCCTGGAGTTGCTCAAGAGGGGATTGTACATGGCATTTGGTGCCATGGTTTAGTAGTTGTGGTGGGGTGAGAAAGTTCCCCCCCCACACAGTAGTCATGAGGTGTTGGGTGACAGGTTGGACTTGGTGATCTCTGAGGTCTCTTCCAACCGTATTGATTCTATGATTCTGTGATCATCACATCAGCATGATATTGAATAGCCATCAGCAGATTCAATTGGTGTCCTGGGTTAAGTGGACAGAAAGCCATTTTACACACACACACACACACACACAAGGAGTAAAATAAAAATGCTCCACAGATTTTACAATCTAAATGGAAATACTATTTCACAGATAGATACAGGAATGCAAAATACACAAATCCGTATTCAGCTGCAGCCTAGTTCTCCATGCCGGGTTACCAAAGCCTGATTAGACCAACACCTTCCAAAACCTTCCCCCTAGCCAGGCCAAACACCAGGCCTCGATGTCCCCTCCCCAATACCTTCCTGCTTCCCTCCCCCCAACCTAGGCCCAAATTGTGCAGCAAAAATTAGCTTTGCCAAGACCGCAGAAGGCTGCAAACCTCCCCTACACCACAAGAGATAAGGATCCACAGTGGGAACAGAGAGAAAAAAGGCAGAACAAACAGAAATGTCCATTAATACAGGGGAGATGCTGGAATGATGGGACAGAATCATAGACTTGTCAGGGTTGGAAGGGACCTCAAGGATCATCCAGTTCCAACCCCCCTGCCATGGGCAGGGACACCTCATACTACATCAGGTTACTCACAGCTGCATCCAGCCTGGCCTTCAAAACCTCCAGGGATGAGGCTTTCACCACCTCCCTGGGCAACCTGTGCCAGTGTCTCACCACCCTCATGGGGATTGGAAAGTGCTGCCCAGGGAGGTGGCGGAGTCACCAACCCTGGATGTGTTTAGAAGTGCTTTGGATGTGGTGCCTGGGGCTATGGTTTAGGGGTGAACCTTGTAGAGTAGGGTTCTGGTGATCCTTGGACTCTTTTCCAACCTGAATGTTTCTGTGATTCTGAGATAAACAGAAGACCATTGCATAAAAGTGGCAAAACGCTCTCTGCTCTACTAATCAGGATTACCCCACAACTACGCACAAACCTCCCTGATTTTGCTTATATTCTCTCAAAGCCCAGGGACAGCTCTCTCCTTGTATTTATTGTATTCACATACATGTACCTTGGCCTAGAAGACGCCATGACTCTTCCCCAAGAAACAGCAGGACTCACTGGCACCAAGGCAGTGTTCCAAAACCCTGATGTGGATCTGTCATTGAAGAGTTCCAGATTTGGCCTAGGCTATATTTATCTTCTCCTTTGGACCATTCATCAGAAGAAGGAAGATCTCTGGCTGTAAATTCTGATTGAAAGGCTGACAGGTTGGAACATGGAACTCAACGCCCAAGCCAATTATTTCTCACTTAGTCAGAAACGTTATCAGCCACTCAGTCAAGTGAAAGACAGCCTCTGAGGCTCAGTAACTTGCATCCCTCTCAAGACAGTAACTTGCATCCCTCTCTTCATGAAACTGTCAATATTGCTGAAGTAATTTGTTTTTCAGATCATTTCTGTGACATTCACAAAGTCCAAAAAGCTTTCATGTATTTTCTTTCAAAACCAAGGTTGCCTCTATTGTTTAATACAGTTCCCAATTTCTATGTCAACTCAAAGAGAAATAAAAAGTAGTTAAATTAATTGGCTTTAACTCTGCTTCATCAAACTTCTTGGAGTTTCACTCACTCCCCTTCAGCCATACACCAGCATCTGACACTGATTGATACACAAAACCCTGATGGAAGGCTATCAAGGAAATTAAGTCATTAGTGTGAGTGATAGTCTCCTTTACATGGATCAAATGAATGGTCAAATTTCAGCATCATGTTAAGATTAAGGGTGGAGTGCTAAAAGGTTCAGTGCTGCAGATGGATATTTATACATTATCTAGAAAACAGATGAAAGAGTTGACAGAACTTATTCGTGGTGTAAAATTGCTTCAGCTGGAACAGATCTAAATTATGAGGTCATCTGTAATGTCACATATTGAGAATCATGCACCCAGAAAGGAACTTCACCTCGAAGGTTATTGATCATCCAAATATTCTGGAGAGATCTGTGAGCATTAGTACAAAAATGGCTGTAAAGATGATCTCAAATGAGAAGAAGGTAGGAGAGGTGATCATGCCATTAAGGAAACTGGAGGCAGAACCTCTTTTTTGTACAGGAATTGCTGGCAAGAAAATAGAATTGTCTTCTCAAGTAAGGAAAGTTAAGTGTAATGTTGCCTGCTCTGGACATGAGCAGGCAGTGTGAGCTTGCAATGCAGGCAGCCAGTCACATCCTGGGCTCCATCAAAAGATGCATTACCAGCAGATCTAGAGAGGTGATTCTGCCAATTTGATCTGCTCTGCTGAGACCTCACCTGCAGTACTGTGTACAGGTCTGGGGCCTTCAATATAGGAAGGACATGGACCCAATGGAGAGGGTCCAGAGGAGGGCCACAGAAGTGATCAGAGGGTTGGAGCAGCTCTGCTACGAGGACAGGCTGAGGGACCTGGGGCTGTTTAGCCTGGAGAAGAGAAGGCTTCAAGGAGACCTAATAGCAGCCTTCCAGTGCCTGAAAGGAGCTACAAGAAGGAAGGAGAGAGACTGTTTGCAAAGGCCTGCAGGGACAGGACCAGGGACAAGGGCTTCAAACTAGAGCAGAGCAGATTTAGACTGGATGTTAGGAACAAGTTCTTTCCTATGAGGGTGGTGGAACACTGGCACAGGTTGCCCAGGGAGGTGTTTGAGGCTCCTTCCCTGGAGATATTCAAAGTAAGGCTCAACAAAGCACTGGGCAGCCTGATATGTTTGGGGATGTCCCTGCTGACTGCATGGGGAGGTCAGACTGGATGACCTTTGGAGGTCCCTGCTGGCCTGGACCATTCAATGATTCTGTGATTTATGATGACATGGGAGCCCCTAAAGAATGTTCAAATTGCTATTCTCATATACAAATTTAGATTTCGTAGATGGTATTTGGAGTAAATTTTAGTTCTGGACACTTTGCACTTCCACAGAAAATGTCTATTTGTCCCACTGCAGCCCTGTGTTTGCTGCCAGAATGCTTCCTGACTTCAGTAAGGCCATTTCTCCATTACAGTGACTCCTGCTGCTGAGCCACAGCACCCTGTGGTGGGGTGAGAAAGTTCCCTCCCCACACACAGGGAAAGAAACCACAGCTAGCTCAGTCGGAAAAGCAGATGAAAGCTCTATTTACAAGCATAAATGGAATGCAATGAATATATACACAAATATACAATATTTACAATATATACAGGAAAATACAGCAATGAACACAATGCAGAAAAACCTTTTCCCTCCAGCCGGCCAGGGGGGTTCCCTGAACCCCCCTCTCTCCCTCCCCACCTCCCCTTTTTCCCAAAAAGGGTTAGAGAGAGCATGAGACTCTTAATCTCAGGGTCGTGGGTTCGAGCCCCACGTTGGAGAGAGAGAGAAAGGCAATTAAGGAAGGAAAATTCTGTTAGCTCAGAAAGTGCATGCAAGAATTAGTGTTCTTATCTGGTTAGCTGTTAACTCAAGGCCGTTCCTGCTTCAGAAAGAGAGAAAGCCGTCCAGCCCACAGGACAGAGAAGCACAGACTGCACCCAGCCTGAACCCAGACCAGACACAGACTGAACTAACAGAACCCAAACTCAAAATTGCACTCACAGCTACCAATGAAATTAGTTTAGACTATCTTGTTTTTGTTCAAATATCAAAAACATTCAGCCAGAGTGTTCAGCAACTGTCTCTTTCTTAAAGGCACAGCCTAAACCGGTCACACACCCTCTATGCAAATATCTCTGTGTGCTTTTCAGTGATTTTATACTAAGCCTTGGAAAATGCCTATTGGAAAAAATGGGAAAACACTAGCCTGTTAAAACACAGAAAGCTGCCTGAAAGGATGGAACACCCTGACCGTAATTAAATCTGCAGTAATTAGTGATGGAAAACCAGCAAGCAAGAAAAGTAAGCAAGCTTCTCCAACTGGCATTCTTTAAAGTACAGACATACAGAGGAATAAACTGGGGGTGGGGGTGGTGGAATGAAGAAATGACTTGCAGATTAGGGGACCACATCTTTGTCCCTTGCCATACTGGTCCAGCCCACACAGTTCAACTTGGATTTTGTCCGTCCTCCCATCACTGTTATGCCAATATAACCACAAGATCTCTTCTAACAGAAATTTTGATCCTGTGTTTGCTACTTATTATGTTGCATTTACTGTATTCCCCAATTCAGCTGAGCACAAACAGAATCACAGAATGACAGAATGCTAGAGGTTGGAAGGGACCTACAGAGATCAGAGTCCAACCCCCTGCCAAAGCAGGATCACCTAGGGCAGGCCACACAGGAATGCATCCAGGTGGGTTTGGAATGGCTCCAGAGAAGGAGACTCCACAACCTCTCTGGGCAGCCTGTTCCAGGGCTCTGTCACCCTCACTGTAATGAAGTTTCTCCTATGTTGGCATGAAACCTATGTTCAAGTTTGTATTCATTGTTCCTTGGCTTATCACTGGGCACCACCCAAAAGAGCTTGGCCCCTCCGCTTGACACCCACCTCTCAGATATTGATAGACATTGATCAGATCCCCTCTCAGCCTTCTCTTCTTCACACTTAACAGTCACAGGGCTCTCAGTCTCTCTTCACAGGGGAGATGATCAAGTCCCCTAATCACCCTAATGGCTCTCCCTTGGACTCTCTCCAGCAGGTCTCTGTCTCTCTTGAACTGGGGAGCCCAAAACTGGGCACAGTATTGCAGGTGTGGTCTCATCAGGGCAGAGTAGAGGGGGAAAAGAACCTCCCTAGCCCTGATGGCCACACTTTTCTTGCTGCACCCCAGGATCCCATTGTCTGTCTTGGCCACAAGGGCACATTGCTGTCCCATGCAGAACATGCTGTCCACCAGCACTCCAAGGTCTTTCTCTGTGGAACAGCTCTTCAAGAGGGCAGACCCTAACCTGTCCTGGTGCCTGTTATTATTCCTCCCCAGGTGCAGGACCCTGCATTTGTCCTTATTGACCTTCATGAGGTTTGCCTGCACCCAACAACTGCTCTGTTGTTGATTCTTCTCATGCTTCCCTTGCTCCACTTCTGCTTAGCCAACTTTCTTGTCCTTTTTAAAGCTTACTCAACCTGACAACTGGTGCCTAGCAGTCTCTTAGGAACATGGGTTCAGGGAAAAACACAGAGCTGCAAAAGACTTTGCAACCAGTTAGTACTTGTTTCAGAGTAAAAATTACAAAGATGCTACAGTGTTTAATCCCATCCCACAGTAGAATACCTTTCTGTACATGTGCTATGTAAACTATACTTTTTTTATTATCTTCTTGCCTATTTTATTAACAATGATGAGTCATAGCAGCACTTCAAAGAAGTTCAGCAATACTTTTGAAGCAGAAGAAATGTGATGGACCAGGCAATACCTAGGGCTTTTATTTTACCCTGTACCAGAAATTCTAAATCAGTTCCCACCATGACTTTCATCATCTCAAGTGCCTTCATCAAATCTCCCAAAACCCTTCCCCAAAGAGAGACTAAACACTCTCTCTGCCTAGCACCAACATGCAGGTCCATTTCATTATAACCAAGGTGGTCACACCATCACTAAAAACTGCACATTAGCTTCAGACAGTCTCCTCCCAGCCTTGTCTGATGTTGGCAGCACAAATGCTTCTCTGATCTCACACTAGAAGAAGAAGACTGTCTCTACTTGAGCTCATTGAGGCTTCTTTGGCTCATGTTCTCTCTTTCAGGTATCTCAGGGGGAGCCAGCTTTTGGTTGCACCACTAGACTTTAAAATGCATTGGAAGAATAGGGAAGCTGAAAGCATTGACTACCAGGGAACTCTTTCCTTTCCTTGCTAACAAGGCTAAGGGTTTTTTAGTGCCTTCACTTTCTTTTGTATGTGTGTGCATTCATTATCTCCTGGGTGACAGCTCCATAAATCCTCTTGCCCTCTTGTTATGCTCAAGGATGGATGAGGAGCTCCTTCGTGACAGAATATTTCATGTCCCTGCACAACAACACAGCATGTTCCTTGACTAGCAGCTGTTAAGCACAAAGATGCACTGGCACACTACTCCTCAGCACCTCTAAAAGAGCAGGTCTTTTCCACATGTGTAAGCAGCAATGCACTGCTCCTTGCTGAGTGTATTAACACACTTTGCCACTTCATTTACACTCTCCTTGTTGTCATGTTTGACTTGCAGCACTCAGACTTCTACAGTGTGGGCACCTGGGCATTACTGCAAATGCTGCACAAGCAAAAAGCTCGAAGCAAATGGCTTCAAGATCCCTCCTAGCTTTAAAAGTTACAAATCTAAACTCACAATCTGCTAAATAATCCTATTGTCATCAGCCAATTCAATTTACTCACAAGCTGTGAGGATTTTCAGCAGCCTTAAAGGCTGCTAAACTCTTCCTTAGAATGAAAAAGGGAAAGAGAGAAAGAAGGAAGGAGAAGGAGAAGGAGAAGGAGAAGGAGAAGGAGAAGGAGAAGGAGAAGGAGAAGGAGAAGGAGAAGGAGAAAGGAGGAGAAGGAGAAAGGAGGAGAAGGAGAAAGGAGGAGAAGGAGGAAGGAGGAGAAGGAGAAAGGAGGAGAAGGAGAAAGGAGGAGAAGGAGAAAGGAGGAGAAGGAGAAGGAGAAGGAGAAGGAGAAGGAGAAGGAGAAGGAGAAGGAGGAGGAGAAGGAGAAGGAGAAGGAGAAAGGGAAGGAGAAGGAGAAGGAGAAGGAGAAAGGAGGAGAAGGAGAAGGAGAAGGAGAAAGGAGGAGAAGGAGAAGGAGAAGGAGAAAGGAGGAGAAGGAGAAGGAGAAAGGAGGAGAAGGAGAAGGAGAAAGGAGGAGAAGGAGAAGGAGAAAGGAGGAGAAGGAGAAGGAGAAGGAGAAGAGAAAGGAGGAGAAGGAGAAGAGAAAGGAGGAGAAGGAGAAGGAGAAGGAGAAGGAGAAGGAGAAAGGAGGAGAAGGAGAAGGAGAAAGGAGGAGAAGGAGAAGGAGAAAGGAGGAGAAGGAGAAGGAGAAAGGAGGAGAAGGAGAAGGAGAAAGGAGGAGAAGGAGAAGGAGAAAGGAGGAGAAGGAGAAGGAGAAAGGAGGAGAAGGAGAAGGAGAAAGGAGGAGAAGGAGAAGGAGAAAGGAGGAGAAGGAGGAAAAAGGTAAAGAAGGGAGGGAGAGAAGATTAATGCCATCTTCTGGTTATCTGCTTAACAATCTATTTCCACATTGCAGAACAGCCACTTGCTGGGCCATGGGTTTGTAGAGCTACATCACTTTCCAAATCCTGCAAGAATTGTGTATCCTTTTAATCTGTGCTACTTAGAATATATGAAAACCTTTGGTCCTGTTAGTTACCTCAAACAGTTATCCACGGAGTGTTGGGATTTGCTCTTACAAGCAGCAGTCTCTCCCTTGCCATACAAAATTATTCCCTGCATGCATGAAAACACAGCCACAGGGTACTTATCAGGGGGAAAAAAGAAATAACAGCACTTTGGAAATTACTGATATGGATAATAGCATGAAATTTGCATCCACTTTTGGGCTCCCCAGTTCAAGAGGGATAGGGATATACTCGAGAGAGTCCAGTGGAGGGCTACGAGAATGATGAAGGGACTGGAGCACTGCCTGGTGAGGAGAGGCTGAGAGCCCTGGGCCTGTTTACTCTGGAGAGGAGAAGACTGAGAGAGGATTCAGTAAATGCTTATAAATATCTGAGGCCTGGGGGTCAACAGGCAGGGGACAGGCTCTGCTCAGCTGCACCCTGTAGTAGGACAAGGGGCAAAGGATATAAATGACAGCACAGGAGGTTCCACTTCAATGTGAGAAGGAACTTCTTTACTGTAAGGGTTATGGAGCACTGGAACAGGCTCCCCAGAGAGGTTGTGGAGTCTCCTTCTCTGGAGACATTCCAGCTCTGTCTGGATGTGCTCCTATGTGACCTGTGCTGGATTTTATGGTCCTGCTCTGGCAGGGGCATTGGACTTGATCTCTGGAGGTCCCTTTCCAACCCCTAGCATCCTGAGATCCTTTGATTATTGACTGCATGTGCAAAGCAAGGCAGCATTGTCAGTGAAGGGTCTAGAGCGCAAGTCTTATGATAAGCAGCTGAGGGACCCGTGGCTCCCTCAGAGTAAACAAAGCTCAAGAAGAGACCTTGTTTGGTAATGGCAGTGTACACAGCAAAGGCTTAAAGTCAGGTCTTCATCTTCACCAACACTGCAGGGTAAAATGAGGAAGGTATTGCTGCGGGGCAGCTGAGGACTTCAGCTTGGTCAGGATTGGATTTGGCCGCAGCCCCTTTTGCTTCCCCTTCCTCCATACTTGGTGCAAAAGGCATACAAGGCAGTTGTTCACTAGTAAACACAACAGCAAGGGGCCCAAGTGATGGGATGCACAGCATTAGGCCCATCAGTCCTACAATCCCATCTCTACCACCTCTCACCCACCAGCTACACCAGCATTAGCTTAACCTCCCCAAGATCAGTGAGCATCAGCCCATGCACAGCCATGGCTGATCCACCTTCTTTGCTGATCCTGCCAACAAGATGTGGGTGAAACCCTGCCTTTATGTATGCACCATGGCTGGATCTACCCTGGATTTGCAGTCCAGGGTTGCATTGCCCAAGTCTTCTTTGATGCCAACCACAGGCATCTCAGTCAGGTTTTTTTTTTGCCAGGCTTACCATCCTAGTTAATTGAACTTCTTGTGTGCTTAAGAGCTAATTAAGTAATTGCTGGCCTGACTGGCAGAATGTTGTCACAGAGTGGTAGGGGTTGGAAGGGACCTCTGGAGATCATTGAGTCCAACCCCCCTGCCAAAAGCAGTATCACATTGGGCAGGTCACACAGGAACACATCCAGATGGGTCTTGAAACACTGCAGAGGAGACTCCACAACCTCTCTGGGCAGCCTGTTCCAAGGCTCTAGCACCCTCACACCCAAGAAGTTTCTTCTCAAGCTGAGGTGGAGCTTTCTTAGTTCCACTTTGTGCCCATTGCCTCTCATCCTACCACAGGGCACCACTGAGAGGAGCCTGGCACCTTCTTCTTGACATCCACCCTTTGGTGATTTATAAACTTTGCTTGCAGCCTCATAAAGCTCCAATGCACTGATGTCATTGATGTGCATCAGAGCCATGCTATCTCAATTCAGAGGGAAAATACAGCCCAGAAATCCAGGAGAGAGCTCCAACAGCCTCCCCTAAACCCCTCCTGCAGCCTGACCATGCCCTGGTGGGGGCTATGTTGTGATGATCGTGTTTGACTCCTGTCTGGCTTGGTTTTTTCAGGCTATCTTATGTCATTTGCCTCACATTTCTGCTACCTCTGTTTCCATGTATGTAGCTAGGAAACAAGAATCTTCATCTCTTGGAGAATGTGAGTTTCATGGGCAGTGTGCAGCAGAGCTGCATATTAACAATACCATTAATTCCATGGTTGGGAGCTTCTGTAAGTCTTTGACAGCGTGCTCTACGAACCTTGCCCATCACATCTAAAGGGTTATTTCAGTAATGAGTTGGTAAGCATTATTACTCTTCTTCTGGTAGGCAGAAATCCAATGCCACCTGCTCGACCTCACGTCAGTAATATGCCACACAGGGCTGCAGCGGTGATTAAAGCTTGGGTCCTGACACAGCTCAGACCTCAGGAATCTCTGGGCACTGTCACTCACACAGAAAGCAACACTGGAGAGTTTCTAGAGGTTTCACAAAAGCTGCTCCTGCAGTACCTTGTGGTGAGTCACAGCAGAAACTGGTCAAGGCTACTCGGTGGTGTGGTACCTTCCACCAGCTATTTCTGCCCGTAAACTAAACCACTGTTTTGAAAGGCAACCCTTGCCTCCCAGGAGGAACACTTCCTACCCCCCTCTGGTAAGCTTTGTGCCAGGGTAAAGAGGGCATATGTCATGTGCAAGCAGTACTCACACTTCATTGCTCACTCAAGATGGATTAAGATGAGAAGCCTCTATGATTTCTGGATCTGGGGCATTGCAAGGCTAGATTGATGAATTATCTGTCCTCCACTTTCAAGCCACCAAGCTTTTTTTTCAGTGCAGGGTATTATTTCCTTAGGCTTCCATCGGCTTTTTAGTTGTGTGTTGTTTTTTTCCACATTCCTGTCTCTCAGTGCAGCTGTAGCTCCACTTTGTGGAAGAAGAGGAAATCAGGGAGTGACCCAAGTGTGTTAACTGCAGAATTGTGCAGAGATTCTGAACCTGGGAGGTGCATAAAAGATGTGAGTCTTTAAAATGAGCCAACAACGATTAGTGAGGACCATTTCTCATTCTTTCTCTAGTTGAAAAGCACCCAAGTCAGCAACTTGCTCTATTCCTTCCCCCTATCTAGTTGTAAGTATACAAAAAACCAACTGTGAAATACAGCATGTAAAAACCTGAAGGGAAATGTATATCCACATATGCAGCCATGGAAACTGCCTGACCACAGGTTCATTTTTCATAAAGGAGGAGGAAGGGTTTTGCCACCTGTGCAGTACCCCTTAGAATATCCTGAGAGAAATTAATTTCAGGAAGACTTGGACAGACTGAGAGCTGAGCAAAGAGGAACCAAATTAGGTTCAACAAGGATAAGTGCAGAGTCCTGCACCTGGGAAGGAAGAATAAACTGCACCAGTGCAGGCTGGGAGGTGACCTGCCAGAGAGCAGCCCTGTGGAGAAGGACCTGGGAGTCCTGGTGGCCAACAAGTTCTGCATGGGACAGCAATGTGCCCTGGGGGCCAAGAAGGCCAATGGGATCCAGGGGTGCATTCAGAGGAGTGTGGCCAGCAGAGCCAGGGAGGTTCTCCTCCCCCTCTGCTCTGCCCTGGTGAGACCTCACCTGGAATATTGCATCCAGTTCTGGGCTCTCCAGACAGGGGTCTACTTGAGAGAGTCTAGCAAAGAGCTACAAGGAGGCCTCACTTATGCACATACAATCTAGGAATGCATAGTCTTGAAGTACGGTGCAAGCATACTTGAAGCCTCCTCACTGAGCGAGGAGACCGAGGGGTGACCTCATTTATGTTGATAAAGATGTGCAGGGTGAGTGCCAAGAGAATGCAGCCAGGCTCTGCTGGGTGATGCCCAACGCCAGTACAAGGGGCAGTGGTGGATGTTGAGGTGTAGGAAGTTCCCTGGAAGCAGGAAGAAGAATTTTTTTTCCCTGGGAGGGTGACAGAAACTCCAAGAGGCTGCCCAGGGAGGTTGTGGAGCCTCCCTCTCTGGAGACATTCAAGACCTGCCTGGATGTGTTCCTGTGTGACCTGGTCTAGGTGATCCTGCTCTGGCAGGGGGGTTGGACTGGATGATCTTCTGGGGTCCCTTCCTACCCCTAACATTCTGTATTCTGTGATACTGCAGGGTAATGTTGGAGCTGATGGGAACAGTGAACCACATGAACTTCTGACTGGGTCTGCCCGCTCAAGGAGTCAGAGTTGGGAGGGGAAACTGTTTGACAATATTTTGTTCAAAGAAATTCAAGGAATAAACACAGCTGCTGAGCAGCTACAACCTGTCCCAGGCCCAAGGACACCATATCCTCAACCACATTAATATGTAAGCAGGCATTCAGAGCTCAAACCAAGGCCTTTGTTTCAGGACTGCTGCCAAACACCCCACACTAGCGCTGACAGTTCCAGCCTTTAAGTTCCCATCAGCTCTCCACACAGACCATTCATCCGGGGGTTGTTTCCCAAGCAGACCTCTTTGGAGACTCTGTCTTTCCTTCCAGGGTTTAGCTTAACAGCAGGAAATTGACCCATGTATACAGTCTGAGCCTCTGAATGAAAGGGATGCAGAGAGGGACAGAGGTGAAGGGGTAGAAAGTAATTCCAGGAACCAAAACCATCAGCTGCTTTTAAATTAAACAAATACCTGTCTTCCCACTGCTTTGTGTGTATATACAGACAGCAGCTCGCTAAATTCCTGAGAACTATGAGAGACAGTGGTCTAGCATCCAAAGAAACATTGCTTTAAGCTTTACTTAAGAGAATTAAGTGTCTGAGAGCCCAAAGCCTGCAATGTGATGAGGCTTTGCTGTCACGTGACAGGAGTCCCAAAGCTGCAAACCAGTGCATTTAAACAAAAAAATGCATTAACAACAACGAAAAACTTAATGAGAATTTTCAACATTGTTAAAATCCCTTTGACCTGCTTGATGTTTGTTTTTAAAGCTGTTCCTTATTTCCCTCCTTTTATCAAAAAAAGAATGTCAATACAAATCGCAAACTCTGCCAAGGAAGCTGCAAATGTGAGATTTTGCATATGGAAATAAGATGAAGAAGAGGATGATGATGTGCTTGTCGGCACTGCATCTCGCTGAGGACGAATGCCGCCCCTCCTTGCGCAGTGCTGCCACCCTGTGGTTACTTGTAAGCACTGCAGGGCCCTAGAGACTACCTAGTTCCCTAGTGACATGTGCCTCCTCATCACTGCTCAGTGGTGCCACCCTGTGGTTATATTTCAGCAGTGCAGTTCTCCAGGGATGTCATCCCCTCACTGCTCAGTCCTGCCACCCTGTGGTTCCTTGCAGCACGGCTGTTCATTACAGACACGTTCCTCTTCATCACACCTCAGTGCTGCCACCCTGTGGTTCCTTGCAGCACGGCTGTTCATTACAGACACGTTCCTCTTCATCACACCTCAGTGCTGCCACCCTGTGGTTTCTTGAAAGCACTGCAGTTGCCCAGGGACGTGCGCTTCCCCCCCCCATTGCTCAGTGTTGCCACCCTGTGGTTACTTATTAAGCACTCCAGTTCTCTGGAGCCATGCCCTGTCCCCTCAGTGCTGCCACCCTGTGGTTATTTGTCAGTACTGCAAATCTCTAGAGACGTGTGCTGCCCTGTTACTGCTCAGCGCTGCCGCCCTATGGCAACTTGTCAGCATTTCAGTTCTGTACACACATGTACCTCCTCATCAGTGCTCAGTGATGCCGCCCTGTGGTTACTTGTCATCAATGCAGTGCTCTAGGGATGTGTGCCGTCCCCTTATTGGTCAGTGCTGCCGCCCTGTGTTTATTTGTCACCACTGCAGTTCTCTAGAGAGGTGTGCTTCCACATCAGTGCACAGTGCTGCCACCCTGCGGTTACTTATCAACACTGCAGTTCTCTAGGGACATGTGCCGCCCACTCATTGCTGCCGCCCTGTGGTTACTTGTCATCAATGCAGTTCTATAGAGACATATGCCATCTCCTCATTGCTCAGTGCTGCCGCCCTGTGGTTACTTGTAAGCACTGCAGTTCTCTAGTGTCATGTTCCGTCCCCTCATTGCTCAGTCCTGCCACTTTGCGGTTATGTATAAGTACTGCAGTTCTCTAGAGACGTGTTCCTCCAAAACACTGGTCAGTGCTACCAGCCTCTGGTTACTTGTCAGCTCTGCAGTTCTCTGGAGATGTGTGCCTCCACATAACTGCTCAGTGCTGCAACATTGTGGTTACTTTTCAGCACTGCACATCTATAGGGACATTTTCCACCCCCTCATTGCTCACTGCTGCTACCCTATGTTAACTGGTCAGCAATACAGTTCTCGTGCAATATGTGCCAACCCCACACTCCTCAGTGCTGCCACCCTCTGGTTACTTGTCAGCATTGCAGAAGTGTTTCTCCATATCACTGCTCAGCTCTGCCACGCTGTGGTTGCTTGTCAACACTGCAGTTCTATAGAGATGTTTGCTGCCCCCTCATTGCTCAATGTTTCCTCCCTGTGGTTACTTGTCAGCACTGCAGTTCTCTACAAATGTATAAAGTCCCCTTATTGCTCAGTACTGCCACCCTTTGGTTACTTGTCAGTACTGCAGTTCTCTGTTGTCATGTTCCATCTCCTCATTGCTCAGTCCTGCCACCTTGCAGCTATGTATAAGCACTGCAGTTCTCTAGGGACGTGTACCATCCCCTCATTGTTCAGTGCTGCCACCTTTTATTTACTTGTCAGCATGACATTTCTGTGGAGACGTGTGCTCAGTGCTGCCACCCTGTGATTACTTATAAGAACAGAAAAGAAAAATAAAAGAAAGGAAAAGAAAGGAAAGGAGAAGGAAGAGAAAAAACA
>CM037632.1:55407453-55600790 GCA_015227895.2 Colaptes auratus
TTTGCAGCAGAGAAGGTTTGGGAAAGTTGGGGAAGGGAAGGTTTGGGGAGGTAAGGGGAGGGAAGGTAAGGAAGGGAAGGAAGGGAAGGGAAGGAAGGGAAGGGAAGGAAGGGAAGGGAAGGAGGGAAGGGAAGGGAAGGGAAGGGAAGGGAAGGGAAGGGAAGGGAAGGGAAGGGAAGGGAAGGGAAGGGAAGAAGCTGTAGCTTCTACAGCACATGTCATTAACAGAGTGATTCACTAGAGCTAGCACTAAGTCTCTATTTAACTGAAGTCAATTGTATTTCAGTAACTACATTTAAAAGGATCATTGCAGCAATAACATATCCACAGCAGGTTTGTAATGAGCAAGGTCTTTAGCTAGAGTGAATCTGAGCATCAGGTATGAATCTAGTCCTGATAAACCAAACAGAAGGGGGCTTGTGGGGTTGTCATGAAGAAGTTTTCAAAGGTTACAGAAAATTAGAAATAACAGGACATCCCAGCAGATAGATGAATAGAGTCATGTTGATGTTTAAAGGAGTTCAGGGCAGTACAAAGAAGGGGCTTGGCTAAAGGTCAGATTCAGACTACCTTACTCAACCGAGTATCCTGTCCACATAGCTTTGCTGATTTTTAATTGAACTGCTACAGGAAGGGTGTACTGTGTTATGTAAACAAATGAAGTTGGCCACATCAGTTAGGGTAAAAGAAGAGTCTTAAACCCACATGTGGGTTCCTTATTAATTTCTGTGTCATGCTGTGGAATCGTTCTCAGTTCAATGCATCACATGAAAGCCTCAGAAGAAAATCGTTTTAGTGTCTGTCCTAAATCAGAGAGATGCAGGGAATTTATTGGTTTTGCCTTCAATTCAATGAGAAGGTTAATTGCTTGTTACATTGAAAGGCTGTGTGAAATATGTTTGATAACACATGAATGTGGACCAATGAATAACTGCAAATGCACATGCCACAGCCTGACAGGATGGTGTGTTATGGCTGCTAAATTAATAAATAATCAGTAGTTCTGTAAGCTGTGCCACCTCCAATCATTTCTCCATCTGAAGCTGCAGGCTGCAAGCTAAAACATTGCCAGTGTGCAGAGTTCTTCCTTTTCCTCCTCTGCCCAACAGAGATGCACACTGGCAGTGGGATCTGTCATCTTGTTCCCATTTCCCAGTTGTCAATGAGCTATCTTGGTCAGCTGACTGCACAAAAAAGGCTGGAATGGTTGGAGAGCAGATTTACCAGAGTAGAATAGAAAGCAAAGACCCACAGCAGCCTGAAAGGCAACAGTGACGCCAAGCAGCAAGGCTGAGTGCTTCCCAAGGGGTTGAAGTCAGAGGAAAAATGGTCCCCTGTTGCCTGCTGGCACTGCAGAGTGCCAGCTGCCAGCACCACTCTCAGAGCTCAGAAGCCCTTCACCTAAACACAGATAGGTTCTGTTGGTTGGTTGGTATGGTGGAAAAATGAACACTTGGCCCAATGACTGACAATTGCAGAGATTTTCAGTCAAACAGTACCTCTGAAACTGGTGGCAAAAAGCTACAGTGGAAATACTAATAACTCTGGAAGTAATATGAATCACATGGGGTCTTGAAATACAGAAATACACATTTTTTAGAGTGCATTGATGTGTAACTCTACACTCTTCACATTGTCCGTGCAGGAGCAGTAAGCTTAGTGAGTTTTGGTGGATGTGGCTCTGGGCACAGTGCTGCTTCTCACACACAATGCCATTCGACTTCATCAAGAGCTGCAGCAAACATTTTACAATCCCTGGTCCACATGAAAACTGAAACAGAGAGAGTCTGTGTCCTATTTTAAGCTTCTATTGAGATGAATCCCTATACATGTTTATTCAACTTTTTTACTCAGGTAAAGCTTCCACTGTTACAGCAGAAGTCTTATCTGTTGAACATATGAATAAAGCATGAGTCAGGAGTAAAGGAGATGGTAAAAAAGAGGGGGCTGCTTTCAAAATATTTAGTGTCTGAAGTAATTCCAAGAGTGGGAGATGCAGAAAACAGAATAAAACTATTTAACCAATAATGTGTTTTACCTCTGCAACAAAAATTTGCTGAGGAATTAATCTCTTAGTGGCACCATTCTTATTTCCTTGCACTGCCTCAGAAGGCTTTAGTGTGTGGTACAAAGTAGAAGAAGCTGCATGGCTCCTAAGAGGAAGACATCAAGCTTTTGTTTTCTTGATCTGCTGAACAAAACATGAACCCAGTTCTCCATTATCCTATGGTCAGGCAATTCACAAAACATTCCTGTCCAGCCCTGGTAACACTGACACATGAATCTCTGCCTCATGGCTTCAATATTCTCCAGGCTGGGCTCCCCAGTCACCTGGAACCTGGGGCCCTTCTCTGAGTGTTGGGTTCGGATCTTAAAAGTAGTGGGTGGCAAATGGAGGTAAGCAGAAGAGTCGCTGTTTCTGCGGATACATCTTCCATTCTTCTTGCACAAGACCTTGCTACAGAGTTTGGCTGCTGAGGTCACATTAATGACATAATGGCCTAAGGGTCCATCAATGTACCGTTTCACAGTTGAACAGCTCTCCTGTAGATAAAAGGTCATGACACATTTTTCAGTAGCTAGCATTATGTCCAAATTTATTAGCTAAGAAGACGCCAGTACAAAACTGTTCTTGGCTAAAGTAACCTGGTGAGATCAATCTTTCTGGAGCAATCTATTAGGTTTAAGTGAATTTATTTCCATGTAGCAGGATTAGCATAATGTTGACCTTTACTATATTGTCTGTTTGGCTGGTTGGTAGAAATATACTAGGGAGAAGTCCTACCAAACTGAGAGTTTATGTGCTAATCTGAGACTAACTAGCTCCTTAAGTAAGGATTTCTGGTGACTACTGACAAGGAGCAGTGCACAGGATTATTAGGTTTTAAAGCACATGTTGAGTCACCACTTTGGTCCTAATCTCTCCAGTTCCTTCAGTTTACAAAAAGCAACATCATTGACAGAAACCAGCCCAGAAGTGAATGCAATTGTGGCTGCAAAGTTCCAATCCACATTTCCCTCTTCCTCTACCCAAGTCAGTGGTGCTTTGCCAGAGACTTCAGGAGGTAGAGAGTGGTCTGAATGAAAAGCAGAGTGAACACCAAAGCCTATCCCAGTTTTAGGGGGGGGGCTGGCCTGTCATGCCTCCTGTAAAATATCCATGCAGCCTTCTGCCTCCTCCATTACTTCAGGATTAGTTGTGAAAAGCCTGCTGAACCAGGGATGAGGAACTAAGCCTCTTCTTGTGGTAATATTACTTTTTCTTGTGTCATTTCAACACTCATTAAGCAGAGAAAATAGTCCTCCTCCACACTCCATTCCTTCTCTGAGGATCTGCATAAACTGCCACAGCTAGAAAGTAGAACATAGTAAAACAATCTGTCCTTATATTTGTATGCTATTGTTCCAAAAGATGTCTTTCTCTTAATCTGGAAGCATTATTCCACAATGCTACAGATGACTTGCCCAAAGCAACATGCTCTGAATCAACAGGACTTCTCAGCCTATTGCAAATACAGATCTAATGAGGCCACAAAGCATTATGGAGACATCATCTTCAGTCACTGGCTGATTACACTGAGAAAGATAGATGGGTGCCACATCACTGGAGGTGTTTAGGAAGAGACTGGATGGGGTGTTTGGTGCCATGGTTTAGTTGATTAGATGGTGTTGGATGATAGGTTGGACTTGATGATCTCAAAGGCCTCTTCCAACCTGGTCTATTCTATTCTATTCTATTCTTCTATTCTATTCTATTCTATTCTATTCTACTCTACTTACTATTCTATTCTATTCTATTCTATTCTATCTACTTATTCTATTCTATTCTATTCTACTCTACTCTATCTATTCTATTCTATTCTATTCTATTCTATTCTATTCTATTCTATTCTTCTATTCTGTTCTATCCACTGTGATTTATGTCTCGCAAAAGGGGAAAGGTAATGCTTTGGCTCTGTCTTTCTGCATACAGGAAAGGTGAGCACAGAAAACTCTTTTTAACACATAGAATAATGACTTCAGATAGAAAAAGGTCGATTGTCCCACCCCAGGTGTTCAAAAGGGCAACAAAACTGATGAGGTGTTTGGAGCACAAGCCCTATGAAGGGAGGCTGAGGGAGCTGGGGTTGCTTGGCCTGGAGGAGGCTCAGGGCAGACCTTATTGCTCACTACAGCTACCTGAGGGGAGGTTGTAGCCAGGTGGGGATTGGTCTCTTCTCCCAGGCAACCAGCACCAGAACAAGAGGACACAGTCTCAAGTTGTGCCAGGGGAGGTTTAGGTTGGATGTGAGGAGGAGGTTCTTCATAGAGGGAGAGACTGGCCATTGGAGTGTGCTGCCCAGGGGGGGTGGTGGAGTCACCATCACTGGAGGTGCTTGGGAAGAGACTGGATGGGGTGCTTGGTGCCATGGTTTAGTTGATTGGATGGTGTTGGGTGATAGGTTGGACTTGATGATCTTGAAGTTCTCTTCCAACCTGGTTAATTCTATTCTACTCTAAAAAGGGATTGGATGTGGCACTTGGTGCCATGGTTTAGTAGCCATGAGGTGTTGGATGGCAGGTTGGGCTTGATGATCTCTGAGGTCTTTTTCCAACCTTATTGATTCTATGACTCTATGATTCTATTCTATTCTATTCTATTCTATTCTATTCTATTCTATTCTATTCTATAGTGTGGTGAAAGAGAAGAGGCACTGAGGTGATATGACCTACCTTTGAGCTGGCATATTGCATACTGCCCCAGAGAACTACTCCAGCTGCTCCCAAAGCCGCACTTTCGCCAATAGTGTTGACCAGATCTCTCTGAAAAAGGTCAAAACCAGACATCAGAAAATCAAAGATGTAAAAATAAATAAATGTGAAAAAAAAAGCACTAGTATATGGGACTGCTTTTTACACTTTCTATCTTTGTTGTTGTTTTTCTTCTTCTCTTTTATTTATTCGCAGAAGAGACATCAGTCCTGTGGCCTATTTTTCAAACTAAAATCACTATCTGTGTAGAAAGCTCCTCTGTGTATCTCCAAGGGTTTGCATGCATTACATTCATGAGTGTGACTACTAAATAATGAAATCATTATAGTTAATTCACAAGGGATTCTCCAACCAAACTGGTGAAGTAAGAGTTGACTGGTCAATTTTATCTGCCAGTCTTTGAATGATTACAATACCTAGGTAGGTACCGTTTTGAGCAAGTGAAGATAAGTATGATCACACATCTCTTTATCACCATTACAGTGCCTAATTTCAGTTGATGGGCTTTAGGCAAGGGTATTACTTGTTCTGCTTTAACCATGCCAATATGGTGACAGAGCTGCTGCTTCTACCAGTGTGAATGCCATTTTTCCAGGAAATGTACTTTCTAAAGACAAGTCTCTCCCAGTGATTCATTTATGGTCCTGGCTTAACCATGTCCAATTTTAGAGCTACGCCAACAAGCACTTGAGTTGTAGCAATAGCAGTAACACAGCTTTACCAGAGCACAGACTGTGTGAAGAACAGGAGTCACTGATGCCTTGCCAACAACATTGCAACATGTAAGCATCTTAAGCTGTTCCCTGTGACCATGAATACTGTGTTTCAAGAAATGCAATTAAATCTTAGAAATTACGGAGGAAGCGTCTTCTTCCACCCCTAAATTTCAAAGCATGATCAGTTACATCTAAACCCATTTCTGTCTATGATTATTGATTACAAAGTGTTAGCAATGGCAGACATTCAGTATTCCCTGAATAACCTATGAACAGGAGATTGCACCCTTTCTTCAATTTTGCATTCTCACACTCTTGTTCTTTTTGGTCTGTTGATTCCCTAACTCCTTCCTGGTGTCTAGTACGGGGTGCTGGATTCCACTTGAGCAGGCTAGGAAGAGAACTAATCCAAGAGCTCATGGTCTAGAGGTGGCTGCTCAGTCTAGATGGCCACACAAAGGAGGCACCACCATCATGTTCCCCTGTTACAGACAGGTTTAGAAAACAGAAGTTTCACCTGCTGAGAACTGCAAACCAACAGCAGAGATATGGAGGTGCATCCATGAAGCCCTGAGCAGAGCACACAAGCTCCACCAGTGGCATCAGACACAGTGTATGCCTGGGTTTGAGACTGAATCAAGTGCTAAACTTCATACAGTAGAGTCTAGTGTAAGTGGGGGCTCACTGACATGGCTCTTCCATGTGAGTGTGAGACGTATCTCATATGGAAGAAAGCACGCAGGATTGAAAACATTTAGATACCATTTTACATATGAGCATCTGGGCATTAGTCTAGGTGGAGAATCCTATTTTACTGCTTGTGTCAGACCCTCATCCATCCATGCTGGAAGAATATCCTGCAGGGGCAATTTTAGGGCTCAGCTGCCACTTAGGCACCTGGCATTTCTCAAAATGTTAAGTCAACAGAAGCCTCTTCCCTTCTGATGTTCATTTACATTCAAGCTTTTGGGGGCAGTGTGCGACAACCAAAGATCCTCAAGACTGTGCTGAGCTTTCTGAGCAAACAGCTGATTTGCCAGGGTGGAGGAGGCTCTCATTTCTATCAGTGCTTGACAGAATTTTGATGAGCCAAGTCACTGCATTGGGCACTAAAAGAATAGAAGGTGAGTGTCCTGGTTTAGGGCCAGGCAGATCTTCTCTTGCCCCTGAGAGGGGCAAAAGAATGACACTCACACAAATAGATTGCAGAAGTGATGGAAAGTTTAAATGGGAAAGCAATTAGTGTTTTACAGAAGTTGCAAGCCTAGTGACAAAAGAGTCCCCAAAGCGTATGGAATCCCCAATAGCACACCCAAAGCCTCCCAACACTTCCCTTCTCCCCACCTGAGGGTATACCCAAAACCCTAGGGCTCTTTCTTCCTGCCCCCACTGCTAGGCTGATCTCCTCCTGGCATTAGGCCTAGCCAGGACTAAGAGGCCTTGAGAGACTCCCCCACCGTTACCCGATAGGGAGCATCTCCCGCGGGAGCAGAGAGGGAAGAAAGAGGAAGTGGAAGACTTTGCAGATGGATTTATAGGGCACAGGATATGAAATACGCAGCTCCCTGTGGCCACCTACTGGGCTGGACCCTCGGGACACCAGAGATGTAACTTGTGTGTAGCAGGAACAGGAGGCACTCAGACTAAACTGCCACAGTGAGCTCAGCTGTTTCAGTCTTGGACCTTGGAAGAAAACGGGACAGTTAGTCCTCGTTACATGTTGAAATAAAATAAGCACATCGGTAATATTTCCTTTAGATTTTGAACAGTCTTATTTACAGACATTCTTCTGTGTTCAGGAATGGCAGCACGAGTCTGGAGTGGTTGCAGGGAACAGTGTCTGCACACATACGCATCTAACCATCATAGAATCATAGAATCACAGTATCACAGTATCGCCAAGGTTGGAAGAGACCTCAAAGATCATCGAGTCCAACCTGTCACCACAGACCCCACGACTAGACCATGGCACCGAGTGCCACGTCCAGTCCCCTCTTGAACACCTCCAGGGATGGTGACTCCACCACCTCTCTAGGCAGCACATTCCAACGGCGAATGACTCTCTCGGTGAAGAACTTTCTCCTCACCTCCAGCCTAAACTTCCCCTGGTGCAGCTTGAGACTGTGTCCTCTTGTTCTGGTGCTGGTTGCTAGGGAGAAGAGGCCAACCCCTTCCTGGCTACAACCACCTTTCAGGCAGTTGTAGAGAGCAATGAGGTCTCCCCTGAGCCTCCTCTTCTCCAGGCTAAACAACCCCAGCTCCCTCAGCCTCTCCTCATAGGGCTGTGCTCAAGGCCTCTCACCAGCCTTGTTGTCCTTCTCTGGACACTCTCAAGTGTCTCAATGTCCTTCTTAAACTGAGGGGCCCAGAACTGGACACAGGACTCAAGGTGTGGCCTAACCAAAGCGGAGTCCAGGGGCACAATGACCTCCCTGCTCCTGCTGGCCACACCATTCCTAATGCAGGCCAGGATGCTGTTAGCCTTCTTGGCCACCTGGGAACACTGCTGGCTCATATTCAGGTGGCTGTCGATCAGCACCCCCAGGTCCCTCTCTGTTTGGCAGCTCTCCAGCCACTCTGACCCCAGCCTGTAGCTCTGCATGGGGTTGTTGTGGCCAAAGTGCAGCACCCAGCACTTGGACTTGTTGAATGCCATCCCATTGGACTCCGCCCATCTGTCCAGCTGGTTGGGGTCCTTCTGCAGAGCCCTTCCACCCTCTAACTGACCAACATCTGCTCCCAACTTCATGTCATCTGCAAATTTGCTAATGACTGTCTCAATCCCCTCATCCAGATTGTCAATGAAGACATTGAAGAGGATGGGGCCCAGCACTGATCCCTGGGGTACACCACTGGTAACTGGCCTCCAGCTGGAGGTGGCACCATTCACCACCACTCTCTGGGCTTGGCCCTCCAGCCAGTTCCTAACCCAGCGCAGAGTGCTGCTGCCCAAGCCACGAGCTGACAGCTTAGCCAGCAGTTTGCTGCGGGGGACGGTGCCAAAGGCCTTGCTGAAGTCCAGGTAGACCACATCCACAGGCCTCCCCACATCCACCAGGCGGGTCACCTGATCATAGAAGGAGATCAGGTTGGAGAGGCAGGACCTGCCCTTCCTGAATCCATGTTGGCTGGACCTGAGCCCTTGGCCATCCTGCAGGTGTGCAGTTATTGCTGCCAGGATAATCTGCTCCATCATTTTCCCTGGCACTGAGGTCAGGCTGACTGGCCTATAGTTTCTGGGTTCCTCCATCCGACCCTTCTTGTGGATGGGGACCACATTGGCCAGTTTCCAGTCATCTGGGACCTCACCAGTGAGCCAGGACTGGAGGAAAATGATGGAGAGCGGCTTGGCCAGCTCATCTGCCAGCTCTCTCAGCACCCTAGGATGGATCCCATCTGGCCCCATGGACTTGTGAGTGTCCAAGTGGCTCAGCAGGTCCCGAACTAATTCCTCATGGATATCCAGGGCATTACACTGCTCCCTGACCCCATCACCCAGCTCAGGAGGCCACTCGTCCTGAACTCCTCCTGCCTTGCTGTTAAAAATTGAGGCAAAGAAGGTGTTCAGGACCCCAGCCTTTTCCTTGTCTTCAGTCACTGTGTTCCCCTCCAGCTCCAATAGGGAGTGGAGGTTCTTCTTGCCCTTCTTTTTAGCATTAACATATTTGTAAACATGCTTTTTATTGTCCTTCACAGAGGTGTTCAGCCTCAGTTCCAACTGGGCCTTTGCCTCTCTAATTTTTTTCCTACATAATCTAACAACTTCCTTAAACACACCTCGAGAAGCCTTCCCCTCCTTCCAAAGGTGATACAGCCTCTTTTTTACCCTTAGTTCCTCCAGGAGCTGCTTGCTCATCCAGGCTGGTTGCCTTCCCCGCCAGCTCATCTTTCGGCAGATGGGAACCGCCAGTTGCTGTGCCTTCAAGAGCTCCTGTTTGAAATAGGTCCAACCAGCCTGGACCCCTCGGTTCTTGAGGGCTGGTACCCAGGGAACTTTGCAAATAATTTTCTTAAACAGGCTGAAGTTCGCCCTCCGCAGTCCAAGGTGAAGGTTCTGTTGGTGCTCCTCCCTATCTCCCTGCATATTGAAAACTTCACCATCTCATGGTCGCTGCACCCCAGGCAGCCTCCCACGGTCACATCTCCCACCAGCCCTTCTCTATTGGAGAACAGCAGGTCAAGCAGAGCTTGACCCTGGTAGGCTCACTCAACAGCTGCATCAGGAAGTTGTCCTCCATGTGGTCCAGGAATCTTCTGGACTGCCTCCTCTCTGCTGAGTTAAGTTCCCAGCAGATATCTGGCAGGTTAAAGTCACCCATAAGGACAAGATCTGATGACCTTGAGACAGCCTCCAGTTGCTTATAGAATGTTTCATCTGCCTCCTCATCCTGGTTGGGTGGTCTATAACAGACTCCAACCAGGATGTCAGATTTGTTGGTCTGCCCCCTGATTTTAACCCACAGGCTCTCAATCCCTTCATTTTCCACCTCAAGTTGTGTGGCAGGGAGTGACTCCCTAATATACAGAGCCACCCCTCCTCCTCTTCTCCCTTGCCTGTCCTCCTGAAGAGCCTGTAACCCCCCAGTGCAGCACTCCAATCGTGCATGTCATCCCACCATGTCTCTGAGATGGCGACTATATCATAGTCACCCTGGTGGACCAGGACTTCCAGCCTCCTGCTTATTGCCCATGCTGTGTGCATTGGTGTACATGCACTTCAGCTGGGCTCTTGACTTCTCTATTGACCCTAATCTGTGCCCCACTCCTTCATCTGCAGAGGGACTGACTTCCTCACCCACCCCCTTCAGACCTAGTTTAAAGCCCTCTTAATGAGCCCTGCCAACTCAAGCACTAGGACTCTCTTACCTTTTCTAGATAATGTCACCCCAAATCAGTCAGGGTTGGAAGGGACCACAAGGATCATGTAGTTCCAACACCCCTGCCATGGGCAGGGACACCCCACACTAGATCAGGCTGGCCAGAGCCTCATCCAGCCTGGCCTTTAACACCTCCAGGGACGGGGCCTCAACCACCTCCCTGGACAACCCATTCCAGGGCTTCACCACTCTCAGGGTGAAGAACTTCCTCCTCACGTCCAGCCTGAATCTCCCCACCTCCAGCTTCATTCCATTCCCCCTAGTCCTATCACTCCCTGAGATCCTGAGAAGTCTCTCCCCAGCCTTCTTGTATGCCCCCTTCAGATACTGGAAGGCCCCAATAAGGTCACCTTGGATCATCCAGTTACAAGCTCCCTGACATGGCCAGGGACTCCTCACATTACAGCAGGTTGCTCACAGCCACATCCAGCCTGGACTTCAAACCTCCAGGCATGAGGCTGTCTGTCCCTGAGGGAGAGAACTGTTATATATTATTCTCCCTTTCTAATGACTTCAGCCATCTAGTCAGGAAGCACAGATGCTACTGTGTAACTTCCCTCTCCCACATGCATAGCAGTGAATTGTCAAGGCAGAGAGTTCCTAAATATCCTACAGATGGCAAACTTCTTACACTCATTTCTAGCAACCCTTCGTAATGACTGTTACCCTAATTCAAAATCTATAAATTGTTTCCACAGAATAGTAATTTTTTAAAAAAAGCATGATGAATTTCTCAAATACCTTAGAGTTTTCTTAAATGCAGCCCTGCAAGTTCCTGGCAGTGCCCAAGCTGTTCATACAATGTGTATAGTCTGGAGACGCATCAAGCCCTGTTCCCATGGCTGCTTGCAGATCTCAGTGCTGTCCTTATCAGAAAATACGTAGTGAAGTATAACGCAAAGATATTTCTGTGGCTATGCAAAAAACTTCCTTGGCTACAGAGTTGTAAAGTTATCTTTAAAGCATACAGAAGTAAATAGCTACATGCAATTGAAAAACAGGGCAGTGAGTTGAAGAGTATAACTGAAGACAACCACTCCAGATTATCGCTGTACTATTCAGAAAATAGAATGAGGCAAACCACTGAATTTATACCACTACAAAGCTTGAACTTGTGTCAACTGCTTAATAGCATGTTAAGACTCTTAGCTTTCAGGAACATTTTTATATTGATCAAGGGACTGATTTATCTTATAAAAATGTATGATTACAACCTGAGCATGTGAAGAACAGCCATTTATTTCACGGTCTGACTTCTCCCGTGAAGGTGATCTGTGTGACATCCTGCCTGTACCAACCCCAGTGACTCTTTGAAGTCAGCAGGACCCAGCCTGGCCTATTTGACCACGATTTCTGAGGGTCAAATCTGAGATCAGCTAGGATCTGCAGTTTCTACATCACATAGAGAGCTGCTACAAAGAGTAGTAGGTTGCTAAAAATGAGGCATACTGAACTGGTGATTGCTTTTATGTACCATTTCCTTCCTGGGTGCAGCCTGAAACACTTCTCAGAAACTTAGTCCTTCACCACACGTCCTCAGCTCCAGCTCCAGGTAGAAGCCACATGCAGCCATGGTTTGCTGGACTGACTGCTGCCTATTCCAATGCACTTTCTCTCCCTTTGGCTAAGTTAAGAACATGCCTCTGGCAGCACCAGAAGCAAGCTAAAGCAGCATCTCTCTGCAAACTAAAGAGAGGGAGTACTTCCAGATGACTTTAGCCATTGTTTCCAGGAATTCCCTGCCCCAGATTTTCTCCTCCCTTGAGAAACTGATAGCAATCAAAATTTACACTTGTGGCAATAACTGGAGAAATGAATAGCATCTATGCCTCTCTGTATGTGAATAAACAAAATGAGATCCACAACTGTCATTACGTACCCAGAAAGTCTAGAAAAATCTAGAATCTGCACATGTATTTTTACCATCAATATCGGTAATCAATGGCCACTGTATATTTATCGTATTTAATCATTGCTTGAAAGAACACTGCAGAACTCAAAAGTTTGCTTTCTTTATGAAAAGGACTCTGCAGTGCTAGCACTAAATGTTGGATCATGAAGATATTTGAACATGTTACACCTCTGAAAAGTAAGATGGCCAATATTCATCATTCAGAAATTAGCTACTCCAGGCCAGACTAGTTTACTTGACTGGTTCATTTCTATACTGAATGAATTTACATTTAGATAAAGAAATAAAAAATCCCTGAAGCTCCTTTCTCATGGAAGTTTATCTTTCCATTACCCTAATTTGTTTTAAACGTCATGAAAATTTGTCAAGTTCATTTCACAAGCTGTTCTGAAGAATTAAAATATCAGAATGAATGACTTCCTTAAGGAAATTATTTCTTCACACCTTTTTTCCCCCCTAAATTACCCTCATTAAAAATATACTAAGTAATCCTAGAGAAGTAGACAAAAGCACTGCAATTTTAACTCTAGAAAGGTATAGAGTTTTCTACTGTGACTTCACCTTGAGTCCTGTATCCAATTCTGGGCCCCTCAATTTAAGAAGGACATTGAGACACTTGAACATGTCCAGAGAAGGACAACGAGGCTGGGGAGAGGCCTTGAGCACAGCCCTGTGAGGAGATGCTGAGGGAGCTGGGGTTTTTTAGCCTGGAGAAGAGGAGACTCCGGAGAGATCTTATTGCTCTCTACAACTACCTGAAAGGTGGTTGTAGCCAGGAAGGGGTTGGTCTCCCAGGCACCCAGCACCAGAACAAGAGGACACAGTCTCAAGCTGCACCAGGGGAAGGTTAGGCTGGAGGTGAGGAGAAATTTCTTCACTGGAGAGACGTTGTTAGGCCATTGGAATGTGCTGCCCAGGGAGGTGGTGGAGTCACCATCCCTGGAGGTGTTCAAGAGGGGATTGGACATGGCACTTCGTGCCATGGTTTAGTAGTCATGAGCTGTTGGGTGACAGGTTGGACTTGATGATCTTTGAGGTCTTTTCCAACCTTGTTGATTCTATGATTCTATACAGTGCTTCCTTTCAAAGGGGCTGCCTTAAATACCTTAAGTGCATTTATACAAGGAATACTTTTAGGAAGGATTTTTTCAAAGAGGTTTTTTTCCTAATCTCTACATTTCCAGAGAAGTCTGTCTGCTTACCTCTGTCAAAACATGAAAAGTATAGGCATAAAATGGTCTGGAGTAAACAAACACAGGCAAAACATAGTCTTTTCTAGCAATTGATGCAACACGTATTGCCTCCTTAACCCGATAGTGAACAAATTTCAGTGCATTGGGACTTGACTTTAGTATATAATCCAAGTATATAGAAGGGTAGAGAGCAGTGCTTTCCTTCCACAGCCAAAGCAGGAGGTCATTGCGGGAAGACTCAATGGGTGGGCATTTCCCTGTGTATGTTTGCGGGTGCTCTTTGTAATCATAATTGTAGCAGTCTGGGTAAAGATAGTAGCCCCACAAACCATTTGGTCTCATATGCTCAGCCAGAAGGATAGTGTTGTTCATAAAATTCTTGCCAGCATTTTCAAATTCCTCTTTAGCCACTTTCCTAATTTTGTCCTCTGACCACTGAGGATGCCTCCTCCTAACAATCTCAAGTGATTTATTTCTATATATGCTTTTATTACCCCAGTTCCTATCCCACTGGGGCCTCCAGTTTTCCCAGTCAATGACTGCAAGTCCCTGAAACTTCTTCATGGGTATGCAATAGTCAATGTCAGACTTTGCTTTATGAAGGTGTTTGATTAAACTTTCGTTCTGGGGCACCCCTCCATTGACAGGATCTCCGTTATCTGAGTAGTAGGGATAGTATCCCAAATGAGTGTGATAGAAGATTGTCACATTGGATCCACTCAGAGTCTCATTGGTGTTGGATGCAATGTCAAAAATACTGAGATCCAGGTCCACTTTGTACCGCAGCCTGCACTGCTCGGTGGGCGCGTTCCAAACAACCACGAAGGGCTTGTGCAGAACCAGAGGGGCCCGAGCTGGCTTTGGCAGCTGAGCATCAACCATAGCAAGCAGCACTGTCACTGCTATCAGTTTGACCCAAACATCCATGGTATGTTTTTTTCTGGGAAATTGCTATGCTGTGCCCTTGAAAACAAAAATGAGAGAAGACACGTTAAAAAGCAGTAACCACCCTGGAGGCAGGTAGGATGACAAAGGCATGGCTTTTACTTTGTTTTGCCTTTGTTAACATGACACCCAGTGCAAGCAGAGAAAAGTGCACACCTGTGATCTTGTAAAAATTGTCTGATTTCAAATGCTCTGAAAGACTTTTTGATAGATTTTGTTGCCCAGAAGTGTGTTCTGAATCCAGAAATCATAAAAATAGTTTGTTCTTATGAACATTACTGCATCTGCAGTGTGACATAGTATATCCTCTCAGTTGCTCTCTTCTGTCATCCACCTGCTAAGTTTCTCCACTTTAGTCACATTAAATTACTACAATTGCTGTCTGCATTGCAGGCTCAATTCATGAAATGTCCTGAAATTGACTATTTTCCTGGGTTTGCACCCATTTTAAATTATTTCTTTCCTTGTCTGTAAAGTCAGACCCAAGTTTTCCTATCATAATTAGCCTAGTGTCACTAGTCCCTGGTATTTTCTCACTCAGTTGACAATCACTTAACTCTTTTCCTAGAAAAGAATAGCTCTTCACACCTGCCCATCCATCAGCTCACAGCCTGAAACCATAGATTTTTTGCTTTCCAAAGCAGTATAGTCAACACACCACTTTAAATAGTACTCTTGGAAAGTCCCTTTCTAATCTGTAACAGTCTGACAAATCCTCAAGAAGGATGTGGGTGCCCCTATCTGAATCTGCCAGCAGACTTATTAAAGAAAAAACTTTTCCACTATTTGAACATTTGTTGCTTCTTCTAAGTGGTATCATGCAGGATTTCTCCCTCTGTCATTTGTCCTTCCTTACCATCCCACCATCTGGGTTTCATGTGTCTTTCCCTACCTGCCACTGTTCTTCTGATCTTGTCTTCCTGAAATTTCTACTTTGTCTTTTTATCTCCTACAGAACAGTCTGGTACAAGAAGAGTTTACCAAGAGGTGAAGGAAGGCAGCTGGCATTATGCAACGGCTAGGGGCAGCAAGAGAAGATCAGAACTCCAAGAAACCACAAGGCTTGCTCCCCAGGAGGAAGTTCTCGTTAGCAAGCTTGAGATTTATATCTCTGTTACTTTCTCACCTGCTCTCTGCCTGATTACTTTGCGGTCCTAAATACAAATTTAGTTTGCTCACAATCCTTTAGATCAAATTAATGATAACATCCTTGAGTGAAATGGGCCATTGCTACAGGCAATCAAGCTGGTACTACATACAACCATGCCTATTGGACAAGGATGCCAAGTTATCATCACTCCACTGATTTGCTGAAAGGAAGTCCTGTGCTTGTGACCAGTATCTTCTTATCTGTTTTCCTACAGTCTTTTGTAATCATCTAAATAATGTCATAGACTGGGGAAAAAAACCCAACCCAACAAACAAAAAGCCACAAAAGATGCCTTTCCCTTCATCTTTTATACAAATGTATGAATGCATCACAGTACTTTGCATTCCTTCTTTGATGCAGCAAACTGAATTTATGCATTTGTAAGAGCTGTTTTCATTATTTGGACTGGGTTGCTTTGCAGTACATGAGAACAAGCCCATAACATAAATAAAGAATTTCTCAAAAAGTGACAGCTCAGTTGAAATGGGAAGAGCACCAGGAGGGAAAGGAAAGGACTTTTGTGATTTTTGTTGCAAGAAAAGATCTGGCAAATAGATAACAGATGCCTATTCCCACAATCCAAATGCTGACATTGTTCAGGCTTGTGTTATTATGTACATGGAATTAGATCATTTTGTCTGGTATCAATGACTAATACAGTATAGTTCTTGTCTACCTATGTCAGCCCTAGATATTGCTGATAATAAATCATAATAGAGACTAGACTAGACTTGAATAGACTTGAATAGAGACTAGACTAGACTAGACTAGACTAGACTAGCTAGACTAGAATTGAATTGAATTGAATTGAATTGAATTGAATTGAATTGACCAGCTTGGAAGAGACCTTTGAGATCATCGAGTCCAACCTATCACCCAACACCATCTAATCAACTAAACCATGGCACCAAGTGCTTCATCCAGTCTCTTCCTAAACACCTCCAGTGATGGTGATTCCACCGCCTCCCTGGGCAGCACATTCCAATGGCCTGTCTCTCTGTCTGTGAAGAACTTCTTCCTAACATCCAGCCTAAACTCCCCTGGCGCAGCTTGAAACTGTGTCCTCTTGTTCTGTTGCTGGTTGCCTGGGAGAAGAGACCAACCCTCACCTGTCTGCAACCTCCCTTCAGGTAGTTGTAGAGATAGGCCAGGAAATTAGAGTGCAGAATAATTTTCAGTTCTATTTTTCAGTCCCTGGCCAATTCTTGTCACTGTCCCTGAAAAGGCTTTTAATCACATGGTTGAAGTTGGCAGCAACCTCTAGAACTCAGCTTGTCCAACCCCTTGCTCAATCAGGATCACCTGCGTGTACCTGGTCACTCAGGACCAAGTACAAAACACCAAAAGTGACGAAATAAAAATGTTTTGTCTCAGGACATTGAATAATTCTTGAGGTTCTTTTGACTGGATTGATCAAATCTCATTGAACCTGTGAAGCAGCCTGGATAGCTTGCTCAACTGTAGACATGAAGATGTCAGAATCTTCAAGGTTAATCCCACACACAAAAAAAGGGGCAGGAATGAGTTTAATCCTGTTCCAGCTCCTTTAAAGATAGGAGTCTGGTAAAGGACAATCATTCAGGGTCCTCCAGTGAATACTGGACACCTCTCAAAGCTACTATAAATTCCTTATTTAATGCTATATGGAGTTAGTCACCATGCTGTCTCTCTTAACCTAGAAAAGGAGGGGGATAAGTGCCTAAATAAGGTCTACTATTTAGATGGTTGGAGCATCTCACTAGAAATCATCTTACTTTTTGTGCTACTTTCTATTGCACACAGGAGAGATTCACACATACACAGCACCTCTAAGGAGAGACAATTCAAAACAGTGTTCTCTGAAAAAGTTCTAATACAGTTGCACTCATCTGCAATTAATGCTGATATTATTTGCACATGGGAACTTAATTACAGATGCTTTTTCTTTGAAGAGCCATCTGAAGTCAAGTGAAACAAGTTCTCAAAGGAACAGGTAAATCTATAGTTTCATAGTTTCATAGTTTCAGTTAGGGTTGGAAGGGACCACAAGGATGATCTAGTTCCAACCCCCCTGCCATGGGCAGGGACACCCCACACTAGATCACTAGTTGTGGAAGGGAGGGAAATAAATTATCTGTTGTTTCACAAATGGACAAAAGAACCTCTAAAGAATAAACCATCTTTTATTACAGTTTCCACTGCTGTGTCTTTGGACTGTGGCCTTTAGTCTCATGCATGGGCACTAATTGGACTGCTTTATCTCTGGTTTTTAATGAGTACAGACACTAACCATTCCTCCTTGATTCAAATTCTCATGCATTTCTGATTCAATGATATATTATCACGGTTAATTTAACTTCGGAAAGATGCACATCGCTTTCTGAGGCACTGCAGTGTTTTCAGAGCAGAATTTGTCCTCAGAGTTTCTGCTCTATATTCTAAAAACAAAAATTAATTCTTAGTAAGTGAGAGAGGTGGGGGCCTGAGCATAAATCCTTTGCAGTTGATGAAGTGCTTTTTATTGTATTCAGGAAAGTTTTGGTCATGTTCTCAGTGCACAAAATAACATGCAGTTTTCTATTTGCATGAGTTTCTGCTACACTACTTATGATGAAGTGAGTTATGGCTGAATGTCAATGTATCCTTTAATGGGTGTGGACAACTTGCCAGTTCTTGAATATAAAAAGTTAATTAATTTCTGTGTATTCCTTTCATTATTTTAGTAAAAAGAAACAAGAAAGCATTTGTTTCTCCCAAGCAAATGCTGTTAACTTAGTCCAACCTTTATTTTGATTGTGTTTATTAGTCAGAATTCAGCTGATAACAGCTGAACTAAGCATCTTAACTGCATGCTTTGATTCAGCTTAAAATCAGGAAAAATATAGACTCTCATTCTAAATAAATCTATGTGCACATTGTGTGTTCCAGTACAGCCCAATGATGGTCTCCAGACAGCCAGATCTGCTTCTCTGATGGTTTTATTGATTATCCCAGCATTATTTGCACTTCAACACATAATGTTACAGCTGGTACTTTTCATTATGATTCATCTGTTGGTCGCATAGTGAGCCAAAGCAACTTTGTAATAGACAGAACATGCATCTTCTCATTTTATATTAGTCTGTATGCTGACTTTTCAAGGAAGTATAATCCATATGTTTAGCTATAATACTTCTGCTAAATTTAATTGTTCTTCATGCCCAAGGTTTATAATCCCTTCTAGATGAACAGCTCATTTGCATAGACATATTTACTGTTCATATTTATCTTGCAGGAGTGGGACATTTGAAGTATTTTGACTGCCTATACAGTTTAATGTCAATGGGCCACAAGGTAAGAAGAATCCCTCTTCAATCAAATAAGCATTTCCTAAAACTGAAAAATCTTTCAGTGTATACTTTAGTTAACAGTTGATATTCTGGAGACTTTATTTCACTGCTGTTCTTTCCCTGTCGTATGAGAAGCTTATAGGATATCTGTGTCATTTTTTTTCACACATTTTGAAGAAATCAGTGTCATTTCTCCAGAGCCATAAAGGCAAAGTATGACCTAAGGCAAAAGAGATTTTGAGCAAAAGCTGCAGTGGAGAGAGTATGCAGATTTAGACCAAATTTCAAGTACAATGGGTTAGTTGACATTTCAATGTCTTGAAGCATCCTAAAGATGATCTTGAAAACTAAATCACCCCTGGAAGCCAACATCCTGTGACTAAACTGGGTTTATCTGACTGCATCAGCTCAGAGGGGGAAGGGAAAACTACACTCTGGAGTTCCAAGACCACTGAAATGTGTGCAATGCCACATGCAGTAGGAAAGTAAGAACTCCCAGACATGCAATTTTACCTGTGAGGTATGACTTAGGCTGCATATCTTCCACTGAACTCCACAACAGTCGCATGAGATCTCCCTCATTAACCAGTATCTCACATAATTTAAAATAAAAAAATGGGAAAGAGGTACAATTAAATCATAGGGGAAGTGTGATTTCTTTCCCCCCCCACTGAAGAGTCATGCTTTGTGGCCTACATTAGATTTATAAGACTTTCCCAAGCTTACTTTCAGTACTTTATACGCATTATTGACTCGCATCTTACAACTGCTGAGCTTAGTGCTATACTTTCTCTCACTATAAACACACATCCATTTCAACTGGTATTTCTCATGTCTGTGGGGAAGTGCTTTGCTTGGAAAATAAATTAAATAGGATGGCACTTAGAAAGGAAAATAGTGAAACTAAATTGTTTGCATTCCTCTGAGGAATGTGCAAAATTGGCAGCTAGAAGGAATGTCCTTTTTTGAACATAAGCTGACCACACTTGGTGTAGAAATTAGGCATTTCCTGTTTAGCTTTCTTGCTTCTGTTACGTGCAGCTTGTGTCATGCCTTCAGTTGAGAGAAAAGACCACAAAGAAGCATGAGAATGAGAGATAAAAGAACTGGTTTTGAAGAGATATTCTTCCCATGGGACCCATCATTATTCTCCTCTATTAAATACAACCACTTTCACACTTCACGTGTCCTGTTCTATCCTAGTCTACCTGTAATTTTTTTTTTATAGTCACACTGGTACCAGTAAGAATGAGGGCTACTCAATGTTATAAATGGCATTTCATCACACCCTTTGGCTGTAGGACTAATTTCATAGAGTATGAACCACTCCTTAAATTACTTTCTCCCTGATATAAACCTCAGTAAAACCAGGAGAGTTGTGGCTTTTCTTTTACGTTGTAATTTTTGATGTGTGCAATAACAGTGGTGTTACTCCTGTGAAAAGAAAGAAATGGTGGCACAGGATAGCAAAGGGAAGAAAGATGAAGCTTCCTCAGCTTCCCTGCGCCAGATTCTCAGGGTAGCCTGGAGACAGCTGGAGGAACCCTACATAACTGCTGACTGTCCAACACTTGAGCACTGCAACAGCTCTGCAAAGTGTCTCCAGATGGATGTGCTGGGGTCAGCTTGTTCTTGCTAAATGCTCAAACACAAGCAGTGGGGACATTCAGGGCCCAGGATTTCCTTCCCACCAACTCTCTTCCCTCGCTGCCCCACTGCCTTAAACACAAGGACCTCAAACTGTTTTTCAAATGTTAATTCTCAGTTTCCTGCTGGGAAAAAACATTCCCTATTGAGATACTGAAACATCTCATTGATTTACTAGCAAATCGGTGAGAGAGGGAAAATTAAGACACAGGTCATGGCTCCCAGTACTGTTTTATCTAGAAGACTGGCCTATCATTTAAAATCACTACAGATTATTGATGACACTTTAGATATCAGGGACAGATAAAGTAACATGGTTTAAATCTGTCTGTGCAATAGAGGGAGATTAAATAAATGTCCCAAAAACGATTTTTCAATTGTCAAAGGACTGAGAAGAAGTAATTTTTGAGTAGATGAGACTGCATAAAATGGAGAATATGACACCACTTCACTTATCTAATACATTAGAGTGCATCTAATATATGAAGCACTGATCTAATATGTTAATGAAAAAGCTTGATGTATAATTTTCAAATCCATTCCATCTGCTTCTATTGCATTATGAGCTGGAGTCAGACATACTTCAGAAAAAAAACCAAAAGATGTGAAGTTTTTGTTGAAAGTATAAGTTTTTTGTTAAAAGTATAACCTTTCATATGCAATTTAAACATTTATTTCATCTCCACATGCAAAAACAAACAAAAAAAACCCCACCACAACCACCCAAAGGATAAAAATATATTGTGGAATTGTGGGGCCTTTCAGTCTCCAGGAGCCATACTGATATACTTCTGAAAGCCTTAATTCCCTGAATAGTTAAGACTAATGTCCTAAGCAGCATTCAATACGCTCTTCTTCTGGCCCTGGCCCTTGATGGGTGAAAAGTGCCTACTAACAGTATTCTGAAACTAATTTCTTACTGTTTCATAGATCTTTCTTTTAATTTATTACTAAATACTTTTATCTGAAGATTGTGAACATTAATTGGCACTAACAGAATGCATCCTAGCTTCTGGCATGTAATTTTAATAGCTTATAAGAATGTATGAATGAGTAATATCGTACAATAAATAATGCATGAGTTTGCATTGTTGTGAAGTGTTTAAAATAGTTTAGCTTCTTTCACACCATCTGCTTCCTTCACATACTCATTGTCTGAAAAGTTTATTGTCATTAGAGGCACTTATAAAAGAGAAAATTAAGCTGAATTGATCACAGAAAATTCCTACAATCAGGCCTCGACTTATTCCTGAGAAAATGCTATAGGCTGAATTAACTTTAGCTCTCTTGATGATAAATTCTTCTTTCAGGTAGTATAATGCAAAAAAATTCAAGAGAATTAATTGTGGGGTGTAAATCTGGAAATACTCCAGTCGAATGAATGGAGTTATTAAGCATTTATAATCTTGTGAGAGGAAAAACGTGCCCTTTAGTCAGCTCAAAACCCCTAATACGTTGGCAAATAGTTAAAACTGTTGCATATTTCCACTGTAAATCTCTGATTGCAGTAAATCATTCCTGTTCTTTGGATATCACAAAAGGAAATATTACAGTTTGCTGGATAGAAGCTCAGGACAATTTGGAAAATATACATAAAACAGATTTTGAAGTGAGGTGAAATTAACTTCAGACTATTTGCATGCCAATACACATTTGGCAGGTATCTGCATTGCCGCAAACATATGAACTAAAAATACCCCTAGGTCTACAAATAGCCAGCACAATGTATTAACAGCAATCATTTATAAACAGACCTCACTGTCAAGCAACTGTGTCCTCTTTGGGGATCCTTTTGAGATTATTTTAATATGCTCTGTTTGTAGATGGGGGACTGCCTTACTGTGAGTCATCTCAAAACAATTACCCTGAACGTTTTGCTTCTAATGAACGAAGTTTTTTGGGTTTCCTTTTGTTGTGTTGGTTTGTTGTTAGGGTTTTTTTTCTTTTCATTTCCATATGGGATTAAATGCACAGCCAGCATAGGATTAGCGTGCAGTGTTGCGTGGCTAGTCCAGTGCATTTAAGTATTACGTTGATCAGGTTATGAAATGCCCTTAAAGTCAAAACATTAATTTTGTTTTTCAAATGTGAATTTTCACATACACCATTTCATGATCAGTTTTCTAATTTACAATTACTGTTACATATTACAGTGTAAAGCACCAAATAGCTATTTGACAGGGGGGAAAAAAAGATATGTATATATATATATAGAGAGAGAGAAGAGAGAGAGAGTCCATTGTTGACATGCTATAGAAAATAACACAGAAAGCTTTCCTAAGTGGTAGACAATAAGCAGAAGTGAAAACTTTGTCTCTACTAAATATTGAGTAAATTACATGGAACTTACCTCGAGAAAATCAGTGAACAGCAGAAAACGTGGGTGGAACAATTCACAACAGCTTATGTGTTTGTCCCAGGAATGTGCTCTTCCTAATGAGTGGAGTTTTAACTAATGAGGAACTGAGGGCATCTGAAGCTAAGGGCAGAATATTGCCTAAACACTCATCATGTAAATTAATTAATTTGAAAGTTAGCTGCATTACATGTCAGTAATGCTTATGGTCTTGCCACAATAATTTTATATCACCTACTTTTATGGCCTGATAAGGGAATGACCAGACTCGTGTTTGAGAATAATTAAGTTGTGCTTTTGAAAATGCCATGCTCTGGACTCAGCAGTGCCAGTCCTTAACAGTAGGGACAGCTCAGTCACCATGGCAGAGGGAGAAGCAGGGACACTTGCAAATCTGAGCAAATAAAATAGGTCAGGAAGAAGTATTTCAAAGACCTGGCTGGCTAGACAAAGAGTTGTGATAAATGGAGTGAAATCCAGTTGGTGGCCAGTCACAAATGGTGTCCCCCCGGGCTCACTATTCTATTTGGTATCTTCATTAGTGACCTGGACAGCAGGATTGAGTGCACCATCAGTAAGTTTGCAGACAACAACAAGCTAGGCAGGGGTGCTAATCTGCTTGATAAGGTAGAAAGGCTCTGCAGAGGAATCTGGACAGGTTGGATCGATGAGCTGAGACCAGCTGATGAGGTTTTACAGGGCCAAGAGCTGAGCCCTGCACGACAACCCCATGAAGTGCTATAGGCTTGGGGCAGAGTGGCTTGAAAGCTGCCCAGCAGAAAAGGACCTGGGAGTACTGGCTGACAGCTGACAGAACATGAGGCAACAGTGTGCTCAGGTAGCTGAGGCGGCCAACAGCATCTTATCTTGTACTAGAAATAGTATGGCCAGCAGGAACAGGGAAGTGATTGTGGAAGTGTACTTACCACTGTTGAGACCACACCTGAAACAAATATTGTGTTCTGTTTTGGGTCACTCACCACAAGAAAATAAGATGCTAGAGTATATCAACAGAAAAGCCACAACACTGGTGAAAAGTCTTACAAAGGCTCAGGGGAGGCCTTATTGCTTTTTACAAATATCTGACAGGATATTGTAGGGAGGTGGGTGTTGGTCTCCTCTCCCATGTAACAAGTAATAGGGCGAGGGCAAATGACCTCAAGTTGTGCCTGAGGTGGTTTAGATTGGATATCAGAAACCATTTCTTCACCAGAAGGGTTTTAAAGCATTAGAAGCCTGCCTAGGGAACTGGTGGAGTCACTATCCCTGGAGGTATTTAAAAGGAGCATAGAAGTGGTGTTTAGGGATATGGTTTAGTGGTGGACTTGGCATTGCTAGGTTAATTGTTGCACTCAATAGTCTTATGGGTCTTTTCCAAACTAAGTGGTTCTCTGATTTCAGGATAAACCTCCCTAAAAATGTATCTCAGAATGTTCAGACTTTGCTGTTCCCTGATCATGGCTTCTCCAAGTGGACCCAGGGATGACTGATTCCTCAGCCTGATGGCTGAGAGCGATAGGATGGCATGAGTGACAAAAGCAGGGCGTGAGGCACCAGCAATATCACAGCACACTTGTTGCTCCAGAAAGAGGCTTTTAAAATGATTCAGTATGACAACAACTTAAACAACTAAATCTTAACTCAACAACCAATCAAAACCCCATCAGATGTGTAGTGATGTTTAGGAGTGCCCACATACAGGGGTGGTCAAGGGCATTCGTGTATCATAACAGTGCTGATGAGGAAGTCCTAAACACCCACATCCCTGTATGGGAATTGCAATGTGTAAAAGAAAGAAACCCTGAGTTTCCTCATCTTATCAAGCACAACTCTTGCCATATAAGTATTAAAATTGAAATAAATACAGGAAACGAGTACAGAGAATTCTTGGAACAGCTACAGACATTTTTGTTGTTGTTGTTCTTACCACATTTGTCTCCAAATCTCCACAGCTACTTGAATTAAATAAGAAACAAGTAGCTCCCTAAGCCTGGGAAATAATAAAGGCAAGTTTCCTACTGGCATGTGTCTCATCCTTGACTGAGCTCCAAACTAAGGTTTCCCAAGGTTGAGGCATGCACAGAAGATATCCCCTGTGATGGTTCTTCAGCTTGCACCCTGACTCTCTTATTTTCTTGCCCTTTACGTCACAGTTTTTATCCATCAGTTGGTAGAGATTGCTGAACCCTGAGCCCCTCCTGAGTGTGAGGCTGATGTTTGCAGCCAGGGAAGGGCTTGCAACTACACAGATTGTGCCCATATCAACCAGTTCTGTGAAAGTTTTAACATCTCTTCTGCAATGTGAAAGTCTGAAATAACTTCTCATTACTTGTTGCCCGATACCTTCAGCAGATATGTTAGAGGGTACATTTAATAGCTGTTCCGGTCATCATGGATCAGACAATGCACCCCTGTAACACTGCTAAGGCGCCTCCCTCACCACCCATCTGCAGTTTTGCAGCTCTGTGCTCAAGATTCCCATCACAGAGCACAGCAAGTGGGCTCACCCAGTCAGCACAGCTTTTCCTGAGCACCTGCCAGGACTCAGCAACAGCTTATTCAAAACAAAGTGCAATTTATTTGCCTAAAGTGAAACATAAGACAAAGGCTAAAATTAAGCAGACAGCTTTTTGTATTTGACCTCACATACACCTTCCTTTTTAAGCCATTGTAAAGGTTCAGCCCAGTTATCTCAGCCTGTAGGCTTGGGAGTAGAGACCAACCTGACACATGAAAAGCCTCTTTCTTAATGTGTTTCTAGCTGCATCTTTCCCTTGGGTGATGGCTTCTAACCCAGGTATTTCCCAAGTGTTGCCTAACCCTACTCTGAGGGTGAGCATCCCCTCAGAGCCTCAGCTCTGCACAGGTCAGCCTTGCCAGCCCTGCAGCAATACTACCCCTACATTTCCACTCTCCTTCTGGGTCTCAGTTTGCTCAACTGAAAGGCTTTCTTTTGTCTTATTCCATGCTTAGGTAGAAAAACATGAAGCAAACTCAGGCATAATTCATGAGGAACTGATTTCCATAATTTTCATGTTCTATCTGTTCAAATATACCATGTGAAGAATAACTTCCCAGTCATTAAAATTATCAGCATATAGAGTAAAATGCAGACATGCTGTGGCATGTATTTGTTTTATAAACCTATGTAGGAAAAACAGTTGGTAAAAAAAACAGACCTGAATACACTTAAATTAGTGTGGTGGGAGGTGGAATAAAAGCAACTCAGATAAACCAGTAGAAAGCATTGCATTTCTTTGACTGAAATAGGAATCACAGTCTCAGAATGTTAGGGGCTGGAAGGGACCCCAAAAGATCAGCTAGTCCAACCCTCCTGCCAGAGCAGTGAAGAACAATAAATTCAAAATAAATGGCTAGTACCTACCAAGATACCACCCACTCCAGGGTTTTACTCAGAAATGCACAAAAAAGTGAATCCTGCAAGGTAAAGAGGAGACAAAGGCAACTCAAGAACTTGTTTCTTCAAGGCATCACGAGTCATTCAGGCAGCGTTCAGCTGATGGAGCAAGAGAAATTACTTCAACTGCTGGGGAAAAAAAGCCACCAATAGAAAAAAAAAAAAGACAAAAACAGACCAAAACATGTTCAGGATGATGAAACAGATGATAAATAACACAGGATAGAAGAAACAGCTTTGATATCCAGATGTGTCATTTTTATAGTACTACTTGATGGCAATACTACTACTAAATAAAAGCTAGTGCGATACACTAACCCAATGCAGGCTTTGGGTTTTCACCTTTCTTTCTATCTACACTTGTGTGGACACTAAGAACTCAGGGTGTTTCACAGATATTGTTATTTTTGCTTGATCTTGCAGTTCCATTTGATATCTGAGGAACAGAGATCATGAGGGAGGTGCAACAATTGCCATGAGTCAGAAGCTGTCAATTCCTGCCATCTGACGAAAGGATACCTGTGTGTATATAAATATAATTCTGACAGAGAGGAGGAGAATGACACCAGGATTTGCAGTTTAGCTCCTGCCATCCTCTCCCTCTGCTGTACAAAGTTTCTGCTAAATCTAAAACCCCACAGCAGCCTTGCCGTGTCTTCATGAAGTCAGGTGGTGAGCATCTACATTAGGAGCCTTCCCAAGTTGTGCTCCTTCTTCTCAGCAGCTGGACCTCATCCTCAGCCACACAGACTGTTCTTGTAGGACAGAAGGAATGATGGGTTGCAGCAGAATAGAGGGAGAGACTGTTAGGGAAATAATTCAGAGAGAGACTTATGCTCTAGTTTTATTTCAGTGACAAATGAAACCCAGATCTTAAATGAATTTGAGGAAGAAAGCTGTATTTTATGTACAGAGGTATTTGTTTAGAGCTGGAGAGGAAGCTTAGCTGTTCCCAGCCATCTAAAAATAGTGATATTATTATTTCAAAGTTTCATTCCTGATAAATGTAATCCTATATATCAAGAGAAATGCCTCAGGAAATCACAACAGGAATATGGGAGTAGGAATATGTAGTCAATATACAAATACAGAACTGGTTGGGGTTTTCTGTTGATTTGGGGGGGGGGGTTGGGTTTTTTTCCCTCCAGCTAACTGGCAAATAGTTACAAAGTACCTTTCCTAATTAGCTACCAAATAATTATTAACATTAGTGTTTAAAGACTGTAAGAGAAATATTAAATCCTGATATACATTAAAATCCAGGTTCTACACCATGTCACAAACACATTCTAAACCATAAATGCGTCCAAAGTACTCACAGCTTATCAAACAACTTGACCAATACAGCAGTTCTCTGAAAAACATACATCTAATAGCAGAAATACTTTCTAGGGTTTTAGAAAAAAAAACTTTCTAAAGAATAACTCCTTATGCTCAATAGCTAGGGGGAAAAAAAGGCTAAGAATGGGTGCAGGAATAATCTAATATTAGGCTGAGTTTTAATACCAGTTTTAAAATAAAAGTTGTTGAGTTGATTGGACTGGTGAGCTATGGCTTGATTTCAAGCCCACACATGTACCTGGATCTGAAACCCACTCCTAAGGGTCTATTTTAATGGAAATTAATCTCAAGTATTGTGTCTAGTTCTGAGCTCCCCAGTTCAAGAGTCTCTACTGAAGAGAGTCCAATGGAGGGTCATGACAATGATTAAGGGACTGGAGCAGTTCTCTTCTAAGGAGAGGCTGAGGGACTTGGGGTTCTTCAGCCTTCAAAATAGAAGACTGAGCAGGGGTCTTATGAATGCATATCAGTATCTAAAGGATGGAGGTCATAAGGATGGGGCTGGGCTCTTTTCAGTGGTGGCTGATGGTAAGAGAAGACAACGGATGCAAACTAGAACTCAGGAGGTTTCACCTGAACTTCAGCAGAAACATCTTTACTTTGGGAGTGACAGAGCACTGGAACAGGCTGCCAAGGGATCTTGTGGAGTTTCTTTCCCTGGAGACTTTCAAAACCTGTCTGGAGATGTTCCTGTGCAACCTGATCAAGGCATACCTGTGTTAGCAAGAGGTGTTGGACTAGATAATGTCCAGAGGCCCCTTCCAACCCCTACTATTCTGTGATTCTATGATTCTATGAAGTAAGAGGCTTTGTGCTCCTGTGGTCAGATTTCCAAATCACATCATTGCCTAAAGATTCAAACAAGCACTTGCTGATATTATTAAAAGCAGTTGAACTGATTTAGCTTCCTAAGACAAAGGGCTAACACCCATAGAATAATTCAAATATTCAGGTTTTGTTTATTGGTGATTTCAGCACAGTGAGGCACCTAGCTATCCTTGGACATAAGACTGATTGCACTGAACTGGGTTTGTTGCTTTTCAAAGTATTGCTAGGCAGTTACCTGCACTTCAAGACATTATGTAATTTTATAAATATATCCCTTCAAGGGTTAGAGAGTTAAAGGATCATATCCCTCTCCTGCATTTCTGAACACGTTCAATCATAAATACTGGGCATTTGATTTTATGGACAGCTAAACTAAAACATACCCTAAAACTATCTAGCTAACCATGAAACAGAATAAGCTGCCTCTCCCAGCTTTCTGGTTGGACAGGGACAAGTTCATCATGTTGGTACGGACTCTTAGCTTCATTTTTGTCAATGCTTATCACCAACAAGTTTCTGGGGAACAGCACCCAGTTGTGACAGGCTTTCAGTAAAGTTTGGCTAGTTAAGAATACTCATGTCATCTCTGCAGGAAGAGTGCTTGGACCCTGCTACCTCCAACCCAATGCCCTATCTACCTCCTTCAAGCTGCATGACCAAAGCCATCTTATCCCATAGGCATAGTTTCATAGTTTCATAGTTTCAGTCAGGGTTGGAAGGGACCACAAGGATCCTCTAGTTCCACCTGCTGCTGAATTGCCAATGCAACCCACAGATGGCAAAGCATAGATAGATATGTATAACCTCTTTCCAGTAGGAGTGTCTTTGAATAACAACCTATGTAAGTGGCACTTTTACCACACAGGAAAAGACAGTGAGTGTGCACAGCTTTAGGGTGAAATAAAGGCCAGCCTTGTGGCTAAGACAATTAGAAATCAACCAACACAATGGGAAATTTGGCTTAGCAATCTGGTTTCATCAGGAGGAAGACAATGGATTTAACAGTGTTAAAAGGAAATTTTGCAATAAGGTTAGAGGTTCTGGCCAAGGAACATCAAATGATCCCTCTTAGCCTAATAGAAAACAAGACATGAAAGAAAAACTCTCTTCACTTAGTTTTCTCTAGGACTTAAAAATCTGTTTAAGACAGAACCTCTTACAGCAATGCCTCTGTATTGCTGTAAATATTTAATTATGTGGGTAAATTTTAAAAGCATGCACTTTAGCAATATTCTTTGGAAGTATCCAGTGGTTTGATCAACTTTGGGTTTAGGTATTCCTTCAAGGAGTTCCTGAGAATACACTCAACACAGCAGACACTCAGATACCTGAGATCTTACTCTGTCTATAGTGATGTTTACAATAATAAGAGAAAATCCAGAGATAGAAATATCCTTAAAGTCTGAAAACATTGCTAAGCTTATGAAACTTAGAATGTAGCTTTGGGGGGATAAATGCTTTGACAACTCTCACAAAATCAGATCTGTGACTCCCCAACTCTTGGTAAGTCTATCAAAGAGTGAAAAATCAGTTTGACTCACTGAACACCTTTCCCTGAAGAGTCACAAGTTCCGAGATGCTGACATATTTTACTCAAAGTCCTTTTCCTATTTATTTTTTAAAAATCTCTAATATTGCCATTATTTGTCACTCTTTAATACAAAAATGTTGTGCCTTTTCTGTTTCTTCCCCCTGAACACAGATGTATTTTCGTTGTCACGCCAAGGGGAGCTAGCAATCTCATCATAAAGAAAGAGAATAAATAACAGACCTCTTTTCTGGTTGAACAGAGGAATGTAGTTATATTTAAACTGCAAGGAGGAAGACATGGAATATATTGTTCAGCTTCATGCAGAGAGGTGGCTGACTCACAGGCCTGTACAGCTGACAGCACTCTCAAGCAACAGCAGGAGACAAATTAATAAGGAGAAAAAAATGTCAATTTATGTTGACTAAAAGAGGAAGCTAAAGAACAGCCATGAATTCCCACATACTTCTGCAAGGCAGGTTTCTTCTGTTTCTTTTGTACAGCCAGAAAGCACAAGCTGAGCACTGTGGCAAAATGACATCTCCACAATGTTCATAGATTTTTCTAACATGGTATGGAATCAAGCAAGATCATGGAATACCCATGAGATCAGGTCAGACCTCCGTATTGAAAAAGAAGGTTTTTCACTTCCACCACAAATACTTTTGGATGCTAATGAAAAATAATTGAGCATTGGAGAGAAACCTTGTGGTGGAAAGTAAGCCTTTGCTTGTCTATGTACATGTATATATATGGAAACCACAGTCAGAAACCCACTGCCCACAAAATGCAGTTCACAATTTAGACTGGCTTTCTAAAGCCTGTGATGTAAGGCAGAACTTGGATAAGCGGAGAGGGTAACAGTATGATACCAATAGCACCCAGAAATTTGTTTTTCTGAAATTGGCTCTTACATTTGTTGACCACTCAGGTTCATGCAATGTCAAAAAGTCATTTGTCAGCTAGCAGAAATGTGATAAATATAGGTATTTGCAGAAGTGTTTGCTGTGGTCACGCACCCTGGCCTTTGAAAAGCTCTTTGTGTGGGAGAAGTTGAAGGAGGAAGGACTTTCAGAAGTGCTGAAGGTGAAACAGGGATGAGGGAACCATGAGCCAGCACCCAGAATCCATCGGTGATGCACGTCTTCATTACACCAAGAGCAAACAGGGATGCTTGCAGCACCCTGGGGCAACTTGTGTCTGCAGGGGAAGCAGTGTTCAACAGCCTGTCACTGAAAAGGAGCCAGCAATCAGTTGTGAAGAGAGCCATCTCATGCCTCTGACACAAGCCTTATAATAGCCATCCTTCTAATTAATGCACAAACTTCCTTTCCAGCTTCTTTTCCTTCTTTGCTTTCTATCTGAACAAGAACCCATCCTAGCCAAGCAGATTGCCTGCTACATCGTAGTACAGCAAGCCAAAAACCAGTCTCAACAATCAGATCTAGGTTTTAAAAAACAAAGTTTTCCATGAATTGTAGAGAGGAAAATAAGAGGGGGGAAAAAAAAAGACAAATATTTTTCCTGGCCTAAAGAGCACAATTTGGATCATGTGCTCCAAAATCTACCCAGATACAGAAGCTATATTTTCCTGCCTTTGCTGTTTCTTCCTTGTTCCCCTTCCTACCAGAGGGCTTTGTTTTGCTTTACAAGGAAATATGATTCAATTTTAACTGTGAAACACAAAAGCCACTGTCTGAAATAAGGGTGTTTTGTTGTTTTGGTTTTTTTTCCACAGAAGGGGCATTAATTATGGCTTCAAAGACTAATAATTTTTTTCCCTCTAAAAATATGGCATAATATAAAAAAGATGGTGTACTGAGATTTTGTCTAAGGTTTAACCCAAATTATATCCACTTCTTTGAAAATCTTACCTTAATTTTGAAGCTTTTTTGCTTTCTTGCTCCTTTCTCTGTATTATCAAGTAGGTAGTACAGTAATTTTCTGTATCAGTTTGTGTCTCATCTTCAGTTTTCCTTTTTCAAGCACAGGCTGCATTTGCATATGGGGAACTCCTATAAGGAACCAGATTACTTAGGCTGGGCCACATCTTTGTGATTGCATCTGGCCTAAGCAAAACATGTATGGAGTGATCATACTACCTTGTGTCATGCAAAATCCCACTTATGTAGTTTGAAATAAAAGATCCCTTTTGACACCCACTGGGATAGAAACATGCTTCAAGTGGTGTTCCCTGCAGAATTAGGGTTTATGACACAGTATGTCCTGGGCCAGGCTGAAGCTGGATGTGATGGAGTATTACCTTGAGACAATGACTTGTTTCAGAGATGAATTCATGCTTTGTCATCCAGCTCGTATCAGTGTTTCTGCATTTCAGAAGAATTTGTTGGGCAATAAAAAGCACTTGAAACCTTTCAGTCGTTCACCTTGTTCTTCCTAACCATGTGAATAGAATAAAACTCAAAAGACTGCCTGAGACTTGTGGGAACCTATGTATTTTGACTTTCAGTAGGAATCAGGCACACGACTAATTTGAATAGGAGTTTGATATTTACACTTTAAATACAGATTAAGATTTCCATGATAAAACACAACATTATGCCTCATCATGTCTTGGGCTGGCAACGATGCACATGGTCAAGTTTGCCAAAGGTTTTTGCATCACTAGATGCTATTTTGGGATACTTGAAATAAAAGCACCCCAAATAAAAGCAATGAAACCCTCCCTACAGAGGAGGCAGCTACTAAATGGGTGTGAGGGGAAAGCAACCAGGAAAGTGGATGAGAGGCTACAGTATAGATGGGAGAAGATGATAAAGGCCAGGCCATCTGGAAGAACTGGAAAAGGATGAACATAGAGCAGCCAAGGACAGGGACAGATCATAATATCATAGTATCAGTCAGGGTTGGAAGGGATCACAAGGATCATGTAGTTCCAACCTCCCTGCCATGGGCAGGGACACCCCACTCTAGATCAGGCTGGCCAGAGCTTCATCCAGCCTGGGCTTAAACACCTCCAGGGACGGGGCCTCAACCATCTCCCTGGACAACCCATTCCAGGGCTTCACCACTCTCATGGTGAAGAACTTTCTCCTCACATCCAGCCTGAATCTCTCCATCTCCAGCTTCATTCCATTCCCCCTAGTCCTATCACTCCCTGATATCCTGAGAAGTCCCTCCCCAGCCTTCTTGTAGGCCCCCTTCAGATAGCTGCCATTTTGAAATTTGCTAAATGATTATGGTGCACAGAAAAACCAGAAACCCACTCAGACTGAGTGATGTGACTCTGAAGAGCTTGGAGTGACAGTATGCACTAACAGGTTATTTCTGTCATGTAGCTTAGCATCTCTGGATTCATGCAAGATGCAGCTCACTCATGTGGAGGTAGCCAGCATAAGGACTACATACATTTAAACACTATATTAAACATCCTAGTAAGACTTCTGCACTCCATCACACTTTTCAATGGGATTGATATCGTGATATTTAAATATTGTTTTTGAAAGGAAAATTAGTCTTTACGTTGAGGAAGTGGCACCACCTTGTGGGTGATAATGAAAGTGTTTGGGTTTTTTCCAAACTTAGTCGGGTTTCACTTTTAACTCATTTCCTTCCCTTTCCCCTCCCCCCATCCTCCCCAGGCCCTCTCTTTTTGGCTCTCATAATTCTGCAGAGTAGCCTTTTGAGTCTGAAAAATAAGAAGTTTCAGAATGCCTTAGAGCTGAGCTTTGCTCTGTTACACAAAACACCCAGAATGTGCAGCACCCACTGTGCTGCACAGATCACTGAGACATTGGCTAATGTCCATGAATGGTTTTTGAAAAATCTTTTTGAAGTCAGCCATAGAAAATGTAAAATAAAAAAAAAGAGAGAGAGAGAGGGAAGCCAAAATACATCAAGAAAATAATGGCTATGTTTGCAGTGGCAATGTCTTATTTGCAGAAGTGAGTCAAGACTGTTCAAATCCAAATATGGAGGATTTCTGTTTGCTTATAAAAATGAGACCTGTGCCTCCAGTCTGAGAATTATCAAGATACAGATTCATTTTTCTCAGTCTTGGATTTTTGGTTGTTTTGTATCACCTTGGTTTCTTCTACTTTTAAAGAACTTTACAGCAACTTGTCAGCTACTGTGGAGACAGAAAAGAGAAGTATATTGTTGACGATAGAGTATAACCGCTTTGTTTAATATGCAGGCAGATGTAGGTCTAAGAGTAAAATGTGTAGAGCTTGAGCTCATTTATTTATTTAATGGCACGCCCATCTCAGTGGGACTCACTTCTCTTTTGATATCACCAATACAAATGTCTACATCTGAACTGGTCACCAAAGCTCCTTTTGAACCCATTAGGGAGCAATAGCTGCTTTTGAGGTGCAATTAATCAGACCATATGCCAGATCTCCCAGATATCTGAAATAGGTCAGCTGACTCATACTATTCAAGTTCTTTTCTTCTTTGGTTATAAAGGGAAAATTATGTGATTAACATAGTTGCAGATAGCTCCTGGAGTGATCTGCATGCAGACAAGTGAATCCCACCTCTTGTGCCTCATATGAATGACATTATCAAGACTTTTTGATTCCTGTGTATGATATGCAATTCAGCATTCCAAGTGCCTTAATACAGAGTATCTTTAAAATAGATTTCAAGAACAAGCTCTAAAGATCAAAATTGATTTAAAAGCCATTAAAATAGCTTAACATAGGGCTACACACACTGCACAAAGAGGTTGTCAGGATCACTTTGAGGTGAATCTGTGCGAGGAACTATATATCCCAGTGCTGGCAGCTTTATATTTAGGAGTGTTTTGATTTCTTATTGTCTATGGTAAATGTATACTTAATGTGGTGTTCACAAAAAAATGTAATAACTGCTTTGATTTTTTTAATCACTGAAATGCAAGTTAATCCTAAGATATTTCTTATTAATTGCATCTATTTTCCAAAATCAAGATCTGGAATGTGAGTTGGACTGTAAAGCAAAACAGCACGAGAGTATCCTCCCTCCAAAATCAGACGCTTGCACAATGAATATCATCCTGCTGTGAGCAAAGCTCAGAGGCCGTTTCCCTGTAGCTGAAGGCTGGACTTCAGAGCCCCTGGGTACAGCTCCTTACCTTGACCTCATTGCAGGACTAGCTGATCCCAGAAACATGGGGAGAAAATAAATAAATAAATAAAGACTAGCTGGTTTTGCTGCCCAACAGTTCCTCTACATGTGTGAGATGAAGAGGTGGAACAGGTCTTGCTATCCTCCCAGTGTGAGAGAACAGCAGTTCAGAGCCTTCTGCTGACCAAAACAAATGTCCAAGTACTTCCACCTTTACTCCCCTTGCTAGACTCACCTAGCACGCACATGTTTCTGGAAACAGCTTTCAGAGTTTCCAGTTCTGGAAGATTAAACTGATAAGGGATTATTCATCTGGGCTCTATGATGCATCTTAACCTCAAGGAACTGAAGGTGACTATTCTGGAACTACCATCTCAGGAAGCACCTATAGGGATGGCAGGTGGTATATATTATACCTGAGATATCTTTCCCACTATCTTCTCTTTTCTTGAGAACAGATATTCCAGGCCACTATAGGGATGCAGTCTGTAAAATAATGGCAGTATTTGATTATGAAGAAGCAAAAGAATACCAAGAGATATACCTATATAGATTTATACATGTATAAAGTTGTAAAGGCAAATCATAATAAAAACCTTTCCCAAAATCATAACTTAGAAAGTCCATGAGCTACCTGTGAATTTGTAGAGATTAAACAAGAGAGAGAGAAAGTGTGTATAGCAAACCAATCCAATTGTTCAACCAATGAGGAAAAACATCAGAACTTTGTGCAGTAAACCAACATTTATTGCAAAACTGAAATACAGTAGAGACATAATTTGGGTAAGGCATTGTCTAGAAATCAAATGTCCAATGTTTAAGGAAAGAGAACAATCTCCAGCATGACACAAAACCCTTGGCAAATTTAGGAGTTTGCCTAGGCTCCCTGACTCCACACTTGTAGCAAGCATTTTCACAGACCAAAATCATTATGGAAATACTGCCTTAGGCAAAGCAAGAATCTGGGTGACTCTCTGGCCAGTTCTTAGGTGTAATCTCTTTTGATGTTAGAAGCAGTCTGGCCCATTTAAATGCTAGCCATTCCACCCACCTTTTCATCTCTTGCTGTATTTCTTGGGTCAAAAATGTCACTGAAATCAGGTTTTCCTGTAGCACTCTGGGCCTGGTGGTGAGCATGGTGCAGCTGAAGCTTGTCTTCAAATCCATTCTGTAGCATTTGCAGCCCATTACACAGACTAAAGACTGGCATGACATTTCAATGAAATATCCTTTAACCTTCACCTCATCAGTCTGAACAAAATCTGGAGTGGAAGAACCCAGGGCTGGTTTCATAATTGCAAAAAACTTGGTCACCATCACCGGCCATACTGATTGCCATGTTAATTGTTGCATTCTCTGCACTTGTTTTGTCGTGTTAAGATTCAAAAATTCCCTTGGAGTAAATTAAAGTGACCCAACATGGAACAACTGATGAGTTAGTTTTATTAGATCTGAGGAAAGCTCTCAGTCACTTGCACCTTAAGGATGTTTGATTGTAAAAAGCTTTCTAAAGAAAAGTTCTGCTTCCTTGGAAGTCCTGTCTGGCCTCAGGTCCTGGGCTCTAAATTCTCACCAATACAGTACAGCCATGTTAAAAGTTGTTACAGCCTTAGCTGGTGCAAAACTTCCAATTTAATGGGCATCTGTAAGGCCAAAGACAAATGATGCTCTTAAAATCATTGAAGGCAAACCTGGTGAGATTTTTCCTTTACTCAAATGGCCAGGATGCATCCCTATTGGAAAACCAGTGCAGAACAAGAAAAAACAGTGGTGATATAGGCACTAATCCATATATGTGTCTATATATACACACACATACATATATACATGCTCAAACATTGTCAACTCTGCAGTACAAGGCAATCTTAATGAAACCAATGATAAATGAGCAGGCTGCATTGTGGAGTGTGGGCTATCATGAGGCATGAAGTAGATGCACTACAGGCTTCTAAAGTGCCTGTTTTGTTTTAGGGAGAGATGTAACCCCAAAAATTACTGCTAATCTTTGGAGTGTGTGTTACAGCTGATTAACTTTATGGACTGCATTGGTTAATGGACATTTTTGTTTTCAAATAGTGCAAAACTGATTGCTGGCTCAGAAGCATATGTTGAAACAAGGACTCACTTGTGTAGATTGTTTACTGGGTTTGGTTTGTTTGCTTGTTAAAACTTTTGGCCTAACTTTAGCTATTCAGTTTCATCAAGAGAAAAACAGATACAGCAAAGCACAAACTGAGCTTTTGTTAGCAACTGTGCTTTTGAGGGAGAAGGGAACAATAAGAAACACAATGTGAAACAATTTGCTCTCATAAAAAAGAACATGTAGAAGGGGAGATAGCGAACTAAGTTACTGCTACAAAACAGAAAGCATTGATATCAGTACTCAAGCAGTGGCAGATCCTCATTCCATTTCTTTTATGGCACTCCTCTCTTCTGGTAAGCAGTGTTGAGCTCTATGGGACTGGTATCCATACACACAGATTACAATCACCTTGAGATGCCTTTCCCAGGAAGCTAATACTAGTGCCATATCTTAAGCAAACTGGAGGTTGTGATAAAGAAAGGGTAAAAACAAGGAAGTACTTGTACAACATTGTGTGCATGACCACCAGAAGGGATTATGCTGGTGGGTTTTACGCTCATGTAACTATTGTGATAGTTATTTGCATTTTATTGATGTACTTGTTTCAAATGATGCTTGCAAGAAAAATATCCAGCTCTAAGGTGACACTGAAAGAAAACAATTAATTTATGTGGCTGTTGCTTTATTCCACTGGGCTAACAGCATTTAGATAACTGCTGCTGGCTGGTGGGTCCTGCACCACTAGATAGCCCATTTTCCTGATGGCATGGTAGAGGTATTTGAGCCTGGCAGTTTCCAGCATTACTGCTTTTGCATAGCTGTACAATTATCTACAAGGCATTCTTCAAGATACTGCAGCTGAGTGCCCTGCACCCAGTGAAAGAACTCTGTCCTACAGTGTTTATATAGAGTGCATAGTTTAATATGATTGCATTTAAATTGCTGTAAAGGTGGTCAATTCAGTGCTTTTGACTAAATATGGAAACTTCCTCTCAGAAAGACTTTATTTAACTGGTGACTGCTAGATACAGAGAGTGAGCAGTGCACTATAAAGACAGGTTATAAACTTTCAGCTTTAAACAAACCAGCAAGCAGCTTTGCCTTCAGAAATTTTATTACTCTTCATTAAATGCAGAAGAAATTGTCTATCACTGGGAAGTGTGAAAGAGAATGAAAAAGCTTTTTGACAAGATCTATTAGACATATTTTATCATGCATTTTCTGTTCAGAGCAATCTCACTGCTGCAGACTAAACAGACTTAAAGGAGGCCCTGAGAGATTTCTTTTAGAAGCTACTGTTCTCCAACAGATCCCAAATCATGTATTAGTTTTACAGAACCTAAGGCAGAAGGATTCTGAATTCCTTCCATAGCAGTCACTGGTTTTTATTATTACTTTTCAGATGGTAAGATACCTAAAATACAAATATGAACAGGACATCTACTATTTTCTGAATTACTGAGTCTCATCCTTTGATGTAAAACCAACACACTATAGAATCACTTGGACAAATCTGTTCAGCTCCAGCTTAAAGGCAGTTCATTTTCTTGCCCCCACTTCATCCTGCTGGAGTCATGTTACAGATCCTTACAAAAATGTACATTTCTGTCTAAATGTATCCATCATTAATTTCTAAACATCTTTCCTGAACCAATGGTGAAGAACAAAAAAAAGGTGGTTTTTTTCTCTGATCTGTTTCTCATAAAGCCCCTCATCACTTGATAAATGAGGATGTAGTCATGGTGGATTGCTTAGAAATTACATGTATGCCCAGAAATTGTATCTATTGAACAGAAATTGTAGCTATTTAATGATCAGGAAGTACCCTATATTAAAACAGTTACATCTTTTCTCAGGTCTTCTTTGATTTTGTTTTGCCATGATACCTCGGGTCCTCTGTCCTGTTCTCCTGGACATGCTGTCTTTCCTCTGAACATGTTCTAGACTAAATTCTTCTTTTAGAAAACAGGCAGAGACAATCATACACAGTATTTCTGATAGGGTGCATTAGGGCCTTGCACAACAGCAGTAACGACTTTCTGACTTTAGAGAGAATCTTTTCCCTGAAGCCCTTGGGACTTCCATTCACCTTTCCAAGGCCACATTGCCAGGGCAGCTCCCAATTGCTCTCAGCCAACCCTCCTTGGTTGTTCCCAACTGAGACAGTTAAACATCATGCTTTCATGCTTTTCACTACTCAATTTCATCTCATTCCTAGGACTCATCCTCAAAGCTGCTGCGCTCTGCCTAATATTCTGATCCTCCTCGTATTCAAAGACAATAAAAAGTACAGACAGCTCACAGTGCAAAATTAAGCAGGCTGCAGGTTATGGATTGCATCACATTTGAAATAAACCACATATGGTTATAGAGACTTTGCCAAACATTCTGTATGTTCAAGAACAATTTTAAAATTGAGTGGGTTATTATTTCATCACAAATTTTTCTTTTTCAGTGTAAATATGAACTCATTTTTGCCTTCTCTTTTGAAGGTTTGGAGTTTATGCACTCATTCCAATCCACCTGCTTTACAGTATTCCTTAGGTAACCAGCTTATACTGAATTATTTCAGTGTGAAGGAAGTCTCCACATGACATAGGCTTGTGTATTACTCTTTCAGCCTTGACTTTTTCACACAGACAAAGCCTGAGAAAGAAGAAGTATAGATACACTGCAACCTGCTTTGGAAATTGGAACTGTGACTCAGTCACATTTGGTTAGAAATTTTTGCATTACAGAGCAACCATGAAACTTGTAAGACCATCCATACTCCCACAGAGTTATGCTATGGTTATAATTGTGAGCAATCTAGAAAAATGAGTCAAATTATTTCTTACCATTTGGCAATCCACATGACATTCACAAGCAGAAGAATATAATAACTAAAAGGCTGTCTCTTCTTCTGCCCAGGGAGGTGATGGAGTCACTATTCCTGGAGGTGTTCAAGAGGGGATTGGACATGGCCCTTGGTTTAGTAGTCATGAGGTGTTGGGTGACAGGTTGGACCTGATGATCTTTGAGGTCTTTTCCAACCTTATTGATTCTATGATTCTATGGTTCTATGATTCTATGATTCTGCCACTCTGAAAACATCTCAGGTTTGTTCTGAATTGATCACTGTAGCTAGTAGATATCAAAAAAACTATACTAAATAATTATCATAATGTATCATAATGAGAATAATCCTATATTGCCTGAAATACCATACCTCAGTTTAATGCAATGTGTAGTATAAAACATGTCCTGAGCTGTACTCCATCTGAGCTGAACAAATTACTTTCTACCATAGTTAAAAAATGGCTTAGCTTTTATGAAGTTTAGTGAAAAATTAACACAGGCACACATCCACCCTTAAGCACACACTCTGCAGGCTATGCTTATGGAAAATTATTCTCATGGTAATCAGCTGTACATGCTGACAAACTTGTTCTTTTCTGGTTGCCTAGCTGTATACCACCAACCTCCTCTGGCTCCCAGCCATGACCTCTGTGGAAGAGCTGCTACAGCGAGTATTTTCCCAGAAAGACGTATTAACTGTGTTGTAGGTTTCCAGGTTTTGAAAAGCAACTCATCACACTGTAATTACTGTAAGAGTATTTTAAATTAAGATGTTTGGCTTAATATTTTAAACAGATGCAAAAAAAAACCCAATAAAGCACAAGAAAACTAACTGGGCAAAGCGTGTCAGCATTGTGTGCTTGCTGTTGCAGTAAAACCAGGTCTGGATTTCAGATAAAATAATTTCTGGCCCTCTTTGAGTTCACAGAAATATCCTGTCAGCTGAAAAAAGGTAGGTGTAAAGCTGAAATAAGTATTTTTAATGCATGATGATAAGCTTGGATAACAATGACATCTGCAGAATAAAAAAGTTATTCATCTTCCAAAATCCATCACAAAGAAGCATAGAAATAAAAATTATTAAAGGAACTTAAGTAAATTGCTCTACTTCAGATTGCAGTACATGGAATTAACATCTGTTCGAGGATGGTTAGGTTTAGGAGACAGACTCACAGAATCACAGAATCACCAAGGTTGGAAGAGACCTCAAAGATCATCAAGTCCAACCTGTCACCCAAAACCTCATGACTAGACCATGGCACCAAGTGCCACGTCCAATCCCCTCTTCAACACCTCCAGGGATGGTGACTCCACCACCTCCCTGGGCAGCACATTCCAATGGCGAATGACTCAGTGAAGAATTTTCTCCTCACCTCCAGCCTAAACCTCCCCTGGCACAGCTTGAGACTGTGTCCTCTTGTTCTGGTGCTGGTTGCTTGAGAGAAGAGACCAAGTCCCTCCTGGCTACAACCTCCCTTCAGGTAGTTGTAGACAGCAATAAAGTCTCCCCTGAGCCTCCTCTTCTCCAGGCTAAACAACCCCAACTCCCTCATCCTCTCCTCATAGGGCCTGTGCTCAAGGCCTCTCCTCAGCCTCATTGCCCCTCTCTGGACACATTCAAGAGTCTCAATGTCCTTCTGAAACTGAGGGGCCCAGAACTGGACACAGTAGTCAAGGTGTGGTCTAACCAGTGCAGAGTACAGGGGCACAATGACGTCCCTACTCCTGCTGGCCACACTATTCCTAATGCAGGCCAGGATGCCATTGGCCTTCTTGGCCACCTGGGCACACTGCTGGCTCATGTTTGGGCAGCTGTCAATCAGCACCCCCAGGTCCCTCTCTGTTTGGCAGCTGGGTTCTCATATGTGTTTACAAGGCACCCCAGCACAAATCTGTATAGGGCTTTAGGCACTGCTGTGCCACACATACTGGGGTATTTTAGTTAGAAAAAGAAAAAACAAAAAGTTAGCTAAGTTAAGACAACTTCTCTTTCAAGATGAGTTGATGATAGTAGATAGTCACATAAAGCACCGATAACATTGGTATCTTAACACGCCATGGGAAGAGGCCTTATTTGGATGTAGCAATAGCATACCCAGGAAAACAACACTTAAATTAACTTGGTGGTCTGTGCCAATTCTAGATATTCCTAAGGTCTTAACAAAATCTGATTATCTTTACTTATTAGGACGCAAAGAAACCCAAAGTTTTACTTTGAGACTTACTTATATTTCTGAGGTGAAACAGCTAGACAGACTGCAGATTTTCTGGCTGATTCATTACATGCATAAGAAACAGACAACTGATCTGTTTCATGACTTTTCATCCATCTTCTTAGGCCACTTTGCAGAATGTTTGATTTAATTTTCTTTATATTTATTAAAGCTCCTACAGCACACATTTATTAAGCTTCTAGATTTGTTAAACGTGTTCTCTTTTTCCTATAAAAATGACACAGTTCACTGCACCAGTGGCTCCAGTTGGCCCAGAGCTGATACGTGTAAACTCCCTGAACACAAAAATCAGGCTGATCAAGATATGCATGTTCTCAATCTTGCTTTATGAGGTGGAGCCATACACCTTCAAGATCAGTGATGCATAAAGACTGTTCTTTTTCTTCTTTTTGCTACCCTGATATATTTGCATCAACTAGCAAAACCTCAGAGAAGTAAGACAATTAAAGAAGTACTACTGCACCACAGACAGCCTGTGGTGTCAGAAGCCTCAGGTCTGGGCTCATCTGCCAGGAGAGGACTGATCTTTGACAGGATCTCACTCTGGCCTCCTGGAGTGCAGCAGCAGCAGAATAGGACCACCAGCCCTGACACACCACAGAGATGCAGTAAGGATCTGTAGTATGAGTCCCATACAGCAGAACCCCAACAAGAATGAAGGTGTGGCTTGTGACTGTTCCTTAGGGCTGTTACATGCTAGATGCAGAATTAAGAAAAGGCAAGGCAAGGCAAGGCAAGGCAAGGCAAGGCAAGGCAAGGCAAGGCAAGGCAAGGCAAGGCAAGGCAAGGCAAGGCAAGGCAAGGCAAGGCAAGGCAAGGCAAGGCAAGGCAAGGCAAGGCAAGGCAAGGCAAGGCAAGGCAAGGCAAGGCAAGGCAAGGCAAGGCAAGGCAAGGCAAGGCAAGGCAAGGCAAGGCAAGGAAAGGAAAGGAAAGGAAAGGAAAGGAAAGGAAAGGAAAGGAAAGGAAAGGAAAGGAAAGGAAAGGAAGGAAAGGAAAGGAAAGGAAAGGAAAGGAAAGGAAAGGAAAGGAAAGGAAAGGAAAGGAAAGGAAAGGAAAGGAAAGGAAAGGAAAGGAAAGGAACACACAAAAAAAGAAACTAAGAAAATAAATGTTACACAAAAGTTATTAAGTCATACATCAGGATCTAAACAGCAATTGTTGCCAAGTTGCAGTACATATTAGCCAGCTGTTCATCAACCTGTTGGGAGTAAACTACTGATCTCAAGCCAGCTCTAAAGAGGACAAGTATGTATATTGTACTTGGTGCTTAGAGTAAAAAATGTGAGTTTTGCATACACTTGCCTGTGCCCCTCTCCCAGCAACGTTGAGCTACGACAGTTTCCGGTCCCTTACACCCTCTGTGCTCAGAAAGGATAAGGCTTCCTGGTCTGAACCACACTGATCAGGGTGGGAGGTTAGTCACACTGCAAACAAGAACTGAATTTTCAAAGCCAGAGGAAGATTTCTGTTGTTAAGGAAATGTGCTCTAACAATGGATCTGCAGATTGCAGTAAGGAAAGAACATGTGTTTCTTTTTCTTTTTTTAACATTCTTGAGCTTTACAGTAGCTGATTAATGGCTGAAGGGAGAGTGTATTACACTGAATCTTAAAAATTGCAGGAAACTGAGAGGAAGGAAGAAACATTCCTTTTAAGACCTGTGGATAAATAAAAATTAACATATTTACTTCACTGATGGTTATTGCTGGGAGTAAACCACACCTCTGCCAGGTATAAACCAAGCAAAGAGGATGAAAGTAATGTTTCAACAAACCCTGCACTATACAGTTTTGAAGATGAGCTTTGATGCAAGGCTAAATGCTAGCTGGCCTGGGGAAAGAAATATGTTTTCCTCTAACTTGCACAGCAGCTACATAACTGTTCCATAGTTACTACAGGAGACAATCCATCAATAAATAGTAAGAGAGGGAGGATGTCTCACTTTCCAGTATGTTGTTTGGTCCATCTTCTCCACAGTCTTGAAAAGGAGAGTGATACAACCTGATACTTGAGGCCACAAAGGAATGATAGAGGAGCTCTTGAAAAGAGCCAGATCTGCCCAAAACTGATTTCAAAGTTAAAACAGAATTGCTCATATCTTACCCCAGCAGACTTAAAGTGCAATTCTACAACCAAAGCAAATCCGATGTATCCTTTGCTGAGCTAAGTAGAAGTGTACAAGTTACTTTCTTTCAAGTAAACAGTCTGAGGTCAAAGATAAGGGCAAGGAAAGACACAGCAAACAGACGTGTTACAAGCACCACAGGCAGAGAAAAAGTTCTAGCTGGTACCCAAGATGGCATTCGTGCAAGAAATGAAAGAACTTACTGTCCCACAGCATTGGATCTCAGACTTCAGCCTGCTCACACAGTGAGAACTCTGCTGTGCAGGCAGCCCACCCCACAAAAGGAGAGAATTCTTCCTACTGACACCATGCTTCCACATCCATGTGGAATTAGCAGAGGCTTTCCTCACTAATTAAAATAAAACTTGTCAACTTTGCAACTTCTGTGGCTACAACTCAAGTTCTTCTGTAACCAAAATCTGTAAGATATAAATTCAATATAGAGGGGGGGAAAAAACCACCATAGGGTCCACATCTCTATTCCAGACTAGTACCTGCTTGAAACAGACAATATAAAATCTGTGAGAAAAGAAATGCAGTGACTGAATTTGAAATGAACCATAGCTTAATAGATGATTCACTTACCTCCAGAGCAGGCTAAGATTCTTAAACATTTAAAGGTTCAGTGCACAGAGAGTAGGAGTAAATGAACCTATTGTTTTAAAAGATGTTATTTTCCATACATACAGAAACAATGCAAAACCAGTCCTCTTCAATGAGGTCGCTGAGAAAAAGAAGGTCATTTACTTTAAAAAAAGCAAACTTTTTGTCTTCACAGGTCAAAACCCACTTCCAAGCAAAAGTGGTTTTGCAGTAAATGGACTGGTGTTTCCTACAGGCCCAAGTGAAAATGGTGTTGAGGGAAAGACCTTCCTCCCTGTTGTTCATTCCCAGGCAGCCCTGTTGATATACCTCTCCCATGCAGTGACAGTAATCACATCCCAATCTCCCCCAGCCATGCTTATGTAGTTGCAGCAGCTTTTGCACTTGTCCCAGGCTGCTCCACTTGTCACCAAGAATAAAATGACAGGGAAGAGAGACAGCAGGAAAGCTGCATTCTCCTTTAAGCCTGCTTGTTCTTTGGTGTAATCAACTGTCTCATCTTACGGAAAAAAAAGAAAACCAAACAGAGTGACCTAAATTCAGCACTAGGATAAAAACAGATTTGGGAAATGCAGTGACACTAGTGAAAGATAAACAAATAAATCACTGGAGAACTAAATTCTTCCTGCAGTTAGATAATTCAGACATTGATAAAACCTTTAAAATACAATATGATTCACAGTGCTAGACAAATGAACTGTAAATACAAAGTTTTTGTTACTTTTTACTCCTTTCAACTGCAGAATGTTATTTCTGAAATTGTGTGAAAATTTAAACTCTGAAACTCAAAAGAATGAAAGCATTAAAAATTCCTGTAGAGTCCCACATTTAAAGGCAAAATTCAGGGATATATATTTCCTGTCAAAGATAAGTCTGACAAGGATAATAAAAGGTGTTTATTAAGTAAGTATTTATGATATAAACCTTTAAAATCATTACACTTGCTTATATTGATACATGTTATGTCACTGCCAATATATTTCAGTACCTTAGTGTTAGATGTGGGTACTCAGAAACAGAAAAACACATGAGAAGAGCAGCTTCCCATAAAGCTTACAGACGTCAGCATTAGGTAACACAGCTTGAACCCTAAAGACTGCAGTGAGAAATTTAGAGGAAAACTGGGGATAAACAACGACAGCAATTTCCCTAAGGGAAGTCAGAAGTACTGCAATTTCTTCAAAATATATACAGGTCAATCTAGCTGATGGCTTTCCTTGAGAACTTTGCTTGAAATTGGATGCTCTTAGGCAGGAATATATCAAAGGCCAAAATCTGGTTTTCAACAGGTCATTTGGACTTATCAACAGATACTGGTATTTCCATGTCCATTCGGACTCAATAGAAACAGCTTTTGCATAATTAATAAAACACAGAGTCTGAAAATGTCCTTTTTTCTTCCCTTTCCTGCTTACCCTTAATAAAAAGGAAAACAAAAGCCTAACAATAGAGCCTGAAGGTTGAAGGGCCCTTATGAATAGCTACCAGGTAGCTGGTGTGAGAACAGTGTGAAGCAAAACCTACTACCCATAACACCAGAACTCTCTTTGAATTGCAAAATCTACATAATAAGGACCAAACAGTAAAAGGTAATAGGAATGTGGGGAAAAAAATTACAAAATCAAGGCATATAAGTGGTTAAAGAAGTGATGACAGTACCATGATGTGCCTATTGAAGATGTACTATATTTTTAGCTCTTTACACTGTAATCAACAACACAGGCATGTAAATTTTCTTGGAAGGGCTTTGGCTATTGACTAATTGTTTTATGAAATAAAAACAAAGCAAGCAAGCAAACAAACAAACAAAACCCCAATACCCAAAAATCCACCAAAACCCTAGTGTCTTGTAAAGTGCTTCCTAGGGTTTTACCTTTTTGTGTACGTTTTCTACAAGCTAAGTGCTGCCAATACTCTTTGGCTAAAATATTTCCCATTCCACTGAAACATGCACCTACTTACACATGAAAGAAATTAAAATGAAGAACCTAGGACTGCTGGGAAGTACTTTGAAAGCATTGGTTCCTGCTGGTTTTCCTTCACAACAAAGGCCCTGTGAAAGCCGCAGATTGCAGAGTCCTGTATCTGTACATATTTTAAATTCTTTTTTGTGCTGAAAGTTCAGGGTTTTCCACCATATTCTCCCTTACTTACACTTTTGGACACAGTTACAGGCTCTTAATTACAGGGGAAAAAGCCTATGAGCAGAAGTGATTGCCATCTGTTTCTGCCTGATCACTGGGAAGACGGCAAGAGAGTACAGCTTTATACTAAAAGCTGTGTTCACAGGTTTCCATCCTGTGCTTCTCTAGTTCCTTTCCTCTTGTGCTTCTTCAATTATTTCCTTCGATATGAAGGAAATCACAATGGGGGGATTGTTTTAGCACCTCCCAGGTGGACAATTAAATTATCAAAAGGATGTGAAGGTAACACATTCTCCACCTAAAAACACTGAGAAAACTAACAAGGTGCTCACTTGGATGTCTAATTTTCACCTCTGCATGCAAAAAAAAACGCCAAAACAAACCAAACCCCAAACCCATACCAAACAAACAAAAACTCCACAAAAGCCAACCAACAAAACAAAACAAAAAAAGGTGGCTTGCTTTTTGTTTGGGTTTTTTTTTTTCATTCTCACGCATCTGAAAGCCAGACTAGGCATAAGGCAGCTGTGCTCTGGAACTTCAGGCTTGAGAAGATCTTCAACCTCATCTCAGCTAGTTGAACTCAAAAGCAGAGAAGAGGGAAGGGAAGTTTAGCTGACAAAGACTGCTGATGCCCGATTTCTCCTCAGCAACTGACCCCCCAGAGAGCCTGAAATGCCTACTACTATTTTTAGGTATTTCACCTCAAACTGTTGCAGCCTGCGCTAAGCAGTGTGATGGCTGACACCCCCCTCCTGCCCCTCTGTGTGACTGTGCACAGCCAGGACTCCATGAACAACTCACCCCACGCAACACGGCAGGGAAAACCCCAACCCATCTGGTAATTTGTATAGCAAACCATGAAGAAACAGTTTCCTTTATGTTACAAAAGGGGAAAAGATTTTTGTGTTACGAATACAATCATGCTTCACAAAAAAAAAATGTAAGGGCTTCCAACACATCCTCGCATCTCTGCATGAGGCCTGGCCACCCACCACACTTGCTCGGCAACAAGCTTCGGTTCAGACAGTGGTGCAATTTAACAGAAAGCACTGATGTAAGTACTTGAACAGTGGCAGATCCCCGTTCCATTTCTTGTTTGGCACTCCTCTCTTTTGGTAAGCAGTGTTGAGCTCTATGGGATTTGTATCCACACACAGATTGCAATAACCTTGAGATGCCCTTCCCCAGGAAGCTAATACTAGTGCTGAATTTTAAACAATCTGGAGGTTGTGATAGGGAAAGGGTGCAAACAAGGAAGTACTTGTGCAACATTGTGTGCATGACCACCAGAAGGGATTATGCTGGCAGCAGGGGGTTTTATGCTCATGTATCTGTGTTGGGCTTGAAATCTACACAAAGAATTGCCCACCACCAAGGAAGGTCTGCCAAAGACTTCACCAAAAGCTCAGCCCACCAACTTGGGGCAGATCACAAAAGTGTCATCATGTGCTGGCACTTGTGAGTGTTAGACTTCGGTCAGAACAAGAATCTCACATGCACCCACTGCTGGTACTGAATCCCCTGCTGTTCTGGAAAACTGTCCAGTACCTTCACATCTCCCCTTTTTCAGCATTCATTGTTTGTGTCAGCAGTACAAAATTACCTGTAACCTTTCTGATTTTCTCCTTGGAGTATATGCTTGGCATCCCGAGTAGATTGACTGGCCTTTACGGATCTGAAACTATTCAATATTGGGGGGGGTGGGGGGAAAATCTCTCTTAGGTAACTCTTACTTTGCTGTGACAAGAGTGGTGTTCGAATTTTTTTCACAATTTTTAACATATTTACATTTTTCATTTACAGGTTAGACACAGGTTATAAGGGTAAAACGTGGAGCCAAATTCTGCAGTTGCAAGAGAGTAAACTCAAAATTAAGCCAAAAACTTAGTCACAATAAACAGAAGAAACGTTGATAAATCCACAAAGTAGATTCAGAGGGAACTCTTTTTCTAAATTTCTATGCTTAAAACATACACCAAAAAATACTGTGATAGTTATTTGCATTTTATTGATGTACTTGTTTCAAATGATACTTGCAAGAAAAATATCCAGCTCTAAGGTGACACTGAAAGAAAACGATTAATTTATGTGGCTGTTGCTTTATTCCACTGGGCAAACAGCATTTAGATAACTGCTGCTGGCTGGTGGGTCCTGCACCACTAGGTAGCCCATTTTCCTGATGGCTTGGTAGAGGTATTTGAGCCTGGCAGTTTCCAGCATTACTGCTTTTGCATAGCTGTACAATTATCTACAAGGCATTCTTCAAGATACTGCAGCTGAGTGCCCTGCACCCAGTGAAAGAATTCTGTCCTACAGCGTTTATAGAGTGCATAGTTTAATATGATTGCATTTAAATTGCTGTAAAGGTGGTCAATTCAGTGCTTTTGACTAAATATGGAAACTTCCTCTCAGAAAGACTTTATTTAACTGGTGACTGCTAGATACAGAGAGTGAGCAGTGCACTATAAAGACAGGTTATAAACTTTCAGCTTTAAACAAACCAGCAAGCAGCTTTGCCTTCAGAAATTTTATTACTCTTCATTAAATGCAGAAGAAATTGTCTATCACTGGGAAGTGTGAAAGAGAATGAAAAAGATTTATTAATATTTACATTTATTAAGATTTATTTTATTTAGATTTATTAGACATTCTATCATGCATTTTCTGTTCAGAGCAATTTCATCACTGCAGGCTAAACAGACTTAAAAGAAGCCCTGAGAGATTTGTTTAGAAGCTACTGTTCTCCAACAGATCCCAAATCATGTATTAGTTTTACAGAATCCTAAGGCAGAAGGATTCTGAATTCCTTCCATAGCAGTCACTGGTTTTTATTATTACTTTTCAGGTGGTAAGATACCCAAAATACAAATATGAATAGGACATCTACTATTTTCTGAATTACTGAGTCCCATCCTTTGGTGTAAAACCAACACGTTATAGAATCACTTGGACAAATCTGTTCAGCTCCAGCTTAAAAGCAGTTCAATTTTGTGCCCCCACTTCATCCTGCAGGAGTCATGTTAGAGGTGGACAACTAAATCATCAAAAGGATGTGAAGGTAACACATTCTCCACCTAAAAACACTGAGAAAACTAACAAGGTGCTGACTTGGATGTCTAATTTTCACCTCTGCATGCAAAAATACCCAAACCCTAAACCTATACCAAACAAACAAAAAACCCAACAAAAGCCAACTAACAAAACAAAACCCAAACCCAAGCAAACAAAAAAGGTGGCTTTTTTTTATCTTTTTTTTTTTTTCCTGAAAGCCAGACTAGGCATAAGGCAGCTGTGCTCTGGAACTTCAGGCTTGAGAAGATCTTCAACCTCATCTCAGCTAGTTGAACTCAAAAGCAGAGAAGCAGAGGGAAGGGAAGTTTAGCTGACAAAGACTGCTGATGCCCGATTTCTCCTCAGCAACTGACCCCCAGAGAGCCTGAAATGCCTACTACTATTTTTAGGTATTTCACCTCAAACTGTTGCAGCCTGCGCTAAGCAGTGTGACGGCTGACACCCCCCTCCTGCCCCTCTGCGTGACTGCACAGCCAGGACTCCATGAACAACTCACCCCACGCAACACGGCAGGGAAAACCCCAACCCATCTGGTAATTTGTATAGCAAACCATAAAGAAACAGTTTCTTTATGTTACAAAAGGGGAAAGATTTTTGTGTTACGAATACAATCATGCTTCACAAAAAAAATGTAAGGGCTTCCAACACACCCTCGTCCTCGTATCTGCATGAGGCCTGGCCACCCACCACACTTGCTCAGCAACAAGCTTCGGTTCAGACAATGGTGCGATTCAACGGATTTCGGCACCTCCTCGAGCTCCAGGTGACTCCAGTCACGGGCGTGACCTTCCTCTGCCTCGGGCCGGGCCAGCACAGCTCCGCAGTCCCTCGTCCGCGGCGCCCTGGCCGCCCTCCCCTTCACGTCCCGGCCCTGCGGCTACCACGGCCTCCGAGACAGCGCCGCATCGGTCCCTGCCTTGTGGGCTCCATCTAGGGCAGGAACACTGGTGACCGCTCCTTCCTCTTCTTCCTCCTCCTCTCCTGCGGTTCCCCGCCTCCGCCCAGCAGCGGCCAAGCCGGCCTGTCAGGTACTGAGAAGAGCGCCGGCTCTCGCCAGCGCGCTGCCGAAGCGCGGCACAGCCCAGCCCAGCCCGGCCCAACGGGAGCGGAAGTCGGCGCCCCCCCCCACTCCCTCCCCGCACAGCGCATGGTCGCGGCGGCAGCGCACTTGCCGGCCTCCCCTCTGGCTGCCGCGCGTTGTGGTCTCGCCCGCCCCCGCTGCCATGTTGGATCGTGGGGCCGTCGGAGCCGGGCCGGAGTTGGAAGTTTAGCGTCTCTCGGAGGGGCGGGCGCGATCGGCCGCCAGAGTGAAGCAGCACCGGCGCGGCAGCCACCCTCCCTGGAGCCCCCTCTGCGGGCCGCCGGTAGCTGGCTGAGACCCCGCCGCCCTTATCCACCTTCCTCCTTCCACGGCTCTGAGAGGGAGGCTCCGCGATGCGGCTGCTGTGAAGCGGCAGCGAAGGAGGAGGGGGCCGCGGGCACCAACAGTCGCAGGGCGGCGAGGGCAGCGCCGTACCGGCCCTGGCCATGAGTGGCAACCCGCAGCAGCAGCCCCCGCAGCCGCGGCGGGTCACCAATGTGGGCTCCATGCTGCTCACCCTGCAGGAGAACGAGAGCCTCTTCAGCTTCCTCGGCAAGAAATGCGTGGTGAGTCCTGGCCCGGGCGGCAGGGAGGTGAGGGGGCTGCCCGTGGTATTCCCGGGTTGGGCATCCCCGAGTCCGGCCCGATCCTGGACGCGGGGGACGAGGCGCCATAGTAGGCAGGGGGTGTATGGGGACAGGCTTGTCGGGGCGCAGGGAAGTTGAGGGCTGCGGAAGTTTCAGCTGCCCCGTCTCGACGCCCGGACAGGAGGCGGCCTCCGCAGGCCTCGCACCCTGCCCATCTCGTCCGCAGCACCCCGAACGGTGGGAGTGAAGTGGGGTGCTGGGGGCAATGAACGGCGGTGGCCACGGCCGCAGCGCGGGCGGCAGGGCCCCTCAGTCAGCCCAGCCCGGCGGAGCTGCCTGCCCCGAGCGCCGGGCCCAGCCTCACCCACTCCGCCGTGTCAGCTCCCGGCGCACCCGGGCGGCTCCGAGACCGCCTTCAGCGCCGGTATGGGTTCTGTCCTTCCGTGCTTCCCCGTTCATCGGCATTGAGCTCCTGAGGGGCGCCCACTGGAGCTCACCCCTGCCCTGCAGCTGACCTATGCTCTGCAGGGGGCACCGGCCAGCGAGGGAGCAGCCGCGGGGCTCGATGACAAAAGTTCAAGTGCTCGGGAAGGCTGGGACAAGTCCCAGGTGCACCTGCAGTGCAACAAAGCAGTGTTGATGAAGTTGTAGGAAGGCTCGTATTAGTGCTAGGCCTGCTTTGAATTCAGTCTGTGCTTTTCCTAGCCTAAACAACAGGTTCGTGTACTCAAATACTACATCTTTTCCTGTTTGAAAAGACAATTAAAAATGTAATGGTTAAAAGAAAAAGTCTTGTAGTAAACATGTCACCAAGTATATAAGTAAGTTGTCTTTCAGAATACCTTCTTGCATATAAAACTGTATTCAAATTGTATCCATAGTCAAGAACTACTTGAAGGCTTCAAAACTTAACTCTTTCTTTTAGAAAATGAGTGGCTTCTAGAAATGTTGCATTTTTTGTAAAGTGAAAATAAAGAAGAAGCTTCTTTACAAAGAGAGCAGGTATTTGGAAGCCATTGAAAATTCTGTTACCTGGCTGTCTCCTAGTGCTTTTTGTCCATCACCTAGCATACTAATGTTGGGCTACTTTCTGTAGTACTATAAAGAGTTTTTAAATCAGGGTATCCTTACAGTCATAATGGCTGTACATAATTCTTTGGACTTTGAAATAGTATTGTTGATCGAGCTGACTGTTGCAAGGAAAGCCTAAGATGTAGTAACAGAACAGGAAGTAGGTGATAGTTACATTTGGGTGGGTTAAATAAGATGCTGTCACAGTAGCTAAGTTAAATGGGTCAGACTGTGAGACTATAAAGCTTGGTTTTTTTGGAAAGTAAGGGATTTATGAAAAAAAAAAAGAACAACCTTCAATTAACTAAACTACTTTCAAAAAAATACTTCATACGTTTAGCTCATTAAAAAAAAATAAACCCAAACCCCAACACTCTTCTCTGAATTTAAAAAGAGCACATGTGTTTGCCTGTGTGCATTTCCAGGGTGTTGTGTTATGTTTGTTTGTTTCTACAACTTGCATTTTGTCAAGTGAACACGCTCTTCATTTTTGTTACGTTCAGCTGTAACACTCACCTACTCAAGTTCTCAACTTCTCCGCATAAATAGCATTTTGAAAGCAGACTTTGGAGGTAAATATCCTCACAGTATCTGGGTGTCATGAGATATATGACAGGTTGGTAGCTTCATAGACATCACTTGCTTTTTATTTTTCTTGAAACTACACATTCTTGAGGCTTGCACTGAAATTTGGATGACATTCCAATTTGAAGTTCCTTTAAGCCTATTCTCTTACCTTTCCCCTCCAACTCTATATGCTTGCTAGGCTAAGCATAGGCTCGTCTTACTATAACTTCTGATAAGCCACAAATGGTGACAATTCAGAAACTAATTCATCAACAGTTTAAACATCTTTGTCTGCTGAAGGGCAGCATTTGTCAGAGAAATGGAATGGGCACCTGAAGATGGTAACAGGTTTGGCTGTCTAGCTTGAATCCATGATGTCTGTCTGCCAGAGCTCAGTGTTCTTGATGCTGTTGACCTTTTCAGCCTGAATCAGTGTTGGCATACTGTACTGAGAAATGCCTTTTTACTGTAAAGTACATGATACTTGATCTCCTAATACCCACGTTTGAATTATGCATTAGTGAACCTTCAGACTAAATGCTACTTTTTAAGAAAGGAAAACCTTACACATTCTGTAGGATGTTGCAAGCTTGCTTTCCCATCAGCTGAATTGTCTGCACTACCTGGCTGCTACAGGCAGTGTTTCTGTCAGTGTGGAGCATGGATACGCTACTGCATGTGCTGTGCATCTGCCATATCAACATCATTTTTATTTGTGTTTCACTTGACCTTGTGTTTAGATTACTAGCGAAATAAATGGCAGAGGAACAGTTTAGATGTTAAACTGGGTACTCCTTTTGTAGTACTGATTTATAGTGTTCTTATGGAGGGCGTAATTCTGTTATCAGTCCTGAGGGGCTTGGTTAAGAAAGCGTGTGGCTCTCTGGACCTGATTTATTTTAGCAGTCTTTCCTTTGACTCTGTTTTTGACTGATAACAAGGCAACTACTTTAAAATAACATTGAGGACTGAACTACTCAATTTATGTTCTATGGAAGAGCAAAGGAATTTTTCAAGTACCTTAATTTTGATTGAGCACTTGCAGTGTATGAACATAGATAATGACATAGTTTCAATGGCATCTTAAGTAATGATGACTGGGGAACACAAAAACTTACCTGGAAGTTGGCACAGTGGAGAAGAGCCATTGCTCTTTGTGTGTTGCTGAGACTGACAACATTTTATGGACTTCTACTGATCCTTTGGGAATCTCATTGTATAGTAGGTAAATGTACATACAGAAGGTTACTGATTTTTCTTACTCCCTTTTTTTGCACCACTTGCTGAGCTGTAAAATACTTCCCTGAATCTAGGCATTTAAAATTCCTCGGCCTGTGACAGATCAGGTTTTCAGAACCAAGGTTCTGGCTAATAGTTGAAGCTGCAGCTACTGTTAATTTGGTTGAAAGATAAAACCAAATGTAGGACTACTATCAGTAGGGATCCAGCATAAGGTGGCCCCTCAGAACTTTTGTTGTTGCTTAGGCATATAGCAGATTTTTATTCAGGTAAATAGGTAAGTTTATAGAAATTTTTCAATAACTATTTTTTATCATGCTGTAGAAATGGAAGTCTATGTAAGCTTATGTTAAGGTGAGCTATGAAATTACTTTTGTGTTTATTAATGAAATATTTTTGTAGTTGTACAAAACTTGGATGCTGTTACTAAACTCTGCTCAGTTATACAAAAGTGAGTCACTTAAGTATTTGTCTGTAGGAATAAGAAATAGTTTTGTAAGGAGGAAAAAAAAAGCTGGATGTCCCATTAATTGATTTTTAATTAAGATGATACTTTTATAATTTACATGAAATTGATCAGTGATGTCACTGATGATAAACTAGTTTATCCTGTAGAAATTATTCTGTGTGAGAGGCCTTAGGAAAGATAACATGGAAAATGTGCAGCTAATAACATTAGAAGTAGGTAATGGGGTATGGATATTTTATACTGCTCAGAAATGGATCTCAACACTTAGATAAGGCACAATGAGGAAGGCTCGGAATGGGTTGTTATTTTGTAAGATCTTGCCATAGTGGATGTAGTAAACAGGAACTGATAATGCAAAAAGAGAAGTGACACAACAGTAAACTCAGAAAACTGTTTTAGCTGCTTTTAAAATGCTTGTGACCAGAATAAAATTTTATGTCAGAGCCAAAGGACAAATTATAGTAATAGTTGTGTTATAACCACCATTCAGGTTTTTATTTTAGCTCTTTCTTGATGAGAATTAAAGGTCTTATCAGTAAAAGACAGCATGAACTGAGACTACAGGTCTGAGAAATGGGCAAGTTCGTGTGGCTGAGAAGCGTTGGGTCTCTTCCGTTTGAATTTCCGCTGCAGGCTGTACATCCAAAAAAGGTTGACATTGTAGCTTGAAAAGGAGCTATCTCTTGAATGTGTAGGAAGAACTGAGTCATCAGTTCAGTGGTGATTATCACTTTGCATGTATTTTTAAATGAGATGCAGAGGAAGAAAACAAAGTATATAGGATAGGGTCCTGTAGAACAGAAGACTTAAGAATTATGCCTGGATTTCTTCTGAGGTCTGTCCCATTCTATCAAAATGTATGTAACATCTTCAAATGCCTCACTAGTATCCACTGGAGTCCTTTGCCTAAACAACTTGACAACAGTAATCTTCCATTTAGAATGAATTATATTGGGTTTTGAAAGTTCCTCTGAACTGAATTTGTGTGTACAAGACTTGTTTTTCACAGAAATGGGTCATATCAGACTCTTCAGAGCAGGTGGCTTAGCCATCATACTCACACTGCCTCTATGTATCTACAGTAGGGTTATTTATCATCAAGTGTTTCTCATGCTTGTTTTTCTCACTACTTGCTATTAAGCTAAGGTAGTGAGCTATGCTGTAAACAGATTATTTCACCCATGGATGAGAAATGTGTTGAGACCACATATGAACACGCTACGAGGCATTGCATCTCATAGCTCTATGTATTTGAGACAAAGCATCAATTCACAAGTGTGGGATTCAGTTCAAGAGTAAGAGACAGAAATGCAGGTTTGCAAATCCCACCATTGTCAGTAAACATCACTGGCTCTTATCCAAATCTGCTCACCTTAACATAATACTTAAAATTTGTAGCTGAATTTCTGTCTGCTTCAGTGACTGTAGTAGTTGCGTCTCTCTGACTGTGCTCGGAGCTCATATGCTAAACGGGTAAATTTGTTTCTTGACGTGCAATGTGAGTCCTACAATAAATTTCAGTTGTATGTCTCTGTTATGAAGTGTTACATGTTGCTAAACAGAAGGTGATGTGGTAATACAGGCCTGGAACAAATACTAGTAGGGATTCAGTGCTCCTGTATTTTTCTCCTGAGCTACTTTGTAGATGTTTTCTCTGTTTTGAAGGTAGTCAAGTGACAGAAGTCTCTTAACATCTCTGTGGTTAGTTGGCTGCCAAGTATACCACTCATACTCCTGATAACATGCTCTGGAATCCTATAGTGTGCAAACACAACAGGATGAAAACAATTTGTAGTCACAAGCTGTTGTGTTGTAATTTACCAGCTCCTCACAGCTACGAGTTGGATGGAAGAATTTAGACTGCAAAGTTTTAAAGTAGGATTCAGATTAACAGTCATGTTTTGACTACAAGGTTTTCACCAAGATGTCCAGACACCACTTGATTAGGAGAATGCCTAAGGAAGAGGGAGTTTCTCTTAGAAAAAAAAGACTGAATTTACTATTTCATGCAGATATGTAAATGTTTTTCCTTTAACGGAGAATTGATGTGATTTCTCTGTTTTATCTGGTTATAAATATTGATCTGAATCTGTTATCAGTAGAACATTTCCACCGCAAATATTTCTTTGGGGATTCTCAAGGGTTTAGTATAAGCCAAGTTTGTTGCAAGTAGAGGTATATAAGATCCATCTTAGACCATGCAATTTCAGGGTAAAAAGGTGATAATGGAGAATACTCCAATTTTAAAACTCGAATCTTTTTCTTTCAAAGGAGTTTAGGTACTTATGCCTGGAAAAAAATTCCTTGTCTCTTCTGTAGAGATTCTTATGACCTTTATTTCCCTACTGTTACTACCTCTAGTAGTCCTGGAATTACAAACTTAGTTACTGCTATCGTTGTTACTTAGTAGCTGCAGGTGTCAGCAACAGGTCAGTGCTGGAACACGGGAAGCATTGAAGTGATTTGTATATGAGGAGTGAATGTCATCTAGGAATTTTGTTGTTTAACCAACATGACAAAAGTCTTGATTCTTGCACTGACCTTTTATAGTCAGAGATGTTTGTGTTGGAGACAGGGTTTGGTGAGCTTCTAAGTGCTCAGAAGTAGTTTGCTTTTCATTTAAAGCTGTGGTAAGATTTATGGTGTTCTCTCTTCCAGTGATATGTTTCATAGGCTTGTCTCTTGAGGAATCTTTGTAGTACAGAAATAAGTCTCCTGCACTATACTAAGTTTTATGGTTTAATGACCTAATACATATATAATAAAATGTGGGAAATAACAAACTTGTCACAGGTAGTAGAGTAGCTTATTGGCAGGTTGGGGTACAATTTGATCAAGAAAGGTTGACTTTGTTAGTTTGGCCCAGAGAGATTGGTTTTTCTTTTAAGTGGCCACTTTGCTTTCATTGTAACAGTAAATCATACAAAATGGATTCAAAAAAACTGGAAGTATATCTTCATGGGTGGTTTTAAACAGCCATTTGTCATAACTCGGATGCTGTACAAGATAGTTTTGTTTCTCAGGGTATTTGCTTGGATACATTTCCACACTAAATTCTCTTGCTTTCAGACGTGTTGTTTATGTCATGTCTGGATAACCAATGAAGTGGGCACAGTAGATATGCAGTTACCTTCAGGGATAGTTGTAGTTAAAGATCCTGTAGTGTGCTGTGACCTTCATATGACAGGAGCAATGTACTAGAAGGGTCAAATGGAAGAGGAGGAGATGTAATGCAAACCATCACAGGGATGCTTTCTTAGAAAGCTGCTCACTTGCTTAATTCTTCAGGTTTGATAGTGTATTTTCAGTTACCCACGAGTTGAAGGTGCACAGTTTCTCTACAGCTCTTCATGTTCATGCAGTGGAAAACACTTTGGGCATCTCAAATTAAAATGTCCAAGTAAAGAGTGTATGATTCTGGAAGCAGTTCATTAAATGAATTACTCAGTTCCTGTAAGCTTAATGTTCTGCAGAGATGATTGCTGGCAAGGAAACTGTTGCTGCAGAGCTTGGTGACATACTGGCAGATTTGCAGATTGCAGCTCACCTTAGGCACTTGCTTTCATACATGCATCCTCACCTTGCTGAGGTGGTTTTCCCTGTACTGCTTATTTAGCTATCCTTACTATACTCACTCTAAGGCAGCTTCCTTTTTTTAAAATATTGCATTTTCTGAGAAACAGGATTAATGCACTTTCCAGTTTTCCAGTATGTCTAGGTTAAAGCTGAAAGATCACATTAAGGCTTGCTAATCAAGGTCATAAGCGTTTCCATTTCTGTAAGATGCTTTCACACATGATTTTCCCTACACTTACCTAATTTCTCTTCAAAGTGAATGTGTTATTTTACCTTCATCTCCCCTTGTTGATTGGCCACTACACAGTACCAGAGTGGTGTAGTTAGATGGGAACGTAACTGTGCTCACTGAGCATATTGTATGCAGGGGTGTTGTGCCTGCAATCTGAAAAACACCAACCTAGTGAAAGAAAATGGGGCTTCCTCCTCTTTAAAAAGATAAACCCCCTTGCATTTCATTATTTGAACTCTTTAATTATGGAAAGATAACTATTGCCTCTGAAATTGCAAACACTGCAGAAATACATTTGCTTCGAGTGTTATTGATGGTTTTCCCAAAATTAGGCAGCACTTGGTGAGATTATGTGCAAGAAAAGTTATGTTTAAAGTAGGGATTCCTAAATAGCATTCTCTGAGTATCAAGTAACAAGACCTAATGCTTATCTTTCTGTCTAGACTGGAGAGCAACAAGAATATTTGAATATGGGGATTTGGCACTAAATTGTAAATTTACACACACCCCTTTCCCTCCCACCCCATGGTGATGGCTGAGATGTATTTCTCTGTATGGGATTTGTAGATAATAAAATAATGAATAATGATTTGTTGTATTAATACCTTCCTATTTAGGGATAAAGAAAATTAAGGGATGTTTTACAGCCACCGTAGTACATTTCATAACAGAAGCAATACCTTGTTGACATTTAAAAAGTCTTAGTTTCTATGTAAAAAAACCAAAGCTTTAAGTGTTTGTTTTTTTTAATAGCGGATTACTCTAAAGTTGGTAATGATATTTAGGAATCAATTTAACCACTATTTCTTTAGTAAGCCCTATCTCCCTGATCTGCTTGCAGTGACCTCTGCTTTCCAAATCTTGTCTCTCTACTTTAATCAGGGTCTCCTTGCACTCTTACCACACACCCTGCTTTCTTTTTTTTAACAAGTTTTCTGTCCCAGCGAAAGGGTTTCCTCCCCGTATTTCCACTTTTCCCTTTGTACCTCAAGTGCTTCCAAGATCTTCCTTTCTTCTTTGAACCCCTGTATCTATGATCTGCACGAAGATCTCCACGTAGAAGTTCCCTCCACTCCCTTACAAGTGCTTTGTTCTTGCTGATGAACATTGTGTCTTATCAGAGATGCAGTCCTACCCCATACCCCATGCTGGGATAGACCTGGTCTGTATTCTTTTAACTCAAACCATTGCAGGAGGAGAAGAGGGGAGAGTCTCTATGCCAGCCAGCTCTTTGCTGCTACATACATAAAGGTGCACTTCAGCTTTGGATGTGGCCATTAGATATTTCTCTCCTATTTCATCTTCACTGGTCCAAAGTAATTGTTCTTACTGCTATAGAAAAGAGAACTTTTGGTGTATATGTGAGGTGGAGGCAAAACTGGAGTACGATATTACTCAGGCTTCTTGCACAGCTCCACCCTCCACTGCTGCTTCTTCAGGCAGGACCAGACTCTCCAGTTCATGAGCTGCTATAATAAGAAATTGTATTCTGGAAGATACAGCTTCAGCAACTCTGCAGGCTCAGATTCAAAACCACAAAAGTGCTTGGTCCTGTCCTGCTTTGATTAAACTGTAAGTTATTTCCCGCTCCTCTAAGCATGTGACACTTCTTCCTGAGCACAGCCAAGATGTGGTCATTCTTTTTAAGTAGACTTTTTTTTTTCCTTTACACCCCCTCAGTCAGCCAAAGCAAATAGAAGCATCACTTGGTTTCTGACACTGAACATATACAGAGGCAACCAAATAGGCTCCTCTCTGAAAAACTGCACTTGAATTTTGTGGTTAACTGAAAAAAGGAAGAAAACTATGAGCATCCTGTACCAGCATGTGCTCTGTGCAACACCACAGGCAAAAGCTTCCCCTTATGTTTGTGAAGAAGGAACCAGTAGTTTCTAATAAATAGAAGGCTGTTTTACTTTAATTGCCTTTGCCTTATAGTTAAGAGTATCTCAGGTATGGAATTAATGTTATAACTGGGCACAAAATTATTAGCATTCATATTTTTAGTAGCCTGGCAATGAACAGTTTCAAAACATCATAGATTTGGGGCTTAATTTTATGCAATTTTATATCAGCTAGTTGTGGTTTTTTTATAGCCATACAATAGATACTGTCATTTTGATCTTTCTTAAACAGTGTTGACCTCTTTAAGTGTTACACCACACTGTTAGCACTGTTCTCCATGTAGCTGGAACTTTTTAAAATTATACATGGTTTTAATGTCTTTGGAACAGAAAATGCTGGTTTCACTTGATCTCTAAGAACTCAATAGCAATTCAACAAACCACCTATTAAAAAAAAAAAACCAACATTTTAGTTTTGTCTTTGAGAGATCTGCTCATATACAATACAATAAAAAAAAAAACAACAGGTTGGAAGAGACCTTCAAGATCATCACATCCAACCTATCAACCAGTCCAACCCACCCAAACAACTAGATCATGGCACCAAGCACCCCATCAAGTCTCCTCCTGAACACCTCCAGTGATGGTGACTCCACCACCTCCCTGGGCAGCCCATTCCAATGGGCAATCACTCTCTCTGTATAGAACTTCTTCCTAACATCCAGTCTAAACCTCCCCTGGCGCAGCTTGAGACTGTGTCCTCTTGTTCTGGTGCTGCCTGCCTGGGAGAAGGGACCAACCTCTGCCTGTCTACAATCTCCCTTCAAGTAGTTGTAGAGAGCAATAAGGTCACCCCTGAGCCTCCTCTTCTCCAGGCTAAGCAACCCCAGCTCCCTCAGCCTCTCCTCAGAGGGCTTGTGTTCCAAACCCCTCTCCAACTTCATTGCCCTTCTCTGGACACGTTCCAGCAAGTCAACATCCTCCCAGAACTGGACACAGTACTCTAGGTGTGGCCTAACCAGTGCAGTGTACAGGGGCAGAATGACCTCCCTGCTCCTGCTGGCCACACTGTTCCTGATGCAGGCCAGGATGGCATTGGCCCTCTTGGCTGTCTGGGCACACTGCAGGCTCATGTTCAGCCTACCATCAACCAGCACCCCCAGGTCCCTCTCTGCCTGGTTACTCTCCAGCCACTCTGACCCCAGCCTGTAGCACTGCATGGGGTTGCTGTGGCCAATGTGCAGAACCCGGCACTTGGATGTGTTCAATCTCCTGCCCTTGGATTCTGCCCATCTGTCCAGCCTGTCGAGGTCCCTCTGCAAAGCCTCTCTACCCTCCAGCAGATCAACTCTTGCCCCCAGCTTGGTGTTGTCCACAAATTTACTGATGATGGACTCGATGCCCTCATCCAGGTCTTCAATAAAGATGTTGAAGAGCATGGGGCCCAGCACGTATCATATGCAGATGTCAACATTTAAATACTGGAGAGTCTGTTACTGAGTCTGTATCTCCACACCGAATGTGCCCATTCTTGCCTTAGTACTGAAGCCAGTAGAAGATGTGCCACAGCTGCATTACAGATTTTTTTAATGGGATGCATGGAGGTGGATTTAGTGCTAAGTATTTCTCTAGGAGATGTAGATCTTACTTAATTCCATGTCATGACTTCCATGTCTTCATTTTATGTCCTTCAGGAGGTCTCCCAATGCTTCACTTGACACTATTCCTTAACAGTCTCTTTGAACATATCTGGCATTTGCTGCCTGTAAACAGCTAATACTGTCTTTTCATCTGTTCTTACTGTTTAGATGAGGGCTGCTCATTGAAGAAGTGCTCCTACTCCAAGATTCACAGTGTGTAACCAAGGGGTTCATCCCTCATGCTGGCTGCACCTGCCTGGACCTTTCTGTCTCCAATAACCAGAACTGACAGGCTCAAAATGTGAGACACATACCCAGGGTATATTGAAGCTTTGCAGGAGAAAGATGCATCTTGTCCATTCTCTCACCTCTGACTTCAGCCATCTGTCTTAACATATTGATGCTAATAAACTTAAGTAGGGCAGTAGCATGAACTGATGCACTGTTGTGTGACTGTCCATGGTGTTTAATTTGTTGGCGTGCTTCCTGGCACAGTTTGGGTAATGCAGCTAGTATTTGCCCAAATCAATGAATGTGTGCTCCTAATAGGCAGTATGAATAGGGCTATCCTTACCCAGTTTGCATTGTGCTGGGAGGAGGGAGAGTTTTGTGCAGATGTGCATTCTGCTGTACTGGATCCAGAGAGTGCTCCTGGTCCTAGTTACTAACACTTGCCCAACCAGTGAAAGCTACCAGGAGACAAAAGCAACACAGAAGTGCTGGGGAGGGGGAGATGGAAGTGTTCTATTATTCTAGTATTCTTGGTAGCACATACGTGACAATAAGGGTCAGTTCTTCTGCTGTTCTCATAACTGTTCTCTTTGACATCAAGCCAGAGTAAAATGTGGGTTTCCTGCCAGCAACAAAAGACAGTCTTGTTCCTCTGCTCCTAGAAATTGCTTTTGGGAACCTGAGAAGATGCAGGTGACTAGTAGTTTCTAGCAGACAAAAGTGTGGCTGAGCATTTAACAGCCCACTGCAGTGGACAAATTACCAAGTGCCTCTGATGTATTGTGAACACAAGCTCATAAGGTTCCTGATCCTCTTCTCTGATTTTGAGGGGAAGAAAAGTGTATTTTGTGTTCTGGTAAGGAGACCTGGCAAACTTGTATCGATTCTTACACAGACTGTGTTACATACAGCAGGGATGACCTTTAAGGGCCGCTGCATTTCACTTACTATGCTTCTTGATTACAGAGCGCTGGCCTACCAAGAAAATTACTTCCTGTCTAGAGGGTTTTTTTTCTGGACAAATAGTTTGTAAGTAATTTAAGAAAAGTTCTGAGCCTCTTTAGAGACTTCAGGGATGTGCCAAGTTGTCTTGAAATCGTAGGTCGCACCCTCATGATCATTTCTTCCAAAAACTGGAAGAGATAGCCTATTTCTTCTATGAAGACTCACATAAAGATTTCTGAGTAGGGTGCCATTTTTCTTTCATAATTTTTTTTCTCTATACTTCTGGGACTGATACTATCTTTTATATACTCAATATCAAGAGCTTTCTGGCTTTATGCTAACACATTGAGGCTGTACAGATGCTCAGAGTAATTGGTGTTCACAAAGGACAGGAATATCTGTAGAAAGACTTGAAACCCTAGAAACTTAATTTCTGCTTTGACAATGAGTACCTCCTTTGAGTTGTTTGGGTTCAGGTTGCATCAGGGCCATTATGAAGGGATGTCTCATTCCTAGAGGTGTTACACATCTGAAGAAACCTAATCAGTATGTCACTGATAACCCTTTTTTTCCTTGTTTTATGGTTACAACTAGTGTGAATGAACATTTTTTATTCTGTTAGTGTGGCGTGACAATAGAACTGCTGCCTTTCTACTATCATAAAAGCACTGTAACCTATTATCATGTAAGTGGAGATATTCAGAAGTGACAAATGCTTGATGTGACAGTATGGTTCTTCCCAGTTCTCCCAATCAGCAAGAAACAGTGACATTGGTCATGCCAGCCTTATTCTCGGCTCCAGAACAGACTCAAGAGACTTGTAGAAAAGTAGTTCAGAAACTGAAGCATGTAATGCTTCAAATATGATGCTTGACTAGAGTCATGATACTGACTGATTGAATTGCCAGTGCAATACAGATTTATTGTTTTCAGTATTTTTTCCCCACTGGAATCAAAAGTAAAGGTATCTTAAGATCTTTTATGAAAAAGTTACTGCAGAGCAGGCAAACTCATGATCAGTAACCTTCTGGCACATGATGGAAGTAGGAAGAATTTTGGCTTCAGGGAAGGATCTTTTCTGTTCAGCAGCCCTCTGTGCATTTATTTTTGGGCAGTGGGTAGTAAGTTTGGAAAAAGAGATTACCTTTGTTGTTAATATCTTGAGTTTTCAAAGTTGTTCTTCATCTGAACTTTTGGAAATCTTAGCTAGGCAGAAATTAATTGTATATTTTTTTTCCACCATCAAAATTGGGTGTTGCAAAGTCCTCAATACCTTTCCTTGCCTATTTTTTTCCATCAACAAACTGCACTCAAATATTACCTATTCCTTTAGGTAATCTAAGGGGAGGATATAACAGAAACACAAATTGTACAGGAGAACTTTCCTTGTGCAGTAGAAGTTGAGGTTGGTAATACCTGGCCTGAGTATTTAAACACATATCTGGAGTTTCAGAACCCATGCTACAGAATATTGCCGAGGGCAAGCTCTTAATGCAGTTTCTAGGAGGCATAAGTAGTAATATCAAAAAATAAAGTATTAGTAGCTTTTCTTATTATGTAGCTTTAATACTTCATAAAAGAACCTAGATGTATAGTGTGATGGTCACCCTTACTGAAGACCTGTGTTATAAGTAGAACAGAGTGCCTAGTTTTCAAAACTTGTCAGCTGTTCCTCTGGGGTAGTGAGAGATTTTTCAATGTATTTTGGTGTGTCATTTCATAATGCCTATCCTTATGTACAAAGACTTCACGGTATTTTGTTGCTCAGGAGTCAGGGTTACCGTGGAAGAGACCACTGAGAAATGCCAGGTAGGTGGGAAATTACTTCTATTTCATAAAAATAATTTTCCTTTTATCATTGAGTCATGTGCCTTGTGCTGCTTATTTTTCCATCTTAAGAATCAAGTGTCAAATATACTGTGTGAAAAGTAAGTGTGACAATGACTTACAAAGGCTTAGTAAGTTTGTTACAAAGAATTTACAGATGTGGGTTGTCTAAAATGGAAATAGGTGACACCTTAAGCCTGAGATTTACCCAGAATTGTCCATATAATAATGCCATTCTGAGACACTGCTTTCAAACTACTAGAGCTTGTTTACACATGAGTGAGTTTAAGTGGCTTTTGGCCTCTACAGTGCATTGTTAAGTGATGCTTTGGACCTGCAAAGGAGGAGTCCATACAGGCAGTGACAATTGTAACATCTGTAATAACTATCACTTTATTTATAAGGCATCCCTCATGGTAAGACACTTTCCGTATGTAAAACAGTCTGCAGTGACCAGGCTATGAGGTATGAATTAGTGTTCATACATTGGGAATAAAATCTAATACTCTGCTATTAGCAGAGAAGATAATGTAGATATATCCCACACGTACCTCCGCCCTAGAAGTCTGTGTTTCTGTCTGTGGCAGCAAAATGGTTTCGGTTGGTTGGTTTTTTTTCCCCTTTTGTTAGTTCTCAAGGCAACTTACAGAGGTTGTATCTCCATATTACAGATGAGGAAATGAAGGCACAAGGGAGAAATAAATGCAGCGTGCTGTTCCCAGAACTAAATGTAAAATAACAGTCTCCCAGACATTCAGCTGATGCTTTCACCAACTCTTCTACTCCAAAAGAGCTTTGAGCATTGCTTCCCTGGAATGAGCTTTGAATATGGCCAGGCATCTTATAGTGACTGCAGCTATTTTTTGTGTGTGTGTCATAGATAAGCTTTTTAAGACTTAAACCCAGCAGTAACTTTATTTGTAGCAGACTCAGTTGTTGGTATTAAAAAAAAGAAAAAGTCATGTGTATGCTTAGAGTTTCCTTATAGCTGACTTACATTATCAGAACTATTGTGTTCAAACATGGGCTGATGGAGAAGGAATTGAAATATGTTGAGTTGTGGCACAGTGAAAGTGTGGGGGGGTTGCATTTCTAAGTACCTTTATGTAAGTAGATTGAGTCTGCTTTACAGAACAGACCACAAGTTGTGTACTTGATTGTGAGACCAGTTGCTGGCTATTACTCAAAGAGATTTTACTTCTAATAGCCTTTTCTCAAGTTTGTTAATATGTTGAAGGGGGTTCTTTGTTATATGTTGGCATGTAGTTAATGTTTTCTTATGAAATGTTTTTGCTTCTGCAACAATTTAAGCCATTTTATTTCAGTGTTCTGTAAATATCTGAAGTTAAAATCTCTTATTCTGGCCTCAAGCTTATAAATAATAAGAAAAAATTACTTAAACCTTACCTTTGTGAAATAAATATTTGGTCTTTATTTTAATTTTTAGACAATCTGGACCTGACAGAGCGCCAGTAGATATTAAATGGCATTTTCAGGAGTTCATTAGTGTTCCAGAGCTGGGATAATTCAGGAATTCCTAAGGCTCATGCTGCTCATTACTTTTTTTGCTCAATTTGACTCTTGTTATGAATATTTTCGTTTGTGAACATGATGATACAAGTACCATTAAGTGAATCTATAAAGAGAGAGAGTTAGCCCCACACTTAACCAAACAAAAAAACCCTCCAGACAAACAAAAAAGCCAACAACACATCCAATCCATTTTGGTTTTTATGGATGATAAGGGTCTGAGTTTTAATGTTTTTCTGAAAGCATTCTCATGTGTTTGAAGTGAGTGTGAGGCTACTTATAAGTACCTGCATTAAATACAAAACTAGTATGTACCATCTGGAAAAACCTTATTGCATAGAAAGTGAAATGGTTGGTGAAGGCCAAACAAAAGAGGACCTTAGTGCACAAAGGCAATGAGTTGCTGGTAGAAGAGAATGATGAGTCAAAGAAGTTGGTTTCCCTTGTAGCTGAATAGACCATACAACAGAAAAATATTTGAGCTCCAGTTTTATCCCATGGGTTGCATGAAACATGATTCTTGCCCTGAATCTGTATGGCTTGAAACACCATAAAACATAGCTTGAGAACCAGTTAATCTATGTGTCTGTACTGTAAGGATCAGTCTAGTCTTGGGAGTATTGATTAATTTTAAATGCCTTAAAATCAAAAGGTAGTCATTAACATTTCATCTAAAAATTCCATGATCTCTGAAAAGGAACAATCTTGCATGCCTTGGTTCTGAATGTACTGGGAGGCTGAGGGTGGGAGTAGAACTGCAAGACAAAAATGTCTTTTTTCTGTAGTGAGAATTCTTGCTCCATGGCAGTAAAACAGTGACAAATTTGTGGCTGGCGCCATGCAGCACACTTTCTACATTTCTGAAAGTAACTAAATGTGTAACTTTAACAGTGGAACACAAATAATTGTGTTTTGTCATGTTCTGTCTAGCTAAGATTTCAGCAGTGTCAAGCAGAGCAACACAGCTGAATAAGCTACAAATGATGCTGTGCAGGTAAACAGGAAGTGACAGCATTCAGCTTGCTCATCAATGCAATCCCAGGTTGTGTATGTCATCTGGTAAATGATCTGCTAAGATGAGATAGGTTGGAATATTGCAGTCTGGAACGTGCTTGTGGTTATGGTTATGTCATATCCCTGGAAGACCAAAGTCTTGCATGTGGTGTTTGAAATGAGGGTGTAGGATTAAAAAATGTCTTTTATTCTGTGTTTGAAAAATAACTTCTCTCTTACTAATCATGTGCTGTTTGATTTGGTTTGTATGCTATGCTTGTTTGCCCACATCTTAATTCTTGGTCTTCCGTGATGCACCATTGAGCAACAAGTGTTTGAAAAAGGCTAGCTCTAGTTTAGATTTGTTCAACATCAGTCTCTTGTTTAATCCCTGTTTTGCTGTAACATCACTTAGTGATTGTTGGTACCTTCTTCACATCAGTCAAGCATCTTGAGTGAGGATATTGCAGCTAAATATGTGTGATGATAAGAACAAGGCAGTGATATCTGTTCTTGGGTACAACATAATTTTTTCCCCAGTTAGTTTTGATCTCTTGATTGCTTAAATGTTTTGGGCCATTTGTTGTGTGGAACTGTCTTTTAGCTTACAAGATCCTCATGATTCAGAAATTACAGGAAATACCCAGAATGTTTTGGGGTTTTTTCACTACTGCAGAAAAACTTCCTATTTACCTTCTCCCTTCAAATAAGAAGGAAGCATCTCTTACGTTGTGGTTATATTTTTAACATAGCATAACATGTATGGATGGAAAAAAATACTAATTTCTTAGCATCTATAGCTACTGCATTTTTAAATCAGTGTTAGATCATGGGAAATTAAGAAAAGCAAGCTTTATGCTTAAAATTTAATGTTGATGGTTCTTGTAGCAAATAATTTCACTGGCAACAGAACTGGTGAGGCCTCAGTCTTCAGTTGAGTAATTTTTCAGCTTGCACTGAGTAAAGTTTTTCTCGTGTGATGAGGTATTTACAAAAGGCTCTCCTTATGTCAGTTCTGTCAGATAATGTGGAATCTTGCTTTAGTTTTCCTGTCTGTGGAGCAATCAGTCTGTCTTCTGAAAATAATGCCTTGTAAACGACATTAAAATGTGAAGATTGTTTCCAGCTGCTTAAATTGTTGAATTCTGCCAGCAAACTTCTGAGGTTTAAAATCCTGTCTATAGTATCCAAAGATTGATTTTTTGCAATACACAATTGTCTTTGGAGATGAAATTATTAATAATTTGTTAAATACATCTTTAATAGCTGCAAAAGCATTAAAAGCTTCGGGCAGTGACTGGTTGGAGAAGCAGCACGGAGGAGAGAGGCTTGGCGGGGTGCTGGTGGACAAGAAGCTCAACAGGAGCTCTCAATGTGCACTTGCAGCCCGGAAAGCCAATCAGATCCTGGGCTGCATCAAGAGAAGTGTGGCCAGCAGGTCAAGGGAGGTGATTCTCCCCCTCTCCTCAGCTCTGCTGAGACCCCACCTGGAGTACTGTCGCCACTTCTGGAGCCCCTGTTACGAGAGGGATATGGAGGTGCTGGCAGGTGTCCAGAGAAGGGCCATGAGGATGATCAGAGGGCTGGAGCACCTCTCCTGTGAGGACAGACTGAGGGAGTTGGGGCTGTTCAGTCTGGAGAAGAGAAGGCTCTGAGGTGACCTAATTGTGGCCTTCCAGTATCTGAAGGGGGCCTACAAGAAGGCTGGGGAGGGACTTCTCAGGCTATCAGATAGTGATAGGACTAAGGGGAATGGAATGAAGCTAGAGGTGGGGAGATTCAGGCTGGATGTGAGGAGGAAGTTCTTCCCCATGAGAGTGGTGAAGCCCTGGAATGGGTTGTCGAGGGAGGTGGTTGAGGCCCCATCCCTGGAGGTGTTTAAGATGAGGCTGGATGAGGCTCTGGCCATCCTCCTCTAGTGTGAGTTGTCCCTGCCCATGGCAGGGGGGTTGGAACTAGCTGATCCTTGTATTCACTTCCAACCCTGACTGATACTATGATACTAAAAATTGAAGTTACCACAATTTACCAAAGTTGCAAATAAAGAAGTAATCAAAACCCAAGTGGGCGAACAGTGTCACCTGCCACATTCATTTGTGAAGATTCTGGAGGCAACCTGCTACAAAGACAGAACTCATAAACCACTTTGAGAGTTGCAAAATCTGATTTACTAAAATCTATTTTTTTTTTTCAAAATATTATGGATTCATTAAACTATTTTCATCTACAGAATGTGTTGTGTACCATCCAGACAGTAGAATAGAATAAACCAGGTTGGAAGCGACCTTAAAGATCATCGCATCCAACCCATCATGCAACACCATCTAATCAACTAAACCATGGCACCAAGCACCCCATCAAGTCTCCTTCTAAACACCTCCAACGATGGTGACTCCACCACCTCCCTGGGCAGCCCATTCCAATGGGCAATCACTCTCTCTGTGAGGAATTTCTTCCTAAAAGTATCATCACACAATTTGTTTTTCTGTTATTTGGGGTTTGGGGTTTTTGTTGTTGTTTGGTTGGGGTTTTTTTTAGGTTGGTGTTAGTTTGTTTTGTTGTGGTTTGTTTTGGTTTTTTTCTTTTTACAAGATGCAGTAACCATAAATAGCCTGATCAACTGTTTAAGGGGAAAAGGCTAAAAAGACAGCCACATGCATCTGTTGCACTTTTTCTGTTGTCTGGAGCCATTGGCCCTGTGGCCTTTAAGATGAAGGTTCAAAAGCAGTCTGCGTTTAGTGTAACTAGTGTTTTCTCTCCTTGTGCTGGTTTTACCTATCTCCATCCCTTCCTTTCTAAAACTACAGAAGTAATTACAAGTTGAAACTTGTGAATATTTATTGAGGCCGTTAAAATTTGATGAAAGTGTTGATGTGTGTCCACATTCCTTGCTGTTATGCCTGAATTGCACCAAAACCATCATAATAGATGCCCATGCTTAAGAGATTTAGATTACCTACTATCCACACCTAATAAATATTGTAGGATTCTAAATCTACCTAAATTCAACGTTTCTAAGTTTCTGTGAAAGTGTTAGGAAGCATTTTCTGTCTATTCTAGCAAATGTCTCTGCTGCTTATAACTTGGGAATTGTTAGGGAAGCATACTTACATGTTGTTTATATAGCCTAATTAGTTAGGGATCATCTGAGTAGTAGCAGGCTTATTCAGTTCATTTGTTGGAGGAGATTGCAGTGCACGCCTTCTGGAGGACTGCATGGTGGGGAGAACATTCACCCTGGAAGTGGGTTATCAGCCTTTCCTAGCAGGAAGAGAACACACTGTTCCCACTGGCAGGAGATATCTTCAATGCCAAGAAAATAGCTACATTTTCTCTTGAATCAGGACCACTCTGCAGAAGGGAAAAGAAACTGCCAGAAAGAATGAGCAGAGCTTGCTCATGTGGGGCCACTGAGGGCCTTTCCTTGAGTAGGGGAGGAGGTTCTAGTGCCTGGTCCCTGTGGCAGGTTTGATGTTTCTGCATAAAGAGTGATGAGCTAAAATGCGTAGCTGTGATGAATATTTTTGGAAGCCCTGTATATTTATGACAGTAAAGATAACTGCAGAACAACAGGAGGGTATTATCAGTAACTCCAATTTTGTTTGCTTTGAATAACATGAATTTATTGAAGTATCGAGCTGTTGCTTAAACATAAACTTCTTTTTTCCCAGATAAACTAAGATTTCAAGCAGTATCTCTGCTTGATTGGTCATTGGTACTTTTTCTTCTTTCTTTGGTTTGGGATATTTTTTTTTTGTTTGGTCTGGTTTTGTACAGAGTACTTAAAATGTAGTGAAATAAATGTCAAACACTGAGTATTGCCTAAAGGCCTAATTTTCTATGGATTCATCTGGAGTTCTTACAGAGTTAGCTACCCTGCATTCTACTTCTACTTCATTCTTTCTGCTATATTCATGAGTCTTAATGAGTTTCTGTATCTTCTATGACTCAGATACTGCTAGGCTGTTGGAGATTGCCTTGGTATGGAAGCTTCCTGTCCTTGTGGTCAGGACTAGATTTACACCTTAGTAAGCCTTTTGCACAGTGAAGTGGTACTTGATGTTATCATGTCTCACTTCCTGAACCCTGCTGCCTGAGGAAGACTTTATTACTTACCACTGTTTTAATATCAATGCATAACAACCTCCCTTTATTCTTGAACAGTCACCCCAGAAGCAAACTGCCAGCTATCTTTCTGGTCTTGTATTAGAAGAAATTAGTGATTTGGGAGAACCCAGCATCAGCTGGTCAGGCTTCATCATATGTTAACTTAGCTATAATAAGGATTTCTACCATAGCAGGTCTTTAAAAAATGCCTGACACAAGTGCTAGCTGTAGTATTGATCAAGACAACTTTTCTAGTTACCTTCTTTAAGGATAGGATAATAGAAATACTGATTTCTGTTACTGCAGGGTTTGGATTGCACACAGCTATTCACCACAGCAAATTTTCAAGTAGCTGATTGGGTTTGCTATGACTTTCAGGCCCAGAGTCTTCAGATTGACTTTGGGATGAAGCTACAGGTATTGTATCAGCTTAGGGTTTATTTTTCAAGCGGTTACCCTGCTTGGAAACAGCTTCTCCTGGTAGTTTTACAGTACAGGGCATTTTTTTCCAGTTTCACTTTTAAGACACTTGACAGGGGCTGGAAAGGATAACTAAGAAAAGCAAGCCTCTCATATGAGACTAAATTCCATACCTATGCAGGATTCTGCATTTCTGGGGGGAGACTGTGTCTCTTAAAGTTGGTAGGTGTTTTCATGAGCCTTCTGTTGGTGCTATGTATGTATCCTGTGGTATATCTGTGATCCAGACCAGTTCTGTCAGTGAGGCAGTCAGCATACAGCTAACACCACCAAACTTACTGCTTCATAGCTCATTGGTTCGAGGGGTGTGACAAGTCCCTGGAATCAATGGCATGTCCTCCATCCAGAGGCTGACTGGAAAAAACAAAGGGAACCTGAAGGGGGTTGATTCTTATCTCCATGGCCCATTAGTTTTTGGTAGGCTACTTTATTTCTTTTCCAGATATATGAAATGGACAGGGTCTTTGCCAAAACTGTTAAAGCACAGCAGTAGTGCCAGCTTCAAAGTCTTCTTCCTGAGGATTCATTAATAACTAAATATTAAATTACAAATCAATTTAATATGCCTCGGGGGGGGGGGGGGAGAGGAAAAATGTACTTGTTAGCTATTTTAATGGGAGTCCTATTTAATTTGGTCCAAAATTGATTACCTGTTTTTGGCACCTGTCTTCCAGCAATGGAATAGCATAAAGCATATCACCACTACTCTGCATGATGAAAATGAACAGTGGCTACAGTAAAAGGAGATGAATTTTATTGTCCTCCCCACAAAAGTACACCTTGTATTTTTTCGTGTATTGTCCTTTTAATTAATTAAAAAAAGGGAAATGGTGGAATTTGTGATTATGTTCTAACATGTGAAAGCCTTATTACATTCTGTGAACACTAGTGTTTGCATAATGCTAAAGAACATGTTCAAATGCAATTGGACTTTAAGCTTGAGAGGCCTCAAAACAACACATACTTCAGATGTTGTTCTCTAACTTGCAAACTAAGCTCTAGTTGTAGGGTGTCCAAGGTATGATCATGCAGAATGAGGACACACTCTCTTTGTGCAGTATTTTTCTTCTGTCTACTCTTAGGGTAGGTGCTGGTTCAAGGTTTTGTGTGCAATCATCAAGTTACAACAGTGAGTGGTTTACCCAGGTAATCCAGTTGGTGCTTTTACTGCTAAGTAAAATAGGGAGTCCTTTCTTGACACAGACTGTCTTCTGTGTCTTGAATTTAACTTGCATAATTCTTGCCAAGATCACCCATTTCTGCTGCGTAGGCCTGTTAAGCAGAGTTTAGTGGAGCTGAACTTGTTTTGAGGGTTGTGAAGGCTTCTTGCATGAGCAGTGGGATGGTTGATGTGGTTGAATTTGATACTTCCATTACAACTGTAGAATGGGCCACCTGTGCTTCTTTTGAAGTTGTGTTAACAACGAGATGATATTTGAGAAATGAGAGGAAATGCTGTTAGAAGAAGTTTTGAACAAAATCTGGCCAGTTGTGCCCAAAAGTCTTTACCTGTTGCAACATATGGGCAAAAATGACTTGTCTTAAATCTGCAACTTGACATCATCTGTTTTCTTGTGGTAGTATGGCTAATTGAAGTGTCCTCTTTTGCTTGTTTAACAAGCCAGTTGTGGTTAAATTATTCATACTGTTCTAGTTTATGTAGAGAGAAGTTTTACTCTACATTTAGTTGTAGAGCATTTGAGGAGAAAACTGCAGAACTTTCTTTTCATCAGCTGGTCTTGCTTTAGCTTTTTCTTTAGGTTACCAGAAAGATTTATAGTGAGTCTAACAGCTTCTGAAGAGATGGTTGCAAAAAGGAACAGAATTATGTCTCGAAATCTTGTGAAAGTTACATCACAGTTCTTGGGCAAAAGTTATAAAGCCTCCCCAAGGAGCGTCTGTCAATCTGGCTATGATACTTTTTCAACAACACTGAAAGTTTTTTTAATATATATTTTTTTTAAATCCCATGAAATCTAGGTTCTTTGGGCTATTTTAAACTAGGCTGAAAAGCATGATAGGAGTGCTACTGGAACTCAGTAGATTTTCTTATAATGCAAAAGACATGCCTGCATGCTAGATGTCAACTGTTTAAGCAAGTAGCCAGTACTGATGAAGGGAAAATATTGCTTGTAGAGCAGGTGAGGAAAACCTAATAGGGAGCCTATTACTCAACTTAGACATGATCCCTCCAGAAGGGTCTTGTAACTATAACAGATCCATGGAAACATCTGCTTCATGTTCCATAATGAAAAAGGAAATGAAACTCTTTGACTTAGCACAGAAAGAAATGGAGAACAAAGCAGAAAACAGTATTATTGTAACCTTACACTAAAACTGAGTTCATACAGCATGTCTCATCCCCAATCAAATAATGATGTAGCAGGGCTAGGTAAGATCCACATGAGAGTGATAAGGCTAATTAAAGTTCAGAATTTTTCAGATTTTTTTTTTCTTGGTACAATACTTGCTTAAAACCAGTATCTCTTACTAAACAGTCGAGAACTTAAAGGGCAAAGAAGTGTGACAGCTATTTATAAATGTGTGTGGAGCATGGAAAGGCAACTATAAAACCACTAAGCCTATCTTCTAGTGTAAGAACAAGGAGGGACAGTCAGCTGGAACCAGCAGATGGCGAACTTTTAGATTGAAGTGCTTAAGTGAAATGTGAAACACAATCCTGGTCGGTGTTCTGATGCCTGGAAGCTCACATGGATCTGAAGAGGAATTACATAAATTGACAAAGGAAGAATCCAACACGTGGTATAAAATACATATGCTGGTTCACACGGTCGTTAAACTCCAGCCTGCCAGTTTCTGAGGATATGCTCCCATAGTGTAATGGTGTGTACTCTTGGATTCTTACCTAGGTTTCTGATGCTGTTGGAGAGTAGATCCTGGGCTGGCTGGGCTCTGGTCTTATCCCATTACAGAGTCTTTAAGCTTTATGTCCCTGTGATGCCTCAAAGGTTCCAGTATTCATTCCCTCATTGGGCTGTTAAGATAGGACATATATGTCTCAGTTTGAAAACAGGATGATTTCAGGTAGCCAGCTGTGAGTGAGCCTAGCTCATGTGAATTCTCAAACCATGGCCAAGCATTTTAGGAGTTTGCTAGTTGGCATAGGCTAAAATCGTGCCAGAGACTATTGGAACAATTAAGCAATGTAGACAGTTGTGTTCTAATACATGGGAACATTTCCAGGCACTGTGTAATTTGCAGTTCTAGCCTCAGTATTGCATTTCTATCCGGTCTGAAGTACTGAACAGAAATTTAGTTACACAATGGAGCTTCTCCATGTGACCACTGTAGTTACTGGTCCTCCTCTTACAAAGTCTCTTTGCTGATTTTCATGAACAAGAAAAGCAAAGTTCAGTCAGGTTCTTAAGCTGTCTAAAGATTGTATAGAAGTGAAAATCTGAAGTGTAGGAGTGATTTGGGGTCATTGGAACTTTACCCTCTTACCAGTAAAGTTGATAAATGAGAAATCATCAAAATTGCTTCCTGAAACAAAGGACAAAATCAAGAGAGGCTTTGATTAAAAAAATAAAATATGGAATTAGTAATTTTTAACTGAGAATTAATAGCTACCTTTTCTTGTTTTTTAGACGATGTCTTCAGCAGTTGTTCAGATATATGCAGCAGATCGCAATGCCATGTGGTCAAAGAAATGCTGTGGTGTAGCTTGCCTTGTAAAGGACAATCCACAGAGGTCATATTTTATCAGAATATTTGATATTAAGGTAAGCATCTTTTTTTAAATTTTTTTCAGACTCTTTAAGCTTGGTTGTATTCATTCTCCACTTTGTATTGAATGAGTGTAGATTGTCCTAGCTACAAACTCATAGAAGTGTTCAGCTAAACAGTTACACTTCAAGTGGTGCAGTTACAGTGCTTATTAATAGGCAAGTGCAGCTTTCTAAGATACTGTAAATTATTTCATAGATGTCAGTTTATGTGAATGAAATAAATACCAGATACAATTTTCTTACAGATTACAGAGCTGTCCTCTACAGGTCTGATTAGTCAAAATAGTAAAAATTAGTATAGTGTCACTGGTGTGGATAGCTGTCAACATTCTTGTGGGTGTTCCTACTAAAGAAACAAATGCTGTGTTCTGTGGGGGTGGAGACAATCTTTTTGGTTGGTGTGTTGGTGCATGTGAAAACTGCAGGACAAATAACTTCATTGGGTATTTTTTCCTCCACAATACATACATACATGCTGAAGATATTTGTCCTATTACAACGTTTCACTTAAGACAGTGGGAGCTAAGAGATAAGGTGTATAAGATGTGCTTTCATAACAAAAAGGATACTAAGTGTGACTGAGACTTTGGAAAGCTTCCCATTACCTCTAAAGTCAGGAGCCACTTGTTTTCTGTCAGTGTTCAGTGCTTGAAGTCTCTCAGATTTGTTCAGGATTGCTAATTGGTGCTTGTGATTTGACTTTGTGATTTGGTCACTTGACTACTAGACTTAATGAGAAACCAGTTCCTGAGGTGCTGAACTATAATGTCATTTAAATATATAAAACATCTGAAAAGTATGAGATTTTTGTTTCCTTTACCTGTTTTCAAATCAAGCATGAGGTAATTACTTGAAGTCTCCTTTATTGCTTTTATCACTGTATTCCTATCACTTGTCACTGTTACTGCTCCAGGTATCACTATGGAGGGACTGTAGAACTTGAAAGATGTTTTGAAAATTGTGAACAGAACACAGTGACCTGATGGAATAGTCTTCCACAGCTCTTCTACAAGTTCCAGTCTATTTGGACTTTGAGTCATTTGTTGGGTTAATAGCAAGGTAGATGCTTAGCACCATGCAGCTTCCAACTCTTAAGAGATTCTGTTGTCAAATAAATTAAACTCTGCAATTAGTCTGTTTTTTTAAATTTTTTTTTCTCTTTTTCTTCTTTTCAGGATGGGAAATTACTATGGGAACAGGAGCTGTACAATAACTTTGTATATAATAGTCCTAGACGATATTTTCATACCTTTGCTGGAGATGTGAGTCTCAACATATTTGAATGACTTTGGGTTTGGTTTTTTTGAATGCTTTTTATTTGAACAGTAGCCTCTTTTAGTATAATAGAGGGTTTTATTTCATTCTGTGAATTATTTAAAAGTACAACATCACCTGTGTTCCTTGAAACTTTTTAAGCTTACATATAAAAGGATTTCTTCTCAGTGCTTCTCTTTGGAGGTGAGAGAGGCAAGGCTGGTCTCCACTCCAGCCTCCCAAACCGCAGTGTGCACTTGCAGCCAATAGCATCCTGGCCTGCATCAAGAGAAGCAGAGCCATCAGGGCCAGGGAGGTGATTCTCCCCCTCTGCTCTGATCTGGTGAGACCTCATCTGGAGTACTGTGTCCAGTTCTGGAGCCTCTATTACAGAAAGGATCTGGAGGTGCTGGAAGGTGTCCAGAGAAGGGCCACAAGGATGAGCAGAGGGCTGGAGCTGCTCTCCTGTGAGGATAGACTGAAGGAGTTGGGGTTGTTCAGTCTGGAGAAGAGAAGGCTCAGAGGAGACGTAATTGTGGCCTTCCAGTATCTGAAGGGGGCTCCAAGAAAGCTGGGGAGGGACTTTTGAGGGTGCCAGGGAGTGATAGGACTCGGGGGGATGGAACAAAACTAGAAATGGGTAGATTGAGATTGGATGTTAGGAAGAAGTTCTTCCCCATGAGGGTGGTGAGACACTGGCACAGGTTGCTCAGGGAGGTGGTGGCAGCCTCGTCCCTGGGGGTTTTTGCAGCCAGGCTGGATGTGGCTGTGAGCAACCTGCTGTAGTGTGAGGGGTCCCTGCCCATGGCAGGGGGGTTGGAACTGGATGATCCTTGAGGTCCCTTCCAACCCTAACAATTCTATGATTCTTTATCTCAACTAAAAAACATATTAATCCATAGGACAGAAGCAGTTCTTTATTTTCACCTCCCATTAATGAAATTGTTTTAATTGCAGAAGATGTTTGTGAATATCATATATTCTTAAAGCAAAATATTTTTCTCTCCCTCCCTTTGATTTCAAGCTGCATTATTTTGTTCAAATTTGTTAGCCATGATCTCTAGAAGATTGATTAGCAGACAAACTTTGCTAAGATAGAATGCTTCACTGAGACTTGGTTCCAAATTTGTAATGTGATTGATTGTAATTTTTATTTGTGATTATACCTTCGGAAGGTGTAAGAAGACATTTAAGAAAGACTTTCAACATTTTTCTTAGTCATGAGTGGGGGAATATTAATGTTTTTCAGACATGTCAAGTTGGTCTTAATTTTGCTAATGAAGAAGAAGCTAAAGTATTCTGCAAAACAGTAACAGATTTACTTGGACGACGACAGAGAAAATCTGGTAAATATTCAAATTAATCTTGAATTCGGGCTTGTTAATGTTGTGTTGGGGAGAGGCAGGAAGTTACTTCTATGTCTGAAAACTACAGGAAGACATTTCCATATTTATATTTAGAATTAATTGTGTTATTAAATAATCGTGGTATTTCTCTTGTGCAAAAATACTATATTTCTGAAATAACCTGGTGCTCCTTACTCTAAGTTTCCTTGTAAACTGTAGACTCCAAGGTTGTGGTGTTTGAAAATAGAGATCAGGAGGAAGTAAAAATGTGTTTGAAAATGCAGATCATGAGGAAGTAAAAACAGTAAGCTGTCAGTGGGAAAAGCAGAAATCTTCCTGTAAGTTGTTCTCATATTTGACTAAAGCCTCTTTTAGCTCTAGGCTAACTGTTTATAACTAATTATAACAAATATTTTACCATCTGCTATGTTCAGTAGTTTATGTAAATGGATTTTTGTCATTGATCCAGTGTTTATAATAGAGAACTATATTGTTCAAAACCAGTGATTTTGTTGTAGGCCAAAATGAGGAGACATAAGGGGCTTACAAGAAGGCTGGGGAGGGACTTCTCAGGCTATCAGGTAGTGATAGGACTAGGGGGAATGGAATGAAGCTGGAGGTGGGGAGATTCAGGCTGGACCTGAGGAGGAAGTTCTTCACCATGAGAGTGGTGAAGCCCTGGAATGGGATGTCCAGGGAGGTGGTTGAGGCCCCATCCCTGGAGGTGTTTAAGACGAGGCTGGATGAGGCTCTGGCCAGCCTGATGTAGTGTGGGGTGTCCCTGCCCATGGCAGGGGGGTTGGAGCTAGATGATCCTTGTGGTCCCTTCCAGCCCTGACTGATACTATGATAATGTGTCTGTAGTGTCATGGCCAGTGTTTTAAAGGCAGCTCAGACTTCCTACAGATCTTGGCTTGGTCATTTTCCAGGGAGCCCATAAACAACTTGCCTGTCTGACAGCCATACGTCAGTGAAGAATAAGTTCCTATAAAATGTAGACTGGGAGCACATGAATGTGGTCAGGCATGCTGTAAGCTGTAGCATGGATTTCAGGCTATAGGATGCATTTTTGCATTCTGAAATTGAGTTGCACCAGCAGTGCAGTGTAAACTAATGTAAAAGGAGGAACCCCTCATTTTGGAGTGCCATCCTTGAAAATATTCTTGGAAACCTACATGATCTATGTGTATTTGCTCGGACTTCAGGTGCTGTGACTTGAGTGCAAAGCATTTGTTCCAGAATCTTAAATGCTGGTGGTTTGTTGTTTGTTGGGTTTTTTTTTTTGGTCACTTAATGGCATTTAATAATTTCTCAAACACGTTGCATAAAGTAATCTTACATCAGCTTACATAGCTTGCATATTATCAGACATACATTGTGGTTGGAGTCAGTGATCTTAAAGGTCTTTCCAATGTAAATGATGATATGATTCTGTGAATCTGTTTTCTCTTCCTGAAGTTTCACTCTTAACTATTGTGTCTAAAACCTCCTGTATACAGTATAGAAATTAATTCACCTCTGTTCTTCCACAGGGAGTCTTGACAGGACCCCATAGGTTTTTTCTTGTTTACTCTTTGAAATCTTATCTTGGGTTGTGTGCTGAAACATTTGTAGGATAAGTTTATTCCATATGTTGTCTTCTGACAAACAGCTGCCCCTTATCAAACACTTAAAACTTGAAGACAGCCTCAATTAAAAAAAATAACCACCCAAAAGATCAGAACTTGCAAACTGCAAAAGAATAATTGCAATCATGAGGTTGCCCAGGGAGATGGTGGAGTCACCATCCCTGGAGGCATTCAAGAGGGGATTGGATGTGGCACTTGGTGCCACGGTTTAGTCATGAGGTCTGTGTTGACAGGTTGGACTTGATGATCTTTGAGGTCTCTTCCAACCTTGGTGATTCTGTGCTTCTGTTCCTCGGTCAAGCCACCAGGTGGAGTTCTGTGTATCTTGATGCAGCTCTGTGTAATTGTGCTTCTAAATAACAGGCTATGCATTTGCTTAAGTCAGAGCTGATTTGCTGATAGTGTTTATTTATGTATTCATAACTACTTATTTAAAATAGAGTAATTTGTGCATAGTTTATATATATACTGTAAATTATATGTGTCAAAGTTGCATATTTGTGTTGTATATACAAGTTGTGTATTGTAATGCATCTTAAATTCCCAAACACAGATGTAATAGTCTAATCATTTTAATGCTGTTCTTTTAAGAGGGATTTTTTACTCCCATGCTTTCCAAAATATGTTTCATTTCATAGCAATGCCACCTGACATGCTTTCAACTGAAATGAGTACTCAATGTATTGACTTGGCCTGTTACACCATTTGTGACTTGTTAGGAGGCTTTTGCAAGAGTCTTATGGAAAGCTTATGTTGTTGGAAAGTAGCAAGAACTGTGTGTTCTGTCTCACAAAACTTTATCTTCGTGCTGAGGCTAGTACACATAATACTGTCTAACAACTGCAAGAGGAGGCAGTGGTGTTCTGTCCTTTCTCAGTGGGCATGAAATGCAGTCCGATAATCAGACAAATCTTGAATAAGTGTACCTGGAGTTTCAGAGAGGTAAAAAGTTTGGCTCCAGAGAATGTACAAAAGCTTGCAAATGTACAAAATATCTGACAGAGAACAGAATCAGAGAGAGAGGCAGAAAAAGAATTATTGATGTGCTGTCTTAATCTTTTTAATATCAGGCTAATCTTCCTCTAGCTAAATTCTGATTTTTATTCTTTTCAAGTCACTTAAATTCTTAACCATAGATTAGGAAGAAATTACTATGATTAGGAAATTTCTCTGGTAGACTTGTTTAAGTAATCTGTCTACTTATTTCTTAAACCTTAATCTCAAATAGTTCCCCCAGTAAGCAGAGGGAACTTGGTGCTTGTCAGCATAGCACAGTCTCACTTGCACATAGTTATCATTAGTCTTAATTATCTTGCATAAGAAATGGTAATATGCATAAACACAGCATCCTTCCCACCTTCTGAGCACTCAGCCATAAAAGTGCAGCAAGGACTTGTAGAACAGAGCCTTGTTTTGAATTCCTTATCTGAGGTTAAGAGGCTTCTTGGCTAATTGTTATGAATCACTTGTGGGTCATGGGTGGAAGCTCTGTTAGCCCTCACTGAAGCTGCCTTTTTTCCTACATAAGCTTATAGCTCTTAATGTCCTTTCTAATGCACTTCATGAGCTTCAGTCTGGGTATTTAATATGGATAGCTTTGGTTTGGGTTTTTTTAATCTTTGGTCACAGCTTTTGGTTTTGCTGCCTAGAAGATAAGGGCATCTCTGAAGTGCTCGGCTTACATTGGATTTAAGTCTTGATGGAGGTCATTCTTGTTTCCAGGAATAATTTTGGAAGGGACTTGTGTTTCTTGGATGTAGGCAGCTGGTGAAGTTTATCTGTTTTGGGTCATTAAGCATGTGCATCTTCAAAAAAGGAGAGATCTTCCACTCCAGTAAGGTCATCCACACATCAGAACAGGAGTTCATATTTTCTAGTCAGCAGTACGAATCACAGGAAAAAGGATCTAGTATCTTTGGGTGAAAATTAATCTTTTATCTACCCAGCAAAAATCACAGGAAGTGTTTAAAATGTCTTGCTTTGTTTTCCACTGTCTTATCTCTTGAACTCTTTCTTCTAATGAGAATTGTAACGGATTCCTATGATTTGGCACAAGGCCACTTAACACTTCCTATGAATGAATACCTCTTGTTTTTGCCAGCTTCCTATCCTGTGCCAAACGACTTGCAATGAGGCCTGCATTCTCCTTTACTGTCTCTGAATTGTTGGATAAAACTCTAATTGTGTTCCAAAAGTTGAATTTGCAAGGAGGTTTGGTTTGGGTTTTTTTCCTCTCTTGTGTTGGTTTCTGGGTTTTTTTCAGTGCAACGTGAGTGGTTTCTCAAACTGAGTTTTCTAGGAAGAGAAAGAACTGTGTCCTCAATTTTTTTTTGTCCCCTCAGATGTGATACCTTGTGCTGAGGTACCCTTGCAGAGGTTCTCCATGTCTGTGCCTAAAAACAATCATCTGTGATCTAAGAGACAACTGCCCCTTAGTACTTTTCAAAAGTATTGCTAGGACAAGGTCAATGTGATCTCTGGTCACACCTTATTCCTTACCTTTATTTTTGTGTCTGGAAAAGTAGAAGAGTTTTACAGTTTTTCTGAGACTTGCTGAAATGGGAAATGGAATCAATAGTGAGTGAGGGATATCTCTCTTAAAGGAGAATTTACTACTACAGCCTGAGAGTACTGAGGTGTGAAGTGTTTACAAGTACATTTTGCATCATCAAGCCAAATTCTTCATGGACTGTGAAATATTTTTGTGTTGTGAATAGAATTTCTGAATAGAGAATGAGATTAGCACCAAGGGGATTCTAGTTCTTTTCCATATTGCTTAGTTACCTGTTTGATAACTTAGGTGCTGTGTCATATTTTCATTGCATAAACTTGAAAATAATATAGTTTAGATCCCATGAGAGGAATATTTTATAAAAGTGTGAATTATTTCAAATAAAAATGAAGGAACAGTTTCATTCAGTGGAAGTTAGAAGCCATAACACTTCAAAATCTCGCTTTGGTAGGTTGCACAAAAAGCATCTAATTTTTAGTCTTTTACCTTACTTTGTAATCAACATGTCTGAAACCAACTCAGTTGCTATTTTTGTGTGCTCATACTCAGTTTGCTCACTTTAAATCAGTGCTTATGATGTAAGACAGGGGTTTTATTGCTCTGTAATGCTTTGTTTCAGTTGCACATCAAGTAGGCTTTAAGGATATTAATGGATTGAGATCAAGGTCATTGAAAGCTTCACTAGAAAGTAAAATTGAGAATTCTTTTTTTTGTCTTGTGATGCATGTGAATAAATAGCTCTCTTCTTTTCCAACAGAAAAAAGACGAGACCCACCAAATGGTAAGTTTTTTTGCATGAATCAATGCTTGTTTGTTTATTCCTCTTGCTGTCCTGAAGTGTTTATGTAGAGCTTTGTTTCGGACTTGTATGTCACCAAATTAGGCAATCCTTAACTAGTTCTGAATTATGGGAACTACTAAGATCTTTTCTGTCCAAATAAGGCCTCCCGCAGGTTTTAATACTTCTCAAAAAATGAGTACATAAAGTTTTGAGGAAGTTCAGACAATCATCAGTGTAGGCCTTTCACATTTAAGCTTGAACATTTGCTTCTGCTCACTTAAAAGAGCTCATCCCAGACAGCAGTGCCTGCAGAGTAGATAGTCATCACTGCTCTTTTAATTCCTGCATTGCCACCTACCACAAAAAGTTTAGCCCTTGTCTCTACTGTAAATATTTTCATCGCTAACAACATTTTTGTCTAGTTTGCTACCTGTATTTTGAATACAAGTTAAGAAAACTAGATCCAGATAACCTTTTATTATTAAAGTACTCTCATCATTAATCCTGTAAGATCTCAGGCAACAACATTTATTGAGAAAAATATTGCACACTAAACTAGCATTCACTGATCCTGTGCCTTTGTCTTGAATAGTCTGTGGAATACAGAACATAGAATTAACCAAGTTGGAAAAGACCTTCGAAGTCATGGAGTCCAACCTATCACCCAACATCATCTAATCAACTAAACTATGGCACCAAGTGCCTCATCCAGTCTCTTTTTAAACACTTCCAGTGATGGTGACACCACTACCCGCCCCAGGTAGCCCATTCCACTGGCCAGTCTCTCTTTCTGTGAAGAATTTTTTCCTAACATCCAGCCTAAGCCTCCCATGGCACATCTTGAGACTGTGTCCTTTTGTTCTGGTGCTGGTTGCCTGGGAGAAGAGACCAACCTGCACCTGGCTACAACCGCCCTTCAAGTCCTTGTAGATGGCAATAAGGTCTCCCCTGAGCCTCCTCCATCACCACGAGGCACAGTTAGTTCCTCACTTTACTTACACAGAAACCAAAAGTCTGACACAAGAGTGGGTTTATGTCCAAAGTTTCAGGTTTATAATTAGTGATCACAGCTCAAAGCATCTCTGCTTTTCCAGTAAACTGTTTCACTGGCTGTGTATTCTCCATGAGCTGTCTGTCTTAATTTTCTTATTCTGTCTAACTCTGTATTCCCTGCTTGCAGAAAGTTAGGTGTGTTCATTCCTCTGTAGGCACAGTTGAGACATGCCTAGGGCATGGGTTATAGCGTTTGCAATTCAGACCGGAGCAGCTACGTACTATCAGCGCGTAACTGAGAGAAGAACTGTTGTAGTATCAACTGGCTTTTCTGTTGCAGTGAAATTCTGGGTTTAGGGGGTGAGGGAGAAAGAATGTCTGCTTTTTGTTTTTTCTACTGAGTATCAATGTGTAATTACCCTTAAAACTGAAAAACAAGAACAGTCACATTCTGTACTCACATGATCCATGCCTGAAATACTGTGGGGAATTTTGTTTTAGTGGAGCTTGTTTGTCTGGATTTTCTGCATATGTTGAAGCTGCATGGAAAAACCTCTCTGTCTTGTCATGTGATGTTTTCAGTGCTATGGATTTGAGATTTTTTTGGGGGGGGGGGAGAGGGTAGAGTTGCAGGATTAAAATCAAATTGGCATCAAGAGTTATGTAAGATGTATTAGTCTGTAATTTCCTGGGATTTGTGTTCTACGCATTTGTAATAGCTAGATCTCTTCATGCAAATCAAGAGGAGTTACTGTAGTTGAACTGACCTCTTAGTGAAGTTCTGGATGAAACAAGAATTGTCTCAGGGAATTAGATTTTGAGAGACTCTTAAAGAAGCACGTGGCAGAATTTTGTTTTAGCTGTTAACTAGAACAGTTTGCGTTTATTGTAGGGGTGTCTGTAGCCTGGGACTGATGCCTGGAGAGATTCTAAAATAAAATTCCACAGAATTAACATTTCAGAATGTTCTGTACTACATTTTCTGAAGATGTCACAGATCTTGATAACAGTGGATGCTTAACACCACTGTACTGCCAGGTCCTTCCTAGCGATGAGCTGTATATGCCTCTCTCGCCTTCATTTATTGAGCTAGCTACACCTGATGGGGAAGGTGCATGTTTTATGATAGGAAAAATTTTGTTGGATATAAATATGGCAGTTCTAGAAGAGTACAGTTATTCCCAAGATTCTTTTATCTCTCGTGGACATCTAAGTTCTAAACCTGACGGTAAGAAAGATTTTCATCTTTGAGAGATTGCTGTGAACTTCTGTGTGGATATTGTTAGTATCGAGGAATTTGGCTTCTCAGTCTGCTCAGCTGAATAAAATCAAATGTGCAAGTGGCTCATGCTTTATATAGTTAAGACCATGTATGGTTACTTCAGGATTTTATATGCAAAAAGGTGCTTTTTTTTTTTTTTTCTTTCAATGTCTGTTAGGAATTTTGAGAAGAATATCACAAACTTCATAACACTGCAAAGGTACAGGTGTCTTTCTTTTAACAGCTGTTGAAACTACAAAAATTGATGTAGATGGAAATAGATCATAACAGAGAAAGATATAATGGGTGATTCACATAAAAATTAACTCTTAGAGTGGTTTTGATGTTTGTATTTTCAATTCATCCCCAAGATTTTACTTAACTCCGCGTCTTAAGTTTTGCGTTGATAATATTTGCTGGCTAGTGGGATTAATGCTAATCATAAGTGGAACTTTAATAATGCAAATTGTTCTGCAGAGGCCTGTGTGGTCAGTTTGTGCTTTGGTATTCTCAGAGGACAGATGTCTAGATCATAACGTGTCTAGATGAAAGCATTTCAGCGGAAGAAACTTCAGAAATTAATCTTCCTGCAGTTTCAGTGCAGTCTCGAATCTTTGTCCTTTTAAGACTCCTACAGGGATTCAGGATTTGTCATATGTTTTCAGATTAGTTTTGCCTGGTCCTGCCTGTTTCTGTTCTTGTTCTTTGTCGGGCTATACTAGGTGCTTCCCACTGAGGTGTAAGCCAGAAACATCAGCTGTGTTATCCAGTGTGTTTTCTGCTCCTTCCTCGTTTGGACTTTTGGTTGTAAAACCTAAGGATTGTTGGTCCTTACGGAATGCTTAGAGAACTCTGAATTATCCACACAAAATGCAGCTATGGAAAAAACAGTGTCCCAAAAGGTTCCAATTTACCAAATCTTAAGCAGACTTTTTTATCATCTGCCTAGTAAGACTGGATGCATGAGTCTTATTGTTTACTAACTACTGGGTAGTAACTCACAGGCAAATAGAGGATGTTTTCAAACTATTTCTCACCAAACTGGTCATAAATTTACTGTTAAATCTCATTTTTCAAGACTGGAAATACCCTTACTGCATATTTTTTACAAGTATGTGTATACATACATAACTACATATGAGTTTTTCATAAATGCACATACATAGAAATTGACTCTTAAATGCTACTATCACTTATGTCAAGAGCTGAAAATCTGTGTGGAATGTATGCTAGGCATGTTTATTTGCCAGTATTCTATAAGCAACATAATAGTAAATTGCTAAAGTTGGCTGGAGTATGATTCAGATGCTTTTTCAACAACTGCAGTGATAATTCAGAATTGGTTATAATAAAAAAAAAAAAAGAATAGAATAAACCAGGTTGGAAGAGACCTTCAAGATCATTGTGTCCAAGCTGTCATCCAACACCACCTAATCAACTAAACCATGCAACCAAGCACCCTATCAAGCCTCCTCCTAAAAACCACCAATGATGGTGAATCTACCACCTCCCTGGGCAGACCATTCCAATGGGCAATCACTCTCTCTGTAGAATTTCTTCCTAACCTCCAGCCTAAACCTCCCCTGGCACTTGAGACTGTGTCCTCTTGTTCTGGTGCTGGTTGTCTGGGAGAAGAGACCAGCCCCCACCTGGTTACAACCTCCCTTTGGGTAGTTGTAGAGAGCAAGAAGGTTCCCCTGAGTCTCCTCTTCTCCAGGCTAAACAACCCCAGCTCCCTCAGTCTCTCCTCATGGAGCTTGTGTTCCAAACCCCTCACCAACCTTGTTGCCCTTCTCTGGACACATTCCAGCAAGTCAACATCCTTCCTAAACTGAGGGGCACAGGACTCAAGGTGAGGCCTAACCAGTGCAGTGTACAGGGGCAGAATGACCTCCCTGCTCCTGCTGGACATATTGTTCCTGATACAGGCCAGGATGCCATTGGCCCTCTTGGCTGCCTGGGCACACTGCAGCTCATGTTCAGCCTACCATCAACCAGTACCCCCAGGTCCCTCTCTGCCTGGCCCCTCCCCAGCCACTCTGACCCCAGCCTGTAGCACTGCCTGGGGTTGCTGTGGCCAATGGATGAGCCAAAGGATGGGGTTTGAGAGTTTCATTCATAATTTGAGTGTTTCACTTGTTTTTCTGGTGCTGTTCTTGCTGTCACTACTCTTCAAGCTCTGTTTCTTACCTGGAACTTCAATTACTTTGCAAACCTGTCAAAGAGTGAGACATTAGAAGCTGTGATTTGCTCACATAGATGTTGCCCTGAGTTTGAAGACAACGGTTTGTCCAGAGCAGCCTTCTGAAGTTCTTACAATGTTCAGTTTCTTGGTGTGACAGCAGAAAGCATTCATGTTTGGTGCTTATTGAGTGAAGGCTGGCCTGCATGAGGAACAGTGTGGCCAGCAGGAGCAGGCCACACTCAGCACTGGTTAGGCCACACCTTGAGTCCTGTGTCCAGTTCTGGGCTCCTCAGTTTAGGAAGGATGTTGAATTGCTGGGACGTGTCCAGAGAAGGGCAACAAAGCTGGGGAGGGGTTTGGAGCACAGCCCTGTGAGGAGAGGCTGAGGGAGCTGCGGTTGCTTGGCCTGGAGAAGAGGAGACTCAGGGGAGACCTTCTTGCTCTCTACAACTACCTGAAGGGAGGTTGTAGCCAGGTGGGGGTTGGTCTCTTCTCCCAGGCAGCCAGCACCAGAACAAGAGGACACAGTCTCAAGCTGTGCCAGGGGAGGTTTAAGATGGATATTAAGAAGAAGTTCTTCATAGAAAGAGAGATTGGCCATTGGAATGTGCTGCCCAGGGAGGCGGTGGAGTCACCATCACTGGAGGTGTTTAGGAAGAGACTTGATGGGGCACTTGGTGCCATGGTTTAGTTGATTAGATAGTGTTGGATGATAGGTTGGACTCTATCTCCAAGGTCTTTTCCAACCTGGTCTGGTCTATTCTATTCTATTCTATTCTCCTTTGCAATCAGTTTTCTATGCTGCTATGGAAATGGGCACTGAGCATTGCGGTTTATGGCACTCATTCTTGGAGTTTGGTCTAGGAGTGTAGCTATGCTACACCTTGCTATGTCTCATTCCATGTGTTCTGTGTTCATGAAAACTCTTCAGTTTAAAAGTACTTTGCCGAATTTGTGAAACACAAATTCTACCTGCTTTACCTTCACAGGTCCAAGTCTACCAATGGCAACTGTTGATATCAAAAACCCAGAAATTACAACTAACAGATTTTATACTCCACAAGTCAACAATATTTCTTATACCAAAGAAAAGAAGAAAGGAAAAACTAAAAAGAGAAGATTGACGAAGGCAGATATTGGAACACCTTCTAATTTCCAGTAAGAACTTTCTGGAGTTTGGGGGTTGGTGGGTGGAGTTTCTTGGTGTTCCTTTGGGGTTTTTTTGTGTTTTGGTTGGGTTTGCTTTTGTTTGTTTGTTTGTTTTGGTTGGGTGGGTTGTTTTGTTTGTTTGTTTTGGTTGGGTGGGTTGTTTTGTTTGTTTGTTTTGGTTGGGGTTTTTTTATTGCTTTGGGGGGTTGTTTTGAATTTATGTTTTTGTGTGTGTCAATGTGAGTTACACCTGCAAATGCTAAAGGCTTGGATACGTCACTATTGTGTGTAACCTGAACTACAGTGAATGCTAGCTGGAGTGCTGTGAGGGCAGGCTACACAGGAATGTGTCCAGGTTGGCTTTGAAAGTCTCTAGGGAATGAGACTCTACAGCCTCTCTGGGCAGCCTGTTCCAGCACTCCATCACCCTCACAGTGACGAAGTTTCTCATGTTGAGGTGGAACTTCCTTCCTGTGTTCTAGCTTACATCCATTTTCTTTGTCCCATTGCCACCTGCCACCGAAAAGAGCTGGTCCCCTTCCTCTTGACACCTACCCCTCAGACATTAATAAGATCCCCTCTCGGCCTTCTCTTCTCCATACTAAACAGTACAAGTTCTCTCAGTCTTTCTTCACAGGAGAGATGTTCAGAGAAGGATGAAAAATAAAGGAGAAACACCATGAACACTACTCCATATAAACTTTCCTATTAATTCAGTGCACTAAACTCTGAATTGTATGTTCACAGCCTCTTCAAAGGGCATCCTGAGTGGTACAGATATGTTGATGAGCTGGTAAATTTCTGACACTTTACAGTGACAGAATGCCAGTTAACTTGCCAGTTAACACATTCCAATCAGATACGAGACTGTGTGTTAGGAAATGCATGTCTAATTTATGGGAGCCAGCTGTAGCTTAACATCTGGAATTCTCTAAGCAATAAGTCATCCCATGTTTTGGTAGTGAAAAGCATTTAAATATTTGGGTAAAGCAAGGGGCTTTCCTTTTTTGCCTCTTTTGTAGCATAATGTAATTTTAAACCAGATGTTTTACTTCATGTCTAAGTAGTTAAATAATCATAGTTATGCTAAGGCCAAAACTGATCACTGAGTTTCAGTATTCTCATTAAAACTGGTGCTCTTGAGGGTACTAAGCAAGTGTATGAGGTCTGGTGCAATAGGCACCAGGTAAGGAGCGTAAAACAGTCCTTGCAATGTGACTGTCTTAGCCTAAACTGTCTTGGCTTCTAAGAGTGCATCTGGGTTTCCTGATGACTTCTTGGACTGGCCATTGACAAAAAGAAACCTGGTAACACTATTGTTCCATCTTCTATAGCCAGTGGCAGTTGCATGGAGTAGCTTGGTCAGGAACAAACTCTTGGCCTTTTTAGCTGATTACAGCATAAATTACACACCAAATAATGCTTCAGTAGCTGTGTGCAGTCTTTCCATCACCATCTGTAGGCAGCACAGATTGGCACAGAGCCAGTGAAAGAAATTACTTTTCCCATTGGTCTTTTTGACACAAGACAAAGAATTGAGAGTAAAGTAAGTTTTCACTATTCCATCCTTAAATGGGACACTGCAGAGCAAGAAAGGATTCATGTCTTAATGAGGCTAGAGGTAGAGGCTGGTAGTAATCTCCAGTTACCTTGGTATCCTGCTTTAGTTAACAAGGTTCTTTTTATGCTGATTAAATGGGCTTTGCTTCTGTTTTTAGGCACATTGGACATGTTGGTTGGGATCCAAACACAGGGTTTGATGTAAGTAATTTAAGTTATTCAAGAGACTGAATGATTGAAAGCTTTTAAGGCTTTTTAATGTAAGTTGGGAAGGTTGGCATTAAATAAAAAGCTGTGCATTCAAATAGTTACAAACTGTGGTTTTATAATGCAATACAAACACAGAGGTGTTGGAATTGAAGGCAGTAGGAGGGATCGAAGGTCGAGGGGGAGAAAGATGCAAAACTTGAGTTTTTGTGTACAGTACTTACCTCTCCCAAAGCAGTCTTTTCTGACTGAAAAGACAACCCAGAAATAGGTATGTGGCTTTGCTGTTCTTTTTAATTACCTGGTGTATGGGGTTTTCCAGTACCTATGATATTTCAAAAATCAAACTTCTATTTCAAGCTTCTTGAAACTAACATATCCTTCTTTCAGGTGAACAACTTAGACCCAGAACTGAAAAACCTGTTTGATCTGTGTGGAATTTCAGAGGCTCAGCTGAAAGATAAAGAAACTTCAAAGGTCATATATGATTTCATTGAAAAAACAGGAGGTGTGGAAGCTGTTAAAAATGAACTGCGGAGACAAGGTGGGATTCCTTTTACTTTCAGGGATTTGGGGTTTTTTACCACAAGGATTAGAGTAGAAGCGGGTAGGGTAGGGTAGGATAGGATAGGATAGGATTGGATTAACCAGGTTGGAAAAGACCTTTGAACTCAGGAAGTCCAACCTGTCACCCAGGACCATCTAATCAACTAAACCATGGCACAAAGCACCCCATTTAGTCTCTTCCTAAACACCTCCAGGGATGGTGACTCCACCACCTCCTTGGGCAGCACATTGCAATGGCCAATCTCTCTTTCTGGGGAGAACTTCTTCCTAACATCCAGCCTAAACCTCCCCTGGTGCAGCTTGAGACTGTGTCCTCTTGTTCTGGTGCTGGTTGCCTGGGAGAAGAGCCTAACCCCCACCTGGCTACAACCTCCCTCTCCCTGATGATAAACACTTTTTGTTTCTCTTCTGTGGGCTTCAAGTCACACAGTTGCACTGGATTTCATGATGTTTCTGTACACCATACATGAGATGAAAATGTTGATGACCAGTGAGTGTACTTGTTCCCTGAAGAGTAAGAATCTTTTGTCAGTGCAGTAATTTCCAGTAATGTTTAGTCTGCCAGCTACAATGCCATGCAGTATGTTCAACATAGAGATTTTTTCTTTTTCAGACTGCATGTTGTGTATTTATAGTCTCAATCTTATCAATAAATTAAAATCTTAGAAGCCATCTTGCTGTTTGTTATAGTAGTAGTACATGGCTGACGGATGTACGTATGGTGCCTGTTTACCCTGGTAGCACTCAGCAGTGAGCCCTGCAACAGCTGCAATGGTTTTGGTTTTGGGTGGTTTTTTTGTGGTTTTCTTTGTTTTAAAGCATTTTTTGTTGCTGTTGTTCTCTAATTCAAAGTAAAACGTGCTGCTTGTGAGCGGGGTCCTGCTGCAAGAAGATTCTCACATAAGCCATTTCCTGTAACATAACAAGTCAGTCTGAAAACTTGCACTGCCAATGTCAAACTTTGAAACCATTGCCTAGAATTCATCTTAAGAGAAACAGGATAGAAATGCCACTGAAAATTACAGCACTTTAAAACTAGTGACTACATTGTTTGAGTGCAGATTCAGGGTACAATGATTTGTCACATTTATTCCTTAGGTCCTCCACGGTGGAGTGGTATGTATGTATTTGAGCTGGCATCTAAGCATATGCTTCAAAGCGTTCATGCTGCGGTGTGATTTCCTTTCTAGATGAGAAACCATAGTCCACATCCGTTTGACTGCCATGCTAAAAATTAGAATCAAACTCCCCAGTTAAACTGCAACCAGAATTTCAGTTAGATTTATCTTTTTTCCCCAAAAACCCTGTCACTTGCATTATATAATCTTTACTCTGTTTAAATGATGACAGAGCTGTTGCTCTGACTGTGATAAAATTGGACTGAGAAGATAAACTTTCAGGTTTTGCTTATGTCTCTAGCTTAAAAAACTTTTTAAATGTCTGCTTTTTCTATTAATTGGGTGTTCAACTTACAGCCATTTGCATGCATGTGGTTGAAAGAAAAGCTGCCTCATCTTTACTGTGTGATAATAATCTACCTCTGTGCTTTCTGATGGAGGGTGATAAAATATCTCAGCGATTTTTAGCCACGTTTACATTATTTGATGTGTAGGCTTGACTGCTGTTTGAAGTGTTCTTTCCCAACTGAAACACTTTTTTCTTGTGTGTTTATTTGCAAGAATTTCTGTGCTTACAAATTCACCCTGCTAGGACTGCTAAGACAGAAGTTATTTTCCCTGCCCTTTCCCTAGTTTTGGTCCTGTTAGTTGTTTTTTAGTTACAGTACCATTAATAGAAGATTTTACAGGGTTGCTGTTTTTTGTTTGGTTTGTGGTGTGGGTTTTTTGTTTGCTTGTTTTGGTTTTTTTTCTTGTTAATCACAATGCTCAGGTTAATGTACATTTATTTTAAAAAAGCTAGAGCTTGCTTTGCTTGTATCATTTGTTTGGGAGAGGGAAAGAGGAGGCGATAATGATGCTTCTTCCTTGTTCCTCCTTCCTCATTTTGAGCACAGGCAAGCCTTATGAAAACTCATCGGCTCTCTCTAATATGGTCGTGGCGTATCTTTCTAAACTGGGTGCAAATAAACGCCTTCCCCACAGGAAAACTTAGAACTTGTGTTTGAAATCTACAGGCAGCAGAGAGTCCGAAGCACAACCCATGTTTGTATGTCTTCGCAGCGGTACAGAAAAGCAGTCTGTAGCGCTCGCTGAGTAAATTACGTTGGTAAATACTGCCCTCCAGTGGACGCAAGGGATAGTACAAGCAGGGCAACCGAAAAGCAGGACTTGCTTAGTATCAAGAGTATTCACAGTATGTCTTTTGGAAAATGTGTGAAGTTTGAGAGGAGATTCTCCTTATGGTGTTCTCTTTTAGGGATGGAAACATGCAGAGCAGTTTGTAGAACTTACAGAACATTACACAGCATTTTAGGAGGGATATGGCTCTCTAAGATGAGCAGGGAAGGAGGCACTGAGGCACTATAGTCTCCTGCTTGCTCAAAATGCTCAAAAGCACTCTTTGGGGGATGTCCTTTCTCTGTTCTTGTGCAGACAGCCTGCTTTCTCAGCTTGTAGCAGGAAGGTGATAAGAGAAGAGGTAAATAAAGTGCTATCTTCTTGAGTGTAATACCCTTTTTGTTACCAAAGCATGTGAAATCCAATATGAATTTTCTTAGTGGTAGGATGGCACCTGGATTATTAACTAATTACATGCATCAGTCACATATTCTAAAGTGCCACAAGCTAGATGCTTAATGGAAGAGGAAATTAAATGGTGCTATTTAAAATTTCATTAGCAGAGCAAGTATATTTTAAGGCCGTTTCATGTAGAAATGGTTCTGTGTGTTGAGGTAGCCCTGAAGCGGTTTCCTTTCTACAGTTCCTGGCATAAAGATATTGTTGGAACTAATTCTCAGTAACAGGGATGAAGAGTCAGTTGCACAGCCTCTGTAATTAGTAGGGTTTTTTTATTTCCAGAAGAAGTTACTTCAAAAAAATTTGCCTCCAGAATTACCTAAACAAATAATGGATGAGAGATACAATAGAAATTCTGTATTCCACATTATGTTTGTTTTCCAAATCTGTTGCCTTTTGTCTTCTAGTTCAACAAAGTTCTAGAAGAGTCTTGTGATATTTTTTTTTCCCCCCCAACATTTTGTCATGAGAAATTGAAACACTAATTTAAGATATCACTGGATTCTGAAGAAAATTAGTGCTGCAGGACCAAACCAGAATTAATGACCAAGGATGTTTTGTGACTTCATTTAGTCTTTTTGTCTATTGCACTTGCTCCCTGCAATGTTGATTTGTTTATAAAATAGACAACAGACAAGGGGGCTGCATTCAGCTTTGATGTCCATTCATATAAGCACAGTTTATATTCTTCTATATTCAAGTTAATCCAGAGTTGGTAAAATTTGCACAGGCACAGAGATCCTTGCAAAAGACAAGACAGCTCTTTTTTTCCCTTCTTTTTCTGCTGTTTCTGAAAGACTTTTTCTTGTATCGAGTAGCATGTAATTGTAAATTGTTTGTTTCATTTCAGCTCCACCTCCACCACCACCATCTAGAGGAGGACCCCCTCCACCTCCACCACCACCTCCCCATAGTTCAGGCCCTCCTCCACCCCCTGCTAGGGGCCGAGGGGCACCACCTCCACCTCCTTCAAGAGCTCCCACAGCAGCACCTCCACCCCCACCTCCATCTAGACCTGGTGCAGCAGTGCCCCCACCCCCTCCGAATAGGATGTATCCTCCACCACCACCAATGCATTCATCATCTGCACCATCTGGCCCTCCACCACCACCACCGCCACCTGCAAGTGGGGTCATCTGTTCCTCCACCACCTCCTCCTCCTCCACCCCCTCCTGGTCCTCCTCCACCGCCAGGCCTTCCTTCAGAGGTCGATCACCAGCTTCCAGTTCCTGCAGGAAACAAAGCAGCACTCTTGGATCAAATCAGAGAAGGAGCTCAGTTAAAGAAAGTAGAACAGAACAATCGACCAGTGTCCTGCTCAGGAAGGGATGCACTGTTAGACCAGATACGACAGGGGATACAGCTGAAATCAGTGAGTAAAAGCTGTCTCTCATCTGTGTCCCTTTAGGATGTGCAAAATGGCTGCAGAACTGCAGTATGGACAGTAAATTGCAGCTCTACGTAGGCTGGCTCATACCTTTTAGAGTTGTTGAAGTGATGCTATAAACAGTAGTACTGAGAAAATGCTTAGAAACTATATTTTCTGTGGGTGAGTATTGGTGCATGAAATTATCCCTGTTTCAAACTCATTTCTCACTTCTCATAATCCTGCAATGATGACATCACAGTGGTGAGGCTCTAGAGAACTTCAGCAAGAACTACAAACCATTGCTGGTTTCCTGAATACTTCAGTAAAGTTGTCTGAACAGCTGCAGGGGATGTCTTCAACAGTAATGGCAGTGGAAGGCCAACACTAGATTTTGGGCAAACACAAGTTTGCTGTCTTTTTTCCCCCTTTGTTTTGTTTTGCCAGTCCTCTTGAGGTTTCTGATGTAAGAAGTGTGAGGACATGTTCATATCTACTTGCTCTTACAGGTCAGGTACACAGTATCGAAATCCCTTACTTTGAGAAGGGAGTAGCAGCCCAAAGCAGACCTGGATAACAAACCCAAATAAGAAAAAATACTTTCTGGAATATATACCAAGGGTGAAATAAATGATCATAGTATCATAGTGTCAGTCAGGGTTGGAAGGGACCACAAGGATCAGCTAGTTCCAACACCCCTGCCATGGGCAGGGACACCCCACACTAGAGCAGGCTGGCCTCAGAGCCTCATCCAGCCTGCTCTTAAACACCTCCAGGGATGGGGCCCCAACCACTTCCCTGGACAACCCATTCCAGGACTTCACCACTCTCATGGGGAAGAACTTCCTCCTCATGTCCAGCCTGAATCTCCCCACCTCTAGCTTCAGTCCATTCCCCCTAATCCTATCACTATCTGATAGCCTGAGAAGTCCCTCCCCAGACTTCCTGTAGGCCCCCTTCAGATACTGGAAGGCCACAATTAGGTCACCTCAGAGCCTTCTCTTCTCCAGACTGAACAGCCCCAACTCTTTCAGTCTGTCCTCATAGGAGAGGTGCTCCAGCCCTCTGATCATCCTCATGGCCCTTCTCTGGACACCTTCCAGCACCTCCATATCACTCTTGTAATAGGGGCTCCAGAAGTGGCGGCAGTACTCCAGGTGGGGTCTCACCAGAGCTGAGGAGAGGGGGACAATCACCTCCCTTGACCTGCTGGCCACACTTCTCTTGATGCAGCCCAGGATCTGATTGGCTTTCCGGGCTGCAAGTGCACATTGAGAGCTCCTGTAGAGCTTCTCCTCCACCAGCACCCCCAAGTCTCTCTCCTCAGGGCTGCTCCCCAGCCAGTCACTGCCCAACCTGGATTTGTGCCTGGCATTGCCTCGACCCAGATGCAGGAGTCTGCACTTGTTCTTGTTGAAGCTCATGAGGTTGGCTTGTGCCCACCTCTCCAGCCTGTCAAGATCCTCCTGGATGGCATCCCTTCCCTCCAGCCTGTCTGCTGCACCACACAGCTTGGTGTCATCAGCAAACTTGCTGAGGGTGCACTCACTGCCACTGTCCATGGCACCCACAAAGATATTGAACAAGACTGGTCCCAGGACTGATCCCTGAGGGACTCCGCTTGTCACTGGCCTCCACTGGGACATGGACCCATTGACAGCCACTCTTTGGGTGTGGCCGTCAAGCCTTTTGTTTATCCATCTTGTGGTCCACCCATCAAACCCATGTGTCACCAGGCAGGCATACTAGCCAAGCTTGCACAACCATGTTAAGAAGCTGAGCACTTGCTTCATGATAGTCAGAGCTGCGAAATCCTTAAGTGTATACTAACAGTTTTGTTACCTGGCAAAACAGAAAAAGTTAACTATTACAGGAAAAAAAAACTTCCCTTGAGCTAAAGAAACAAGCTAGTTTTACTCTCCCTTCTGGCTGAGAAGAAATTCAGCAAACTTTCTTACAAGATTATCTTGAAATATACAGGTTCTGTTTTATTAATTGCATCTTTCTAATGTTTCCTTTATTTTTTTTTTATGAAGGTATCTGATGGTCAGGAGAGTGCACCACCAACACCTGCACCCACCTCAGGAATTGTGGGTGCATTAATGGAAGTTATGCAGAAAAGGAGCAAAGCCATTCATTCTTCAGGTGAGTTTCTCAGTATCAGGTTTTCAACCTAAAATATTGCTGGAAAACCCAACTGATTTCAGCATATAATCTAATACCCAATGCTCTAGGCAAGCCTCTAGTGGTGGTTTAGATGGTTACTTTGTGCTACTTTGAATTACTGGTGTACAGTAGTTTCCAGTAATACTGAAGTAAAAATTCCTGATCAACCAACATCAGTATTTTTATAACATTGTGGGATTTTTCAATGACTGATTTATTTTTGTCCACTAGTTGTCTGATGAAATAAGTCATACAAATGTTTTGGAGAGAAGGTTTTTTAATGCTGAGATGTACCCCTAGCAGTATCTCGCATCTGGCCAATGAAATTCATTTAGAATAATCTTTTGATTTCCTTTTTACACCCAACTGTGAATTGTTTATACTTCTTCACTCTTCTGCTCGAAAATCTGCAGTTAAAGGCCAAAGCTCTGGGAAAGATTCATGCTCTTAAAGCTCTGGATCAGAGTGTGCTTTGGATGCCATCTGCTGGATAATGATCAGATAACTAGCGTTACTTCACTAGTCCCATACTAGTACTGAATCAGCTTCCCACACTTCAGTGCTTAGAAGAGGATTTGCATTTCAAATGCCAGCTTGTAATAAGTGCAGTTCAGTAGCTACAGTGCAACTGGTTACATCTCTTCTGAGCTTGCCTTTATGCCAAAGCTGCATTTGCATTCAGGAGACCATTTGACTAAGGGCAGTATAGTTTGTTGGTTTGTTGCCCCACATAGTGATCTTCTGTTCTGATATTTTACATAAATACCAGAATGGTGCTCAATACAATGTTTTCCTAAGGAAGGGAATGCTCTTGCCTCACAAATAAGTAGTTAGAATAGAATAGACCAGGTTGGAAGAGACCTTCAAGATCATCGCATCCAGCCCATCACCCAACACCATCTAATCAACTAAACCATGGCACCAAGCACCCCATCAAATCTCTTCCTAAACACCTCCAGTGATGGCGACTCCACTATCTCCCCAAGCAGCCCATTCTATTCTAAGTTCTGTAAAACTAATACATGATTTGGGATCTGTTGGAGAACAGTAGCTTCTAAGCAAATCTGTCAGGGCTTCTTTTAAGTCTGTTTAGTCTGTAGCTGAGTTGGGCATAGAATGGAATAGGAATAGGAATAAACAGGTTGGAAGAGACCTTCAAGATCATTGTGTCCAACCTGTCACCCAGGACCATCTAATCAACTAAACCATGGCACAAAGCACCCCATTCAGTCTCTTCCTAAACACCTCCAGGGATGGTGACTCCACCACCTCCCTGGGCAGCACATTGCAATGGCCAATCTCTCTTTCTGGGGAGAACTTCTTCCTAACATCCAGCCTAAACCTCCCCTGGTGCAGCTTGAGACTGTGTCCTCTTGTTCTGGTGCTGGTTGCCGGGAACAAGAGTCAACCTGGCTACAACCTCCTTTAAGGTAGTTGTAGAGAGCAATAAGGTCACCCCTGAGTCTTCTCTTCTCCAGGCTAAGCAACCCCAGCTCCCTCAGTCTGTCCTCACAGGGCTTGTGTTCCAAACCCCTCACCAACTGTGTTGCCCTTTTCATGACAGAAAACAAGACATGTTTTTCACGTGCGGGGGAAGGACTGAGAAAGGAAACTAATTAGGTTAACTTTCAGCCAGTGTCTGAACATTGTGTCTAGAAATCTTAAAGCAGTTATCAAATATATTGTTGTGACCTCCTTGAACTGCTCTGTTTTCAGAAAGTTGTGGGGAAGAATCAGTAGCACTTTTGTCATGTTCATTTGGTGTGTACAACTTGCTTTTTCTTTTTATTCTTTTTTTTGTCTTACAGATGAAGATGAGGATGAAGAGGACGAAGAAGACTTTGAGGATGATGATGAATGGGATGATTGATCGTATATTATTATATATATTTTTTAAGGTGAATGATATACTAAACACTACTTTCTGTCTATGGATTCTGTAAAATTATCATGTAAATGTTCTACCAATTTGCTGTATATTTTTGTTGCCTTTTTGCTTTTTTATTAATCTGTGCAATACCTCATTTAATCTGTAAAGGTTTGTCATAATCCTCTGCAAAGATACTCCCTGTTAATGTGTGCAAGTTTACACCTGGATGATCATGTACATGTGAATACTTTCCATTCCATCAATAAGGGAGTTTAAATGTAATATGTGAGACTGACAAAAACCTTAATGTAATTTAGTTATAATGCAAGAAGGAAAACACTATTTTCATACCCTACTTTTTCTGTATCTAAATTTTCTTATTAAAACCTAGTATAGCACTATGTTCTTTAAGTGATGCAGCTCTTAGTTTATTTAGCCCCTTCATTTCAAATGCAATGCTACATGTATGTTGAGGCTGGTTTGTACTGTTGCGTGGTTCCAGGTACGTGACAACAATTGCAGTTCAAGTCGTTAGTAGTGTGTGTCACGTAAAACAAAATCACCACGGCGATGCACACTTAGTTGTGAAGATTACCTTGCCCTGACTGTAGCAATGTTGACTGCTACTGAACAGCAGCAGCAGTCTTTCAATTGGGGAACTCTATCTGAAGTTAAAACAGGGTGGCTTTATGTTGTAATAGTGATAAAGGCATCGTTGATGCAGACAAGTTCAGTCTTTCTTTTGTTTTGTTTTTTTCTTCCCAGCTTTTACTTTCGGAATGAAGAAGTGTAAATTACCGGGGGCTGTACTGGAGGCTGGCAGTTGCTACAGTTTGATTTATTTTTTTAAATCACTTTTACATGGTTTTCAGGCTGAAGGGCTGCGTTGAATGCTTGCTTCGATAATGCTTAATTACCTTTTAAAATGTGTAGGATATCGGTGTACTAATAAACAAAAGTGGTATTACTCTGCAGTCTTTGCGTTCTGGTACACAACAAATGCTGAAGCACCAATCCTACATCCATAAAGTCGGAAAACCCTTAACTCAGAATATACCCTCTGAGTAAGTAGTGAACTTTATGGCAATATTCTGTCTTCATATGTTGGCTTTAAGACCAAGGGTTGTGATGGAGATCAAGAACCTGAGTCACAAGAGTAGTGTTTGAGTAAGTGTACAGCAGATGGGATTCTCATTTCACAGCTCTCACATTTATGTAAGTTGTACTTCTGTAGTGCAGTAAGCGTTGGCATATCTGCCTATTACAACATACTAATCTATGCTATGTGGGTATTTAATATCTGCAGCATTAATTACTGTACTTAGTGTAACTTTCAGGTAGAAAATCTTCTTAAAAACCACATTATCTGACATGGAATGTTTAGTTAAGTCAGTCATATTTGGAGCGTAGTTAGTGCATAGTGTCCTGGGTCTTGGACTGTAGTCAAGCTATCAAGTTAAATTTAAATTATCAGAATTGTATTGACAGAAACCCAGTGTTGACCTGATCTTGACAGGCTGGACCTGCATGATACGGCTTGGATTTCTAACTCAGTTGTAACCTAGAGTTAATTTAGTCATATGAGAAGAAAAGAAAGTTGCTGAAAAGTAGTGGGAGAGGTAAGGTTATAGTTAAATTATTCAGAGGATGCTAACTTACTTCCAAGTGTAATTTAAGCACATAACTTGAGGAAAAAAAAATTTCCAAGTGGTCTCACTTCCTTGCAGTAACTTTCACATTGCCCTCTGCTGCTAGAAACACTTCCTACTAGTTTTGCTGTAAAATGACTTGAGCATTGGATCAAGTGCAAGTGCAGCCTGGGGTAACTAATGGCAGTGGAGTCAAGAACTTAACTGTGTATAAGGAAAATATTTGTATGGCTTTCATATAACTTCTGGCACTGCTCCCTTATTTTTTATTGCATATAGGGCATTTTAAAACGAAGCAGATGGGGCCTGGAGGTTTTCCTAACATGCTACTTACTAGATATGTTTAGCTGTTACGCTCCCAGAATTGGAATTTGTGTAATATAGTTAATAATAAAGCATCACAGTTCATTACTCAAACTTCGCATTCTGGGTTGTGGGAGCTCCGAAGTTACCTGATTGAATAAAACTTGGATTTGTAGATACTGGCCAAAGAAAGGTTTTGGTTTTTCTCTTTCTGTTTCTTCGTACAACAAGTACACTCACATTCCGTGGTGTCCAGGTTAATATTTACTTTAGTGTTTGTACATGATAAATTTCAGGCATAAAGACTGCGACGGCAGTTCAGGTAGTCATAACTGCATGCTTCAGCACTCCGCCACTTGCACTATGAGCAGAAGATAGCATTTCATGATACTGGTGCATTGTTGCTAAACGTTGTAATGAAGGCCTCTCTTATATATTCTGGTTAAATGAGTGTCCAGATAGCCTTAGCAATTAACAAACTAGCATGAGGCTTTTGTATCTCAACACTCTGTGTGCATAGACAATATCGGCTAGCCACTCGTACGTCATGAAATCCGTGGGAACTTCTCAATCATTCAGTTTTCCATTTATCAAACTGAAATTTTTAGTATGTGAATTTTTGAAATGTACAGTGAATAGGATGTTGCACTGGTGGCAATTCATCTTGGAGCATAATAAAATTAATTTGACCCAACTAGCGTAAAACTTGTGTGGTTTTTATGTGTTAATTGTGGCACAGCTTTAAAAATAAACCTGCATCTTGATTACACTTTAAAGGGGACTTTGGCTGCCTAGGCCAAAGCAGTAAACAGCTGCTGTCAAATCACTGTAGTTTTTTTGTGTCTGGAAAGTTGGATTGTGCTAGTGAGTAAACACAATGAGCAAGAATGTGACACCCTGTGCTCTTGGCAGATCTCGCAGCTGCTCAGCAGCTTCTCTGGGAACAGCTACTGCTGCAGGCAAGCACAATAATCCAGCAACAGTTCAAGGTCATGCAAACATGGTTTCGTTAATAAACGCTTTAGAAGGAGCTCCAAATAGTTAACTCTTGTCAGTGAACACTCTGACTCACGAGGGTTTTACAGATCTCAGCTGAGGACACCAGAAGTTTGCCTCCTTCCTACAGAGCAGCTGATAAGTTCAGCATTTGACTTTTTGTTTGCTGCTTTTGTTTGAAGCTTGGTACTGCTCTGATGGTTTTTTAGGCCTTAAGTGGAAGGCAAAGTGGGTTGCTTACAGGGTGTGCTGAGGTATAAAGATATTTTCTCCTCTCTTAGTAAGCAGAAGCTTAAAACATACTTTTGAAAGGAGGCTTTTCTTTACATTGGTTTTAGTTGACAATTTCATATGTTGCAAGAGGCACATAAAGAGCAGAAAGGAGGAGACATCCTTTTGTTTCTCTTTGTTACCAATCCATTGCCACAGCCTTTATCTAATCATTAGAGGAATTCCTGGTCTAATTAAAGTTCCTGCAGCTTAAGTACACTGATAAGCAGCTTTATTTATAGAAAACTGAAAATCGTTTAGGGAAGCTTAGAAGAGACTAAATCCCTGACTTTCAGAGGACCAGTATTGTAGCAGTGCAGTAAGGATTCCTGTTGCTATGTATTTGTTTACTGCATGGAGTTTTCTTACTGGGAGAAGAAGGAAAGGTTAGGGTGGTATGAGGGAGGAAGGTGAGCTGTGGAGGTTTAATGCCCAACACTTCTCTCTAGGGTAGCGTTCAGGAGCTTGAGGATGTTTATGCAGTTGTGGAAGAGACATCATTTTTTTTTTAAGCACCAAACTGCTATGGCAAGTCTGCTATTTTGTTCTGGGGGAAAAAAAGACATTAGTTGTTGGAAATCACAGATCCAAAATTGATGTAGATACAGGCTGAGAAGTAAAATTTTGTATCTTGATATCAAAGTATGAGCAGTGAGGTCATTTGTGACTTCTTATTTCGCAATGAATTTCACAGTTGCTTGTGGAGCAACCTGCTAGAATAATAATTGTCAGCTCTTCGGGTTGTTCTCTAATGTAGTTTCTGGGTAATACCTGCATTTTTGGGTAATGCCTGTAAACAGATTAATGTACCCCTGACATGGTGAAGTTTGGTATTTTATATTTATTGTGGGTTTTGACAGCACTGACAAACATACTTGGAGGTCATTTTGCTAGGTTTTGGTCTCTCCTTCAGAGTGAGATTCTTGAGCCGTTGCCTCATGTGTGTGTTTTAGCATCCCTGAAGCTTAATCATATTTTCTGAGTTTTATTATTCAGGCAGTGTGAATTTGAAGCTTGTTACTTAAGGATTAGATGAGGAAGTGTATGGTTTTCTGAGGAAAAAAAAACCCAGACCAAGTTCAAAACCAGCTATAAACCCACATTATGTTTCTGTGTGTGCCAGCTTGGGGACACAAGCTTAAGAAATATGATAACACTTGTATCGTCTATCAGACACAAAGTGTTTGCTTAGATGACATTGGCAGGCATGCACAATCTGGAATCGGCTCTTCTTGATGTTGATGCCAAAAACCAGGCAACTACCAGGAGAGCTGTGCTGGAGATAGAGACCTTTGTTGGTAGATGGGGTTTTCCCAGATGCTCAGAGCAGAAGGTAAACCGAATAACAGACTGTTAATAAACCTGCATCCTTTTTGTTGCCCTCTTCCCCCTCCCCCACCTTCTCCCCTCGAGATGCTACTATAGAGTTTTTCTGGGTAGAATAATCTTTTGGCCCAAAGCAGTGATTACTTCATCCTCAAGGGAAGAAACGAGCCTCAGCACATAGTCCTTTTTCAGGGTTATGCATGTTCAACTGACAGCAGAGACTCTGTCTTTATTTTTAAATTCAAAGTGAAAAGGAAAAATGTGTCTAGACCCAGTGAACATAAAACACATTTCCTGTAGTTAGTCTCCTGAGGGTAAGCATGAAAGCTGGAAAAGCAGCCCTGAGGAGAGAGACCTGGGGGTGCTGGTGGACGAGAAGCTCAACAGGAGCTCTCAATGTGCACTTGCAGCCCAGAAAGCCAATCAGAGCCTGGGCTGCAGCAAGAGAAGTGGGCCTACAAAGAAGGCTGGGGAGGGACTTTTCAGACTATCAGGGAGTGATAGGACTAGGGGGAATGGGATGAAGCTGGAGGTGGGAAGATTCAGGCTGGACATGAGGAGGAAGTTCTTCACCGTGAGGGTGGTGAGGGCCTGGAATGGGTTGTCCAGGGAGGTGGTTGAGGCCCCGTCCCTTGAGGTGTTTAAGACCGGGCTGGACGAGGCTCTGTCCAGCCTGATCTAGGGTAAAGTGTCCCTGCCCAAGGCAGGGGGGTTTGGAACTAGATGATCCTTGTGGTCCCTTCCAACCCTAACTGAAACTAACTGAAACTAAGTGTGGCCAGCAGGTCAAGGGAGGGGATTCTCCCCCTCTCCTCAGCTCTGCTGAGACCCCACCTGGAGTACTGCCTCCAGTTCTGGAGCCCCTGTTACAAGAGGGATCTGGAGGTGCTGGAAGGTGTCCAGAGAAGGGCCATGAGGATGATCAGAGGACTGGAGCACCTCTCCTATGAGGACAGACTGAAGGAGTTGGGGCTGTTCAGTCTGGAGAAGAGAAAGCTCCAAGGTGACCTCATTGTGGCCTTCCAGTATCTGAAGGGGGCCTACAAGAAGGCTGGGGAGGGACTTCTCAGGCTGTCAGGGAGTGATAGGACGAGGGGGAATGGAATGAAGCTGGAGGTGGGGAGATTCAGGCTGGACGTGAGGAGGAAGTTCTTCCCCATGAGAGTGGTGAAGCCCTGGAATGGGTTTTCTAGGGAGGTGGTTGAGGCCCCATCCCTGGAGGTGTTTAAGACCAGGCTGGATGAGGCTGTGGCCAGCCTGCTCTAGTGTGGGGTGTCCCTGCCCATGGCAGGGGGGTTGGAACTAGCTGATCCTTGTGGTCCCTTCCAACCCTGACTGATACTATGATACTATGAAAGGCAGGTGGTTGAAGCAGAAATCTGCTAGGTAGTGGCATTCTCTTTCTCCAGAATTAAGTTTCCATCAGTAGTAGCATTGGTACCTAATCATTAGAGAGCATATTACTAATACTAACTTGCTGTTTCTAACACAGGTAAGGGGAAGATTAGTTTTGGAAAGCAAATGAGCTCCTTTGCTGCCAGTCGCATTAGTGCTCAGGCCTGTGCTTTGTATTTCTGACCATGCTAACAGTGGGCTGTGTGGTGCAAAAACAAACAGCAAGCTTGTATCAAAGTTGGTGCCAAGTGCGTGTTACAAGGAAGATACCGTGGTATTGCTGTTGGGTGTGGTTTTGCATTGGGGGATGCTATTGATTGGTTCTCAGCATCCCATCCAGCTTCTCTCTAGGTTCTGTGTTTTGTATTTGAGTTAATATAATTCCTGGATAAAGAGCATAGTGGGATGGTATCTGGACCTTTTCATTTCTTCACCATGTCTACGCTTTGCCAGACGGAAGTAGTACATCTTTAGAAGTATTTCTAGATTACTTTTTCAGGACTTCTGACTGAGTGGCATACTGTGGTTTGGAGAGGGAGGTCTCTTCCTACAGACCCTAGAAAAGGATGTGAATGTGGCACATTGCTAATCTGCTTCTCAACCAGGTAACCCATCACATCCAGGTTACTCCTTAGAGAAAAAAACTAGCCTACATTCCTTGTGAACGAGCCTAATTCTCTAATGCAAGCTATCAGGTGAAGCAGAATTCTTACCAGACTAGGATAAAAGGAAATCTAGCAATAAAATTCAAGCCCTCAGCTAGCAAGATGCCTTGGAAAAAAGCATAACATTACCAGGTGGGGGTTTTTTAAGAGCCAAAATGGAGATCAAAATGAACAAGAGTGTTCAGAGATCTGAAAAAGCCTAATAATCTCATTAGAAACCTGCAGAAGAACCAAGACAGTCCAGTAATGCAAGATTGGGGGGTGGGGAAGAATGGGAAGAAAAACTGTCCTAAGCCATTCTGTAACGTTCAAAGGATTGTTTTTGTGCTGTAACATCCTCTGTGCTTGCCTTACAGGACTACTCTTCTAACTCCTCCTAAAGTAGCACCCTACCCAGGTAACTGAAGTGTCTCTTTCTTGCAGATGCCTTATCACATTTCAGTCCTTGCTACTCTCAGCCATTCTGGTTTTCTCTGCCGCTGTCTTTTTCTGGGATGGTGCTTCAAGCCTCATCATAAACATGCAGTTAGCACAACTGCCTAACAAATAACCTTCAGTAGCCTGCAACATGCAGCCATTATGTAACATGAGCCATTTCAGAGTGAACAAAAGTTGTCCTGATGTGAATTCCTCTACAAAGGAAAAAGTGTTCTTGCCTAAGACAACTCTGAGATAATAAATAGGGAAAGCTTTGTGCTAGTTACTTTAATGAGCAAAAGGAGAGATGAGTGTCAACTGGTCAAAAGATAGCTGTAATCCAGTCTTCAAGGAGTCAACACAACATAGATCACTGCTGGCACAGAAAACAAAAAAATACTGCAATCTGTCTTTGTTGCTGGGCACGTTGCCTTGTTTCATCTTGCACCCTGACTCCCAAGGCTATAGGCCTATCGATAGACCTAGGTTATAGAAATCACATGGACCTTGCACAGTGACCAGTCAGGATGATCATCCCAGTATCACCAAGGTTGGAAGAGACCTCAAAGATCATCGAGTCCAACCTCATCACAGACCTCATGACTAGACCATGGCACCAAGTGCCACATCCAATTCCCTCTTGAACACCTCCAGGGACGGTGACTCCACCACCTCCCTGGGCAGCACATTCCAATGACGAATGACTCTCTCAGGGAAGAACTTTCTCCTCACCTCCAGCCTAAACCTCCCTTGGTGCAGCTTGAGACTGTGTCCTCTTGTTCTGGTGCTGGTTGCTAGAGAGAGGAGGCCAACCCCTTCCTGGCTACAACCACCTTGCAGGTAGTTGTAGAGAGCAATGAGGTCTCCCCTGAGCTTCCTCTTCTCCAGGCTAAACAACCCCAGCTCCCTCAGCCTCTCCTCATAGGGCTGTGCTCAAGGCCTCTCCCCAGCCTTGTTGCCCTTCTCTGGACACATTGAAGAGTCTCAATGTCCTTCCTAAACTGAGGGGCCCAGAACTGGACACAGGACTCAAGGTGTGGCCTAACCAATGCAGAGTCCAGGGGCACAATGACTTCCCTGCTCCTGCTGGCCACACTATTCCTAATGCAGGCCAGGATGCCATTGGCCTTCTTGGCCACCTGGGCACACTGCTGGCTCATGTTTAGGTGGCTGTCAGGCCAGCACCCCCTGGTCCCTCTCTGTTTGGCAGCTCTCCAGCCACTCTGACCCCAGCCTGTAGCTCTGCATGGGGTTGTTGTGGCCAAAGTGCAGCACCTGGCACTTGGACTTGTTGAATGCCATCCTGTTGGACTCTGCCCATCTGTCCAGTCGGTCGAGGTCCCTCTGCAGAGCCCTTCCACCCTCTAACTGACCAACATCTGCTCCCAACTTGGTGTCATCTGCAAATTTGCTGATGACTGTCTCAATCCCCTCATCCAGATCATCAATGAAGACATTAAAGAGGATGGGGCCCAGCACTGATCCCTGGGGGACGCCACTGGTGACTGGCCTCCAGCTGGAGGTGGCACCATTCAGCACAATCACCATCATGACTGGTCCACTATTTTATGTGAGGAGTCTGTCTTTTCCATCCAGATGCCCATCCAGTCTGGGGATGACACCTGAATTTGGAATGGGTTTAGAGCAGCATTCCTTGTACCTGACACTGTGGATACTAGCTGATTGGTTATGTTTGGCTACAACACTGAGCAGAGAATTTAGTGAGACCTGTGTGTTCTGCCAAGTAGAAATGAATTGGCACAATGTAGGTGAGGTCTCTGTTTCCTGAAAGGCTGTAGCTGCCACTGCCTGCTGAAGTTGTTAGTCACATTCCTCATGTTTTCACTGCCAGAACAGCCTTTCCCTTGCACCTGAAATCCTCCAGAAGCATGCTACAATATGAGATTGTTACAGATCCTTAGGTTTCCTGAACCTTCCAATAAAACTAGATGGTATGCTTCCTTATGTCCTTCCCCAAGCCATTTTCAACACTAAGCCTCTTACCTTTGGCCCATTCTTCAAATGTTCCCTCTGCATAGGAAGAGCTTGTGCTCCTGGAAAACAGCAAGAAGTCAAACTGTCTGAAGATTTGCTTCGTGTCCATTCTTTGCCACGAATTCATGTATGTGGTTAGCAGGACAGAGCCCTGGACAAAAGTGCTGCTTTATGTGGCAGGTGCATCTTGTCTTAATCTCAAGAAAGTTATCTCTTGGTGCTCTTTTGAAGGTGACTCCAAAGAGTGACAGCCATCAGGGATGACTGTCTGCAGTGCACACAGAAACCTGTAGTGAGTGTTATGGGGGTCATGTCTTCATGTAACAGGTCTTGCAGCTCAGAGTTCAAGAGATTTAGCTGCATTCTCTCTTGGGAACAGGTGATGTGTTACTGGGAAATCAGAATGGGATACACCCTAAAAGCAGGTCCCGACATTTGTCCATCTCAGACACTCTTCAGACTGTCACTACTGGCTGTAATGAGAGTGTCCATCCATTGAGCAAATAGGCATCTGCACTTGAGATGCTTAGATGTAGGTGTCTTGTTTGAAGACAAATCTCACACTGTCTTGCCCTGAACCTCAGCTGCCCATCTGTGTGATCGTGGCAACAGCATGTAATGCATGTAAATACCTATAGAACAAGGTACTGCAGGCCAGACATGAGACAGAATGGTTTTAAGTGCCATTTTACTTGTTAAAAGTCAGTTATCTCAGTTTTCAGAACAAAGACATAGAGTAAAATTCATTTCTACTAAGCCTGGTTTGCAGAATCAGCAGCCATTTTTAAACTCCCCAAAACACAACTCCCTTGAATCGTGTCTAACCCAGAGTTAAACTGAACAGTTTTCTGTGTGTGCAAATATTGGGTCATACTCAAGTGCTGCTTTAAACTGTGCTTTTAAATTTTGTATCTCCTGATCAGGTGACCCACCTGGTGGATGTGGGGCAGGCTGTGGATGTGGTCTACCTGGACTTCATCAAGACCTTTGACACCATCCCCCACAGCAAACTCCTGGCCAAGTTGTCAGCCCCTGGCTTGGACAGCAGCACTCTGAGCTGGGTTAGGAACTGGCTGGAGGGCCAAGACCAGAGAGTGGTGGTGAATGGTGCCACATCCAACTGGAGGCCAGCCACTAGTGGTGTCCCCCAGGGCCCCATCCTGTTCAATATCTTTATTGATGATCTGGATGAGGGGATTGAGTCAGTCATCAGTAAATGTGCAGATGACACCAAGTTGGGAGCAGGTGTTGATTGGTTAGAGGGCAGAAGGGCTCTGCAGAGGGACCATGACAGGCTGGGCAGATGGGCGGAGTCCAACATGATGGCATTCAACAAGTCCAAGTGCCAGGTGCTTCACTTTGGCCACAACAACCCCATGCAGAGCTACAGGCTGGGGTCAGAGTGGCTGGAGACCTGCCAGACAGAAAGGGACCTGGGGGTGCTGGTTGACAGCTGGCTGAACATGATCTCTGTAAAAGATTTTTTTTTAGAACACAGAAACACAGCAAGTCTATATGTACAAAAAATGCTTTGTGAATGTTTTTGCTTTAAAGAAACCAATGCCAATTTTTGTTTGTTTATTTATTAGTTTATTTTTAGATTCATAGAGGAAGTTTCAGGTTTAGTTTTCTTTATCAGCCAGAGAAACCTCTCAATTTTGTATTTTCACATTTTCAACCACCAGAACAGGACCTTCTACCCGAAACACTTTAGGGCTTTAAAAGCTAGGAAGTACATTCTTCATTGTTAGGGAGACATGAGATGAAAGAAGGGCAACAAGGCTGGGGAGAGGCCTCGAGCACAGGCCCTACAAGGAGAGGCTGAGGGAGCTGGGGTTGTTTAGCCTGGAGAAGAGGAGGCTCAGGGGAGACCTCATTGCTCTCTACTACTACCTGAAGGGTGGTTGTAGCCAGGAGAGGGTTGGTCTCTTCTCCCAGGCAACCAGCACCAGAACATGAGGACATAGTTCCAGACTGTGCCAGGAGAAGTTTAGGGTGGAGGTGAGGAGACAGTTCTTCACAGAGAGAGTTGTTGGCCATTGGAATGGGCTGCCCAGGGAGGTGGTGGAGTCACCATCATTGGAGGTGTTCAAGACGGGATTGGACGTGGCACTTGGTGCCATGGTTTAGTAGCCATGAGGTGTTGGGTGACAGGTTGGACTTGATGATCTCTGAGGTCTTTTCCAACCTTACTGATTCTATGATTCCATGATAAATTTAGTATCTCCTGTGCGATCAGAGCTCTTGAAACCCAACCACAACATACAGCTCCCAAATTTTGTTTTAAGAAACTGCATGAAAAAACATGGGTTTGAGGACTTAGCAGTTATACAGCAGTTGCTAATCCCCTGGTTTACAAGTCAAGTTTGAAGCACAGCCTCTCCCAACAGGTCCCATCAAGAGTGCTTCACTGTGATTGATGGTGTCAGAAGCTTAACTGATCCTGAACAGGGAGTCCTTGCTGGGGCAAGCCACCCGAGCCAGTGTGTACGAGTGGCAGCAGCTATGTATGGCCCTACCCGTGCGGTCACTCAGCAATGCCTGTTTGATGTATCAGACTTCCTTGCTGACAGCCATGAATGGTCACGCATTTCTCCCTTGGGATGTAAAGAACATTGGTTTCATGGGTTTAAGTCATTACAAAATTACTATAATTGGTGCCTCTTCTGAATCCTCACAAGTCTGCGAGACCAGAGATTGCAGTTGTGCTGCTGCTCCGCTTCTGGAAGGCTCAGATGCCTTGGCAGATTTTAAGTACAGGAGGCACTCTGTATATGGCTTGGAGTTACTGCAGCTCTGTGTGTGCTGGCCCTGCTGGTTTCATCTTACTCCCTTGTCTCTATCATCTCTGTTTGAAAGGGGCCATGCTGTTTTCATCAGGGTGCACGTTAAAGCCCTGACTTCATTTGACAAAAGGCAGCAAATTGCTTGAAGTGTGTGATAATATTTTTGCTGCAGGATGACAGTCGCCCTCTTTTTCCCACAGCTTTTTGGATCATCGTGGGACATTAGGAATATCTGTGACTGGATGCAGCTGAAGTCAGACTGATTTACTTTGTTAAGTTTATTTTTCACTATTTGCACTGGGTGAGTACTGTAGTCATGGTGCAAAAATGTGTCAGCTATTGCAGCTGAACAATGTGATCCATGGTTTCTTAAAACTGTTGGACTTGCCATATATTCTAAGACCCCAACTAAGATTTTACTAATCTTTCTGCATAATTTTCAGTGAACAGCTGCACTGTCAACTTAGAGACAGAGAGGTCTTCCAAGAAACACAAGGGCAAATGTAGCTCTTTAAATCTGACCTCCTGTTTTATTGCTGTGAAGACAGTTGGGTGCTAATTTAGCAGCATCTATGTTGCAGCATTAAAGAAGGTGGTGGGGGAGTGGGAAACACACAAAAGCTTTGTCCTTTTCTGTTGTTGTTGTTTGCAAATCTGAGTGGAACTGATGAAATGTTTCTGCCCACTGCAACTTCGTATGGTCATGCTAAACAGAAGCTCTAACTCCAAAGTTAGTAACTAACTCCAAAGTTTCTCATTCAGTTTAAACATTGGTTATTCTCTGTGCAGGCACGTCAGCATTTTGTTCAGGACCTTTAAGCATTTTCTTAGCAATAACCGGATCAAACTGCAAGAGGTTCTGTAAAGGGTTCAGGCAAAATATTACTGCTCAATTTGCAGGTGGGGAAGGCTCATGTCCCCAAACCTTTTGCAGAGTTTTGTCAATAATGGTACGTGCTCCTCATCTCTTCCCAGCAGCATTACATCCCAGGCAGTCCCAGGCACAAATCCAGGCTGGGCAGGGACTGGCGGGGGAGCAGCCCTGAGGAGAGAGACTTGGGGGTGCTGGTGGACGAGAAGCTCAACAGGAGCTCTCAATGTGCACTTGCAGCCCGGAAAGCCAATCAGATCCTGGGCTGCATCAGGAGAAGTGTGGCCAGCAGGTCAAGGGAGGGGATTCTCCCCCTCTACTCAGCTCTGGTGAGACCCCACCTGGAGTACTGCCTCCAGTTCTGGAGCCCCTATTACAAGAGGGATCTGGAGGTGCTGGAAGGTGTCCAGAGAAGGGCCACGAGGATGAGCAGAGGGCTGGAGCACCTCTCCTGTGAGGACAGACTGAAGGAGTTGGGGCTGTTCAGTCTGGAGAAGAGAAGGCTCCGAGGTGACCTCATTGTGGCCTTCCAGTATCTGAAGGGGCCTACAAGAAGGCTGGGGAGGGACTTCTCAGGCTATCAGGTAGTGATAGGACTAGGGGAATGGAATGAAGCTGGAGGTGGGGAGATTCAGGCTAGATGTGAGGAGGAAGTTCTTCCCCATGAGAGTGGTGAAGCCCTGGAATGGGTTGTCGAGGGAGGTGGTTGAGGCCCCATCCCTGGAGGTGTTTAAGAGCAGGCTGGATGAGGCTCTGGCCAGCCTGATCTAGTGTGGGCTGTCCCTGCCCATGGCAGGGGGGTTGGAACTACATGATCCTTGTGGTCCCTTCCAACCCTGACTGAAACTACGAAACTATGAAACATTCTAACCAGTCATGAAGTCTTTTCACCAGGCTGTGTTTAGAACTACTAAACTGGAGTTTATGATACGGATATAAGTTATGCTATGGAGTCAGACTGTTGGGATGTTCTGGAAATAGAATAGAATAGAATAGAATAGAATAGAATAGAATAGAATAGAATAGAATAGAATAGAATAGAATAGACCAGGTTGGAAGAGACCTTTGAGATCATTGTGTCCAACCCATCATCCAACACCATCTAATCAACTAAACCATGGCACCAAGCACCCCATCCAGTCTCCTCCTAAACACCTCCAATGATGGCCACTCCACCACCTCCCTGGGCAGCCTATTCCAATGGGCAATCACTCTCTCTATGAAGAATTTCTTCCTAACATAGGTGGGATGGCAGCCTTCAAGAGCAAACACAGGAGTATGGTGGTACTTAACTAGCAATAATCTCCGAGTAGGTGTTTAATTGGTGTGATACTTCAGCCATGGGTTTGGTAAGGAATAGAGCTATTAGTTTGTAGATAGTGAAGCCCGGTAGGGTTAGTTTTATAATGTTCATTGAGCAGCTCTCATCTACCATAGCTACCTACTGGGGACACATGGCATGGGGCTGTCTCTGCATTTCATCACTTTTTCCTCTTAAATGTATGCTGGCTGATGGCTGATGTGCAAAAGATAAGGTTACACTGGAGATGGGAGCATCTGAAGCAATGTGCACAGTATGTACAATTAAAGCCCCCAGATTTCACCCTCCGGGGCACATGAGCATTTGGCAGAATTCACAGAGCAGAAACAAAGACTGGAATTACAGACTTGGGAAGGGATTTGTTAGACCATCTGAGGCAGTGCCCCATTACACAGAAAGGCATCAGTCTGTACCAGAATATATCAGGAGATCCACAAGTTCATATTACAGTTTTGGCAGTTCTTGCAAGCTGGCAAAACATTTGACCTTTGTATCGTGGGTAATTGTTTGGCTGTCCAGAGGCTGGAGCTGCATAAAGGACATGCCCCTGTGGCACTGCAGGAGGCATTTAAAATAAAAACCAGGCTGGTTCTGCAGGCTGCATTATATTTATCAAATTCTTCTGATGGCAAATTTTCAATACCAGAACAAACTTACCTTGTCCTTCAGCTTCCAATGACCTCTTCTTACATGTGGTGCAGGTAATTAAGTAGCTGCTTTCCAAGAAAAGCTGTGAAAGATTTCTTTTTTAGAACACAGAAACACAGCAAGTCTATATATTTAAAAAAAATGCTTTGTGAATGTTTTTGCTTTAAAGAAATCAATGCCAATTTTTGTTTGTTTATTTATTTGTTTCTTTTTAGATTCGTAGAGGAAGTTTCAGGTTTAGTTTTCTTTATCAGCCAGAGAAACCTCTCAATTTTGTATTTTCACATTTTCAACCACCAGAACAGGACCTTCTACCCGAAACACTTTAGGGCTTTAAAAGCTAGGAAGTACATTCTTCATTGTTAGGGAGACATGAGATGAAAGAAGGGCAACAAGGCTGGGGAGAGGATTTGTGCACAAGCCCTACAAGCAGAGGCTGAGGGAGCTGGGGTTGTTTAGCCTGGAGAAGAGGAGGCTCAGGAGAGACCTTCTTGCTGTCTACACCTACCTGAAGGGTGGTTGTAGCCAGGAGAGGGTTGGTCTCTTCTCCCAGGAAACCAGCACCAGAACAAGAGGACACAGTCTCAAGCTGCACCAGAAGTTTAGGCTGGAGATGAGGAGAAAGTTCTTCACAGAGAGAGTTGTTGGCCATTGGAATGTGCTGCCCAGGGAGGTGGTGGAGTCACCATCATCGGAGGTGTTCAAGGGGGGATTGGACGTGGCACTTGGTGCCATGGTTTAGTAGTCATGAGGTGTTGGGTGACAGGTTGGACTTGATGATCTTTCAGGTCTTTTCCAACCTTATTGATTCTATGATTCTATGATTCTTTGTCCTGGCTCAGAGCCAGTGGGAAGGAAAAGCAGCTCTATGGACCTTAGATGCAGACTCTTCATGATTTAGGCTTAGCTTTTCCTTCCCTCACATACTTACATGTCACATGACCAAGCAATGACAGTTAAAGGGGAAAGAAGCAGTTGCAAGATACCTTTTGACGTGACAATGTGGAGCCCAGCACAGAGGCTGTGAGGAAAAATCTGACATTGCTGAGAGCTCCCTGAGCCCAAGCTGGTAACACTTGGATCACACTGAGTATGTCTCTGAGTTACTGAACAGTGTCCCAAAGCACACATGGAATGAAGCAAACCTCTTCTGTGCAAAACACCAAAATGAAGGGAAAGGGTGGCAGACGAAAATAAAGTGCTGGGGCATGATTCCTCCATGATTGGAGGAATGGGAAGAGATATGAAAAAGAAAAACTGACCACAGTTAAACATTTCTTGGTGCCTTGCAGCATGGAGGCTAAACTGGTGAGGCAGCCCTTCAAGTGAGAAGTCTGATCACTGGCAGCTGGTGCCCACCTCCATCTCACAGCAAGGTGATCCTTCACATACTGCTTGCTGAAAAGCACATAAAGGGACATAACATCCTTAGTGCTTCACATACTTTTACGCAGCCTTCCCCCATGTACTGCCATGAGAGTCCCACTCACAGGCAGCTGTGCTAATGAGACCCAACAGGAAATTCTGCCACTGGTTAGCTCAGTGTTTGCATTTCAAATGTTATAGACTACCTGGTGTAAGAGAAAGGAAATCAAGGTAAGCTACAGCTTCAGCAGTATTTCCAGACTAAATCCCCAATTTCATTTAAAAGCTGACTGTAATAAATGATGCAGCTCTTGATATGCCTTCAGGTCATTACCAGCTGATTTCAACTAAATCAGATGTGCTGCTTTAAAGGTGTTTTGAAGCTCTCTGTCAGAAATAGCACACCCAAGTCCATTACTTGCTTTTGAAATCTAGCAAGGATCTAGAGAACTCCTGAGACCTCAGAGCAGCAGGCAGTATCTCCTGCTGACAGAAAGTCTGGAATAAGGTGGACACATCTGAATCTTCTTTGCACATTGATTATTGCAGGTCTCCCAGCCACAGCAAGAGGATTCAATGGCCCCAGAGAGGTTTTCCATCCCATGACTCTTGAAGTGCTGAACAGTTTCACTGAGAAGAAATGAACTCTTCAGACCTCCTCATGAAAAGCATTTGAGAGAGAGAGATTCAGAATCTGCACAAGAGATGCATAAGCCTTGAATTTCAAATAAGAAAATATCCTACAGGCAAAATGAAATTCTCTTGAGACTACTGTTCCATTTGGAGAGCAGCTCAGAGGGAGGCTGATTTGGCAACAAGGTGCTTGAACATTCATTGAAATACAGCGGAATGAAGTTCAGATCTTTGGTCTGAGCAACCTCAGGCATGTGAGGTTGCTCAGCAGCACAGAGCAGAAGCACTTGAGACCTGGAGGATCAGGCTGGTTCTTCCACTCTGCTGAGCAGAACTTCCACCCTGGAAGTGATTAACTGGCCCATCCTTGATAAAAAACTGCTTCTGTACCTATGACTCCATCCCCAGATGGCACTATTGTGTGTCAGCACAACAATGAGAGAGTATCAGAAAACTGACAGGCAAGGCAAGGAAAGGGAGAGCAATCTTGGGTCATGATGATCCATCCCCAAATGTGGTAACAATCCAATATTCCCAGTCACTCACCACCATGTCTCTTCTGGTGGGGAATATGGGTGAGAAGCTGTGGAGTAGCACACTGCAGGGGAATAGCTGACTGCTTTAGAACTAATCATACCCTTGGTGGGATGACAGCTGGCTAACCACACAGTATGTTATGGAGCTTATTAGCTCTTGAATGGATGGACGACTGTCAGAGGTCCCCATACCTTTAACAACTAATTTGATTAAGTGGTAGAATGAGACACAGCATTTGTAGTATTAATATTCTGACAGGAGTATCGCTCACAGATGAGACCATGCACTATCATTCTGAGGTAGTCAAACAACCATTGCAGTGGCCTCCACAGTCCTCCTAATGGACCTAACAATCTTCCACATCCAGTGTGGGTGGTACAAAAAGGAATGGGCTTCCTTTCCACCTGAGAAAATGAAGCACTAAGACTTTCCAATGGATGATTGTTTAGGGAGACTAGGAGTGACACCTACTACATGTTTTTAAGGACTGGTTTAATTGTATTTGATCTTGTTTTGGAGCAAAGGCTGCTCTGGAACCTCTTTCTCTATTTTTTTATGCTTACAGAGACAGGAAGCTGACACAACCGTGTCCTTGAGGCACGTCGTGTCTCATAGCACAGAGCTGGCAGAGCAGGATTAGAGCTTGAGATTGTCTGGCACCCAGCTGTGAGCTCAATTCTCCATGTGACCTCTGGGTTTCATCTTAATGGGAATTTGAGAGCAGGAACCAGCAACACTGGTGGGGTGATTCAGGCTGCTCAGCTGTGTTGGGCTATGCAGTTCTGTTGTCACAAAGAGCTCAGGGTACAGATCTGGAACAACTTAAGCCAAGCTAAACCCATGTTGCTGTGACCTCTGTTCTTGGTCAGAGGTTCCCATTACCTCCCTGCACCAGCAACACAACAGTGAACCTGCACTGAGAGTTCTGGGAACCAAACCAGAACAGTCTTCCCTTTTGTTTGGTTTGTTTGAGAGAGGGAGCAGTAACACAAAGACAAGGGGCAGCAGGGGCTGAAGTAGTGCTGATCCAGGCTTGCAAAATCTCCTGGAGCTCCTCTGATTAGTGTTGCACCTCTAATTCAGCAATTGGGGTGTTTGGAGTTGTTGGATCTCCCTTAGACTGTTTTGGGTCACTCTAAACAGAAAAGTTTGAATCATGACTGGTTAGCAAAACATAAGCTTGTCATGAGATGTGGTAGGGAAGCCTACAGAGCCCACTGCAGATGAATGGGAGCAGACTAAAAGCTGTGTAACATGGGCCAGTGGGGCACCCCAATTTGTGCAGTAGACCTGCATGAAAAGCAAAAATATTTGCCCCCTCTGAGTGCAGCCTGAGCCGGCCTGCTGCAGGTGCCTGTCTCCCCAGCTTCCAGTACAGGCAGAGCATGAATGTTGCCTGCCTGCCCTGCAGAATCAGGGCTAACCTGCAGCAGTCAGGGGCAGACTTGTGAAGTGGAAAATGAGGAGCTGGGCGGAAGTGTTTGAGAGCACAATGAAATGTGAGCACCGTTGCCTTGCGACTTGTTTGTGAAACACAGCAACACCAGCATCTATTGCTAATTTAAAGAGCAGTAAGCTGAGCCTGACTGAAAGGGGTGACCCCACTCTGTGTCTACATAAATGCTTCCTTCAGGTGCCTGTGACATTCACTGCTTCAGCTGCAGCTCATTGACAGCCTTCAAGAACAGTCATGGGTATGTGCATAAAAGAATAAAGCTATGGCTCCAAATGTTTTTGAGAAAAAGGCTTGGGAAGAAAAGTCCTGAGAACATTTAGCCCTTTATGGGTGGATTGACCCAATTCTCTTGCCAGAAAGGCATAGTGATGTGCAGAAGGGGCAAATTTCCTACCTGTGGAATTGAAACTTCAAGCATCTCCCACGCAAGAAAAAAGTCTGATTGATAGAGGTTTTACTTGGTTAGTCTGGGACTCCTAGGTCTGTCCTGGGAAACAGCCCAGATTGATTTTCCTATTGTGCATAAACATTTATGATTGTCCTGTCAGTTTCTTAGATGCCTAAATGCTCTCTACAACTACCTGAAGGGAGGTTGTGGACAGGGGGAGGTTGGTCTCTTCTCCCAGGCAACCAGCACCAGAACAAGAGGACACAGTCTCAGGCTGCGCCAGGGGAGGTTTAGGCTGCAGGTTAGGAAGAAGTTCTAAACAGAGAGAGTGATTGCCCATTGGAATGGGCTTCACAGGGAGGTGGTGGAGTCACCATCACTGGAGGTGTTCAGGAGGAGACTTGATAGGGTGCTTGGTTGCATGGTTTAGTTGATTAGGTGTGTTGAATGATGGGTTGGACACGATGATCTTGAAGGTCTCTTCCAAGCTGGTCTATTCTATTCTATTCTATTCTATTCTATTCTATTCTATTCTATTCTATTCTATATGTCTTGCTTTCCACAGCATTCTTGCATGGCTGAGTTGGCCTTGGATTCCTGTCCTTCTATCTTGCTTCATCTGATTTCCAATATTTCCTGCACTTGGTCATATTCATATGCTGCACTTCTCTTGCTGCTTAGAAATACACTGACACTTGTATTCAGCCAGCCAAAACATTCCTGATAGCTAAAAAAAAATCAAAAAAGGAAATAATAATAAAAACCACAAAGAAAGAATCAATACAATACAATACAATACAATACAATACAATACAATACAATACAATACATCCAGGTTGAAAGAGACCTTCAAGATCATCGCGTCCAACCTATCAACCAATCCAACCCACCCAAACAAGTAGATCATGGCACTGAGCACCCCATCAAGTCTCCTCCTGAATACCTCCAATGATGGTGACTCCACCACCTCCCTGGGCAGACCATTCCAATGGGCAATTACTCTCTCTGTATAGAACTTCCTCCTAACATCCAGTCTAAACCTCCCCTGGCGCAGCCTGAGACTGTGTCCTCTTCTAGTAGTTCTTGATGTCTGAGGATCTTGAGTCTATGAGGACACTGCTTTGCAATACTGTGAGGCAGATCAGCACTGATACCTCAAAGGCAAAGCAAAGGCACAAGAAATTAAGCAATGTACAGTAGAGTACACAAGTAGCAAAAGCACGGCCCAGGACGTAGCTCTCAGTTTTGTCTCCTGAATACACGTGCTGGCTCTTACCAGAAACTCACTGAGGATTTTCCCCTTTAACATATTTCAAGGAAAGAGAAGCAGCTTTCCCTGTCTTAGAGTTCTGCACACAGTCATTCAATTTGTGCAATTAAAAAGGATTTGTAACATTTGTATTAATTTGAAGCTGAAAAAGAATCAGATGTTACAGACAAATAAATACACCTGGTGGACAGACTGTGGCCCTGCTTTCACACAGAAGAGTTACATCCAGCCAGGTGGTGATGGTTGCCCTATTTTTACACTGTCTTCACAGAAAGGGAGGGAAGGGATGCCATCCAGAGGGACCTTGACAGGCTGGAGAGGTGGGCACAAGCCAACCTCATGAGCTTCAACAAGACCAAGTGCAGGCTCCTGCATCTGGGTCAAGGCAATCCCAGGCACAAATACAGGCTGGGCAGGGAATGGCTGGAAAGCAGCCCTGAGGAGAGAGACCTGGGGGTGCTGGTGGATGAGAAGCTCAACAGGAGCTCTCAATGTGCACTTGCAGCCCGGAAAGCCAATCAGAGCCTGAGCTGCATCAAGAGAAGTGTGGCCAGCAGGTCAAGGGAGGGGATTCTCCCCCCTCTACTCAGCTCTGGTGAGACCCCACCTGGAGTACTGCCTCCAGTTCTGGAGCTCCTGTTACAAGAGGGATCTGGAGGTGCTGGAAGGTGTCCAGAGAAGGGCCACAAGGATGATCAGAGGGCTGGAGCACCTCTCCTATGAGGACAGACTGAAGGAGGTGGGGCTGTTCAGTCTGGAGAAGAGAAAGCTCCAAGGTGACCTCATTGTGGCCTTCCAGTATCTGAAGGGGGCCTACAAGAAGGCTGGGGAGGGACTTCTCAGGCTATGAGGTAGTGATAGGACTAGGGGGAATGGAATGAAGCTGGAGGTGGAGAGATTCAGACTGGACATGCAGAGGAAGTTCTTCCCCATGAGAGTGGTGAAGCCCTGGAATGGGTTGTCCAGGGAGGTGCCTGAAGCCCTGTTGCTGGAGGTGTTTAAGCCCAGGCTGGATGAGGCTGTGGCCAGCCTGATCTAGTGTGGGGTGTCCCTGCCCATGGCAGGGGGGTTGGAACTAGCTGATCCTTGTGGTCCCTTCCAACCCTGACTGATACTATGATACTATGAAAGAAAGTAATCCCCTCAACTGCTGCACACTAGCTGCAGTTTGCTCTTTCATCTTCCAGTTTCAGTAGAAATCTTTGTCCACCTTGGCAGATCCAAAGCTGCAATGGATTTTCAGCCTGCACTCCCCTCACAGGACAGCCCTAGCAAGTGGGGGAGATACAGGGCAAATGGTCAGTGCATGCTGAGAGCTACTCTGCTGTGGTTAAAATCCTTACCAGTAACCTCCTTACTTTGTCCAGATTCATACTTTCACTTTGCCTACCCAAGCTGTGATGTCACCCCTAGATTGGAATCCTTCTCTTTCATGGTTTCCAGGTCATGGCAGCTCAGGGTGAGGCTAAGGATTGGAAAAGCTGAAGTTCCAGATGAGATGTGTGATGGTGAGATGTCTACCCTCAGATGATGAAGGCCTTTTCTGGACAGCACAATGTGTGTTCTCTGCATTTCTGAAAGCAGGAGAATTATCTGATAACATAAAATTACCAAAATACTGCAAAATAAACTTAATTTGCAAGTGTCTAACTTTAAACCCTGTTACTGGGCTGACATTTTACATGCCTGAAAAGAAAAATATCTGGCTTTGCTTATTGTGAAAGCAGACACTCAAAACCACCAGGTGCTTCTAAAGAGCACCTTCTCAGTGATGCAGACACACAACTTGATTTATGAGCAGGGCTTTGGCTCTTGGTTGCATGGCTGCAAAGTGGGGAGGTAGCTCTTTTCACTGGCAGCTACAGGGTTGGCTGGGGTCGCTGTGGAGTTCAAGACCATCTGAAGGTAATAGGCAGCATGATGAAGCATCCTGAGACTCTGGCTGAACACAGGTGCTGATTCATCCCTTGGCAATGATTGTCCACAGATCCTACGAGCAGCAGGGAAGCAGAGGAAGCAGTACAGGGAGAAATATAAAATGCTTCAATATTCTACAGAGTTAGCCAGAGGATGAGAGTTATATTGATTTATATGTATGAAGTTATATGCATGAAGTTCTAATCAGCCATTTCACATGTCACAGTGAGAGCTATGAATTTGGGCAGACACATATGCAGGCAGACATATTCGCAGCAATATTTTATTCACCTAGCATGGAAGGCACCATTATCATCACCCCATTTCATAGTTTCATAGTTTCATAGTTTCAGTTAGGGTTGGAAGGGACCACAAGGATCATCTAGTTCCAACCCCCCTGCCATGGGCAGGGACACTCTACCCTAGATCAGGCTGGACAGAGCCTCGTCCAGCCTGGTCTTAAACACTGCAAGGGACGGGGCCTCAACCACCTCCCTCGACAACCCATTCCAGGCCTTCACCACTCTCACGGTGAAGAACTTCCTCCTCACATCCAGCCTGAATCTCCCCACCTCCAGCTTCATCCCATTCCCCCTAGTCCTATCACTCCCTGATAGTCTGAAAAGTCCCTCCCCAGCCTTCTTGTAGGCCCCCTTCAGATCCTGGAAGGCCACAATGAGGTCACCTGGGAGCCTTCTCTTCTCCAGACTGAACAGCCCCAACTCCTTCAGTCTGTCCTCATAGGAGAGGTGCTCCAGCCCTCTGATCATCCTCGTGGCCCTTCTCTGGACACCTTCCAGCACCTCCAGATCCCTCTTGTAATAGGGGCTCCAGAACTGGACGCAGTACTCCAGGTGGGGTCTCACCAGTGCTGAGGAGAGGGGGAGAATCACCTCCCTTGACCTGCTGGCCACACTTCTCCTGATGCAGCCCAGGATCTGATTGGCTTTCTGGGCTGCAAGTGCACATTGAGAGCTCATGTTGAGCTTCTCGTCCACCAGCACCTCCAAGTCTCTCTCCTCTGGGCTGCTCCCCAGCCAGTCACTGCCCAACCTGTATTTGTGCCTGGGATTGCCTCGACCCAGATGCAGGACCCTGCACTTGGTCTTGTTGAAGCTCATGAGGTTGGCCTGTGCCCACCTCTCCAGCCTGTCAAGGTCCCTCTGGATGGCATCCCTTCCCTCCAGCGTGTCTGCTGCACCACACAGCTTGGTGTCATCAGCAAACTTGCTGAGGGTGCACTCAATGCCACTGTCCATGGCACCCACAAAGATGTTGAACAAGCCTGGTCCCAGGACTGATCCCTGAGGGACTCCGCTTGTCCCTGGCTTCCACTGGGACATGGACCCATTGACAGCCACTCTTTGGGTGCGGCCATCAAGCCAGTTCCTTATCCATCTGGTGGTCCATCCATCATCATAATGTTCAAAACGAAGTCATTCACCTGGCAACTCAAAAGAAACTCCAGCTGTAACTTTTCAGGAAGTAATCTAAACATTAGTTCCTTCTTAAGCTCAAAGTTTTGGGAATGGAGATCTGTCAGACCACAATAGTGTATGTACGGTGCTGGATTTATCAATACCTGAACCAAATTCTGCTCCCTAAGTATTTGGTTCCTGTTGGTATCAAGCATAGACAGTACTAGTCCAGCACCCAGTAGAAAACTCTGCCTGCAAGTGATAGTCTGTTTCCAAAGTTATGCCTGACTGGCACAGATTTAAAAATAAGCATCTTGCTGCAAATTGTAGGTTTTTACAACTCTCAATACTGTCCTGTCTTGCAGATTCTGTGCAGTGATCACATCTAAAAGCATTAAAATAACAATGGGAGGAGCTTCCATGTTTCAGGCTTCTACTGTGGAAAGCACCGTGCTGTACTACCCTATCCTAAATGTCTTGCATTCTTTTAACAGTAAGTTGGTGAATTACCACTGGCAGACAGAAAAGAATCCTCTCTCTGGAACTCTCCCACCACCAAGTCATCAGCAACTCCTCTCTCGAAGTAACAGCAGAGAAGGACCACACCCCATGGACCCATTTGGAACACCAGGGCCACAAGACACTGTTAGACACTGGCCTGTATCAGCAATAGTGTGGCCAGCAGGAGCAGGGAGGTCATTGTGCCCCTGTACTCAGCACTGGTTAGGCCACACCTTGAGTCCTGTGTCCAGTTCTGGGCCCCTCAGTTTAAGAAGGACATTGAGACTCTTGAACGTGGACACAGTCTCAAGCTGCACCAGGGGAAGTTTAGGCTGGAGGTGAGGAGAAAGTTCTTCCCAGAAAGAGTTGTTTGCCATTGGAATGTGCTGCCCAGGGAGGTGGTGGAGTCACCATCCCTGGAGGTGTTCAAGAGGGGACTGGATGTGGCACTTGGAGCCATGGTTTAGTCATGAGCTGTTGGGTGACAGGTTGGACTTGATGATCACTGAGGTCTTTTCCAACCTTATTGATTCTATGATCCTCTATGAATTAGCCTATTCCTTCCAGCTTTTCTAATAACCTTCTTGTAATAAGAGTCAGGAAATGTCTTCTGATTTCTGATCCAAATGCAGTCGTGCACAGTTTCTGGCCTGTTTCTTGTTGTTTTGGTTCTTTTTCCCCCTCTACTGCTGACAGTGTCCTGTAGCTCTTTCCCCTTAGCAGTATTTATAGACGTGAGCTGAAATCCTGTCGAGCCTTTGTTTGGCTAGACTGATGCCACCACCTGTTCTCCTCTCACAGGGCAGCCTCTCCAAGTCCCCAATTATCCTAGCCATTTTCTGCCCCTCTTCCAATTCAAAACAATTTTTCCTGGCTGCTCATTGCTTGGATTGTACACACACTTCCAGATGCTGTTTCACTTGGCCTGCACCCTGGAATAGTTATTTGAGCTACCTCTCCCCTTACATCCAAGCACTGCAGCCCCTTCATGGCTACCTTGTGGTAGTTATGCATCACTCTGTAAACAAGCGACAGACAAATCCTCTCCATTTAGGCTGTGGGGCTGCTATGCCTTACTTCCATACATCTGGTGACTGTCTGAGCAAAACCTGTGAGTGGTGCCATGAAGTTCTGGAATATTCACAGAGTCTCCTCTGTTCTGGGAGTTTTGTTCCTGTGTTGTGTTAGTGTGTGGGCAAGACAGAGGCCTTGGCCATAATCTCCCACTCCTTCTGCCTCACGGCCTCCCATGTCCCAGGATATCCATCCTCCCAGCATGCCATGCTGGGGCTGCATTGTGCCAGCTTCTCTGGCCTTACAGATGCATGCAGTGCAGACTCAGTGACCAGAAATGAATGCAGCTTTACCTGGAAGAAGCCTTGCTGGGCACCTTCGCTGTTTGGTAGGAAGAAAGCACCTCTGCAGGGCTGTCAAGCCAGCACCTCTGCACCCAGTCAAGCCTCCTCTGTTGCAGAGCAGAATGTCTGACAGGGCACTCAGGAAACAAGGAGGCAGGAAACATGGAAATAAAATTTCTTGGACTTCTATGAGCTCTTTTTCTTTCTATAAGTTCAGACACTTCCCTGCTTGACAAAGCACAAAGTAAAGGGCCAAGTGTGGAATTACAAGTAACGGTCAATTTCTGTACTTCTGGAGCTTCGGTAGGTCATCTCTAACCCAGCATGGATGCTCACATGGACACATTATGGGGAAGGGCCAGAGCATGAAGTTGCAGTGGAGGCACAGCCTTCAACAGCCATGCAAGGCTGCAGTCCCTGCCTGGTGCAGATCAGCACTGCAATGGCACCACAGCAGCACATGGAGTAGTGATGGGTACTTAGGACAGCTATGAGCTGGTGAAAGCACCCCCTATCAGTCTCAGCTACAGTGTGAAGTTTGTGAGGTCTGCACAGGCCAGTCTTTCCCTCCCACACCCAGCCCAAATTTGTGGGAACACTCAGAGGAGAGATTTGATTTAGTATAAATAGGGGAGACAGGTTTTGCTTTTGTGTTTCCCTTGGGAAGCTACAGTATTGCTGCTCTTCAGTGGGCTGGTTATTTCTGCAGCTTGTGAGTGAATGAATAATGTTCTAAGGATATATCCTCTGTTCCTAAAGACATTAGAATAGAATAGAATAGAATAGAATAGAATAGAATAGAATAGAATAGAATAGAATAGAATAGAATAGAATGGAGTAGACCAGGTTGGAAGAGACCTTTGAGATCATCGAGTCCAACCTATCATCCAACACCATGTAATCAACTAAACCATGGCACCAAGCACCCCATCCAGTCTCTTCTTAAACACCTCCAGTAAAGGTGACTCCACCACCTCCCGGGGCAGCTCATTCCAATGGTCAATCCATTCAAGCTGGGGGCAGGTGTTGATCTGTTAGAGAGTGGGAGAGCTCTGCAGAGGGACCTTGACAGGCTGGACAGATGGGCAGAGTCCAGCAGCATGATGATCTTGAAGGTCTCTTCCAACCTGGTTTATTGTATTGTATTGTATTGTATTGCACATCTAAGTGCTGAGTTCTACACATTGGCCACAACAACCCCATGCAGTGCTACAGGCTGGGGTCAGAGTGGCTGGAGAGCTGCCAGGCAGAGAGGGACCTGGGGGTACTGATTGTCAGTAGGCTCCATTGTCCTGTCCTATCCCTTTACTTCTTCAGTGACAGCAAGCACTTGGTTCTCCTTAGCACCTCCTTTAATGCAAACCAATTAATTTTGGTGTGTTTGTTTCTCTGACTGGTCTTTGAAAGGAGTGGGACAGACCCACATGGGATGTGCAGGAGTTGACCCAGGGGACAATCTTTTAAACAGGGTGATTTGCCTCCTTGTGACTCAATGAAAGGGCATAGAAAGGGAACTGAGGTTGTAAGCAGGACCTGGGCCCCAGTGGAAAGGTGCATTTGTGGGTTGTTTGTTCCCCAGGCTGGAATAACAGCTCCTGGCTCCTGCTAAACCATCTTGCAGTCCAGGAAGGTGGCACAGTACCTCGTAGAGGGGTTTTGTATGCTTGTCATATGGTGCCTATTTGCCTGTTTGAAAGGAATCTTCTGTGAGGAAACTCAGTGCTACCAGCAGCAGAGCTGACACCCACCTGAGGAGGGAAGGGGGCTGCCTGTGCCTTCAGTGGGACATCAAAATCTTAACAAGGTGTTTTCAAGGGCTCTGCCTTTCAACTCTGCAAATAGAAGGCAGGCCTTGAAATGCCTCCAAGTGAAACTACTGTGAAATTTATGTGGGCAGAACGTAACTGCCCAGATTAGATTTTGGCCAAGGCACAGGACTGACACCTCGTGAGGGAGGGTACTGCAGAAGCTTAAATAATCGCACGCAGCTGCCGCTTCCGTGACTCCACATTTCAGCTGAAACACTAATCTCCAGCACCAGTGAAGCACCAGAGAGGACTGACGATCTGCTTGCCAGCAACTGCAGTCAGCAGCTATAGCTGAGCCTTCATGAGGGCTATGCCTACCAGCTTCCCCTTCTGCAAAAGAGCAACTCCAACAGCTCTTACCAGCCTGAAAGCTGAACTCCTCTCCTCTCCTCTCCTCTCCTCTCCTCTCCTCTCCTCTCCTCTCCTCTCCTCTCCTCTCCTCTCCTCTCCTCTCCTCTCCTCTCCTCTCCTCTCCTCTCCTCTCCGAACCTCTCCTCTCCGAACCTCTCCTCTCCGAACCTCTCCTCTCCGAACTCTCCTCTCCTCTCCGAACCTCTCCTCTCCGAACCTCTCCTCTCCTCTCCGAACCTCTCCTCTCTGAACCTCTCCTCTCCGAACCTCTCCTCTCCTCTCCGAACCTCTCCTCTCTCCTCTCCGAACCTCCCCAAACCTCCCCTCTCCCTCTCCCTCTCCCTCTCCCCCTCCCTCTCCCTCTCCCTCTCAGTTTAGGTTTAGGTTTTGTTTTCTAAAGCATTTTCTTGTCTTCCTCAAAATCCTCTCCATTACACTTTCCCTGAGTTGCTTCCTTATATTTCATTCTTCCTTACAACTGCTTAGCTGCTTCTGGCACTTGATTAAATATTTTGCTGCTTCTTATCTTTCACAAAGCTGCTAGAGACCAAGTCTCAGGGCAATAGGCCTCCTCCTGGCTGTGGTCTGCATTCCAGTATAGCTTCTATCCTCAGAAGATCCCGAGCTTTAGCCTGGAGTTTCCATTTGGTCATGGGACACTAACCACAGGTTGCTTTTAATGCTATAAAAGCATATGAACTATAAATGGAGATAAAGGTCTATGATCATAGAATCACAGAATCACCAAGGTTGGAAGAGACCTCAAAGATCATCGAGTCCAACCTGTCATCACAGACCTCATGACTAGATCATGGCACCAAGTGCCATGTCCAGTCCCCTCTTGAACACCTCCTATGATGGTGACTCCACCACCTCCCTGGGCAGCACATTCCAATGATGATTGACTCTGTGAAGAACCTTCTCCTCACCTCCAGCCTAAACCTCCCTTGGTGCAGCTTGAGACTGTGTCCTCTTGTTCTGGTGCTGGTTGCTAGAGAGAAGAGGCCAACCGCCTCCTGGCTACAACCACCTTGCAGGTAGTTGTAGAGAGCAATGAGGTCTCCCCTGAGCCTCCTCTTCTCCAGGCTAAACAATCCCAGCTCCCTCAGCCTTTCCTCACAGGGCTTGTGCTCGAGGCCTCTCCCCAGCCTCGTTGCCCTTCTCTGGACACGTTCAAGTGTCTCGATGTCCTTCCTAAACTGAGGGGCCCAGAACTGGACACAGTGATACTGTGTCTAGAAATAACTCAAAAATTGTTGTTATCCTGAGGCAAAAGAAAAAAATGCTGGGAAATGTTTCAGTTAGCTACAAATCACTTTTGGCATGTTCTAGTCAACAAATACAAAAGCAAGAAGTATTTTCATCACTCTCCTGCCACATCAGTCACGTTTCTGACAATTTGCTAATGGATTGGTCGCCTGTCTGTTATCTTTCCTCTCCACCCAGTAATCTGTTCCTTCTAGAGGAAATCTGACTCATTAATATCTCATCTGCATTTTTTCCTTACCACTGCAATGCTGGGCACCTTTAGGTAATTATTTGGGTGTGGGTTTGTGTTAAAAATATACTAATTCTGCTATTTATTGTTGAAATGAGCAACCTAATTAATATTTAGTAGTGTTTCTGAATATGCATCCCCTCTTGCCTTTCAACATTTTGGCCACTGCTCAGTTTCCTTCGTGTTATTGCTAACTTCTCACTAGCTAAAGCACTCAGAACCATAACTAATCTGTCAGGGGAAGATGTCTAGTACTACATGAAGAAAGGTTATTCATGCCGTCGCCTGTGATGTGATACCTCCTGCATCTCCAAATGATGTTGGCTCTGCTTCCACCATATCATATTGATAGTTCACACCCTGCTTGTTGTTCAGCTGGTGTCATATGAAAGTCTTTTTCCACCTGAATGCTGGACTGAATAATGGGGCTAGTTCTGCCTAGATACAACAGTGTGTACTCGTGCAGAATGGATCTCAGTCGAGTAACTCTGCTGCATCTTTAAAATAGCTGCATTAGTTTTTAACCTTTAACATGAACTGCAGCTCTATTGATCACCCACTTTCCCTTTTAGTTGTATATAGCATTATGAACCATTTTTTCCCCCCATGTCATATGAAACTGCGCTAATGTAAGGGCTTGAGTACTATCCTCCAAGCAGGCTTGATGGCTGCAGCTGAGAAGGATCTCAGGTTCTTTCCCAGTGGTAATAAATGTGACACAAACATCTGGTAGGTTTTTGCTCACAGAAACCCAGGACTACGTGTCTGTTTTAAAGCTTCAAACTGCATTTATTGTAAATTCATGGGGAAAAAAAAGAAGATTGGTAACCTGTTACATCTCAGTGTGAAGAACTTGTCCAGTGATGTGCAACCAGATATTGAAAAGAATATCTAAATAAACAGCATTTCCTCCATAGAAATCTCATTAAATAAAAAAAGAAAATTACTTCCATATTTACAGATTAAAAGGCAAATGTATCCTTAAAGCATTGTTTGATATTTAGCAGTTTGGTTTTTTTCTTTTGAAATAAAAGAGAAATGGTTTGAATCTAAGGGTGTACTTTGGAAGCAGCTTGCTACACAGTCTATATATTACCATCAGTGAACAGATGAGTAGCCTCCCCTTGACAACTGCAGTGCTGTGCTTCTGTTGTCCAGGCTTTCACCGAAGGGCTTCTGGCACTTCCACCTACAAGAGGGGTGTGGGTTGGAGAAGGTGTTCATTACTCTTGCTGCACAGTCTAGATGGCAAAATTCCTACCAGACACACTCCCCAGAAGAGACCTGTGCTATGCAGCACTCCTGTAACAAGCTTGAACCTGCAAAAGTACCCCACTTCTGTCACAAATCACAGCTGAATAGAAATCAGTGTGCTGAGAAAAGACTGACCAGAGAAATGGCTCATCTCAAATGTTTTCTTGTCCTCACGTTTCTAAGAATTAGGTTTTGGTTTGGGTTTTTTTTCTAATGAAACATATATGTACAAGAATTCATTGAGCTTGTGCTATGTCTGAGGCACAATCGGTTAGTGAAATACAATCTCTTACTTACCCGCCTTAATTGCTTTATGCTGCTTGCCCGAATTGCTTCCATAAGGTTGTCATGGAGAGACCTTTGTGGGGTGGAGGGACGGGTGGAGGGTTGTGAGCCTTCCTCTGATTTTTGTCTGAGACTGATCTTAGAGAATTTTTCATTTCTTTCAATATGCTGTTCTCATGTTTTTTGCTCTTTTTGCCTTTTTTCTTTTTCTGTCCGTTCTGTAAGGCCCTTCTTGCGCTTTCTTGCTGTTTGATGACTTCAGCTATATTCCTGGTTGGTGCCTTCTTCTCTGGAATAACTGGGGGGGGAGGAGGAGGAGGAGGAGGAGGTGGAGGTGGAGGAGGGGGTGGGGGTGCAGGAGCTGCAGGCTGATTTTTCGCCGGCGGTACTTTCTTAGGGAGCTTTGGAGAGGACCAAGGTGAGCTCTTGGGGGACACATAAGGTGAAGACCGAGGTGTCCCTTTCTGCAAGACTTTGGTCTTTGGATTGATGGCTCCATCACAACCAGACTCTTGTTGCCGTTGCTCCTGCATGCGCTTTTGCCTTTGTTTATCCATGTTTCTTGTCAGGATACTTGTCATGCTCATTCTTGGCCCAGCAAGGTCAAAGTGATATCCAAGCTTGACCAGAGTGGTGTTCTCTTTCAACAGTTTTACTATGTCCATTTCCACCTGGCTGCCCATGATGTGTCTTTGATTGTGGAACCGCAGTTCCGTTAGAACATTGTTGCTCTGCAAAGCTCTCATGATGGCCAGCACTCCTTTGCCTGTGATAAAATTTGACTCAATATTCAGACTAGTGATATACTGATTTACCTTTAACATACCAGCAATAGCTATCGCAACGCTATCATCAGCATGGGTGTTAGCCAAACTGAATGACTTTACCACTGTGTTGTCCCTCAGGGCTTGAGAAAATTGTATAAGCATCTGTGAAGTGATGTTTTCAATGTTGTTTAGATTGACATCTGTGGTGTCAGGGTCATTGCTCCTAACTTTTTCCAAAGCTTCCTCAATAACTGTTGGATTTCCACAAGGGTGAATGGCACTGCCTTTTAAACTCGTATTGTCGGTGTCTCTTCCGTCGTGGCCATTGAGTAAGTTTTCACCACCTTTGCACCATTACACTTTCTGTGTCTGATGTGGTCAGAACTTTTGTCATGCTCAGGTCTTTCACTAGCTGCAGCATTTTGCTTTTCATCATCCTCATCATCACTGTCATCTTCATTTTCCTCCTCCTCTTCTTCTTCATCATCATCATCCTCCTCTTCAGTATATGCCTCCTCAGACACTTCACTATTGCTTTCTGTGAAATATCCTTCTTGAATGTCTTCTGAATTGTTGTCTTCTTGCTCAGAGTCCTGAACAAGAAGGTAGGTGTGGGTGTTAAACATGACTGCAGTAAGGCAGCTACTGCCTTTTTGCCCGTAACCAATTATCTTGAAACTGTGTAAGTTAATATTGAAAGCTAGAGATAAATCCCCAGAAACAGAGAGAGTTAGAGGAACAGAAAATGGTTCAGCACCTAACACCTTTTAAATAGGATTTATTAAACATTCTTTAGAAGACAAATGCTTATTATAAATCAGAACACCTTTGCTAACATCACTGATTTCTTCCAAGAGAAAATTTGATACAAGATGTTGCAACATGAACATACTTCATGCTTTCTATGTGTTGGCATATCCAGAAAGGTGTGTTATTTGGATCTTTGCCCACAGAAACGTAAGACTGCAATTTCAGAATGGGCATGATCGATGAGCAACAAGTTTCTTGATTTCACAAGGATTAGAAACCTGTGTCTATGCCCAGACTCCCTTGCATGTGTTAGTATATCTAAAAAGGCTAAAGACTCATAAGCTTTAGAGTACAAATAGTGTTTGCACACATAAACATGCATAACAACAAACAAATAATAACAACCTACAGGAGTCATGTCAAAAAGACTCTGGATGTACCACTGGGCTATGCACACTAAAGAGCTATTTGTGAAGAAAAGATTCAGACCTGTTCCCACAGGTAAGAAGCAATCACATATCAATAATGCCCACATGTTTGACAAGATCTAAGACTGAGCTCGCTGACAGCTGTCACAGCTCAGCTGCCATATTGTAACTCACTATAACTCCTTGCCTACAGAGTAAACAGACTGTTTTTCTAAACCCCAAGGTTATTTTAGCATGTTTGGTGGGCACCAAAATTCAAAATTTGTGTCTACTGCTCAAAGCTCTGCTTGGTGGCCTCAGCAGCCTCCATGGTGGTGGAGGCCAATTCTCTGTAGAGGAACAGCAAAATGTCTGCACCCCCAGAAAGTCTCACTCCCCACTTGGAGGACTCCAGAAGCACAGCAGTGCTGTACAGGCAATGACTGAACCCATGAGCTGTGACCAACCTTGAACCTCTTTGCCCAGAAAGATCTCCCGTGTCCTGTTTAGTGTACTGGACAAATACGTAAATGTTTACAAAATTTGGCCACAGCAACCCCATGCAGAGCTACAGGCTGGGGTCAGAGTGGCTGGAGAACTGCCAAACAGAGAGGGACCTGGCGGTGCTGATTGACAGCCGCCTAAACATGAGCCAGCAGTGTGCCCAGGTGGCCAAGAAGGCCAAGGGCATCCTGGCCTGCATTAGGAATAGTGTGGCTAGCAGGAGCAGGGAAGTCATTGTGCCTCTGTACTCCATTGGTTAGGCCTTTGAGTCCTGTGTCCACTTATGGGCCCCTCAGTTTAGGAAGGACATCGAGACACTTGAACGTGACCAGAGAAGGGCAACAAGGCTGGGGAGAGGCCTTGAGCACAAGCCCTATGAGGAGAGGCTGAGGGAGCTGGGATTGTTTAGCCTGGAGAAGAGGAGGCTCAGGGGAGACCTCATTGCTCTCTACAACTACCTGCAAGGTGGTTGTAGCCAGGAAGGGGTTGGTCTCTTCTCTCTAGCAACCAGCAACCAGAACAAGAGGACACAGTCTCAAGCTGCACCAGAGGAAGTTTAGGCTGGAGGTGAGGAGAAAGTTCACTGAAAGAGTCATTTGCCATTGGAATGGGCTTCCCAGGGAGGTGGTGGAGTCACCATCCCTGGAGGTGTTCAAGAGGGGACTGGACATGGCACTTGGTGCCATGGTCTAGTCATGAGGTCTGTGGTGACAGGTTTGACTCAATGATCTTTGAGGTCTCTTCCAACCTTGGCGATACTGTGATACTGTGATACTGTGATAATTGCTCTGTATGGACTGCTTTAATGATGTGATTCATATTTTAATCTTTGCAACATACTAGAGGGTATTTTACAAAGTGAGCACAGCCTATGGAGACACAGTGATTGTGTTCTGTGCTTCTGGAAACCCAAAGTGTTGCTAACGTGACAATCTATTTTTGGAAAACCTGTGCAGTTTCATGTTTGATTGCTTATCCAGGTATAAAAATGCAGGGGAAAGCCAAAATAACAGTAAGGACAGATTGCACAGTACTGGCTCACAGTCTTAAGCAGATGTCTGTGTTGGGACACCTGCAAAACAGGCGGCAGCTGTAACGTCTGCAGAAGCATGACTCTAATGTAACAGGACACGGAGCTGTTCCAGCCTGTCATTCCTGAGTGTTCGGTACCTGCAGGGCTCGCGAGAGCCAGCCCCATGGCCCTACACGTGGAAGGCTTGCAGAGCCATGTTGTTTCTCCTGTGGATCACATGCAGGAAGGCTGTGCTACACAGAGAAACAGGACTGCATTTAAGCTAGGTTTATTACGGGACTAAGATTTGTATCTGTTGCTTCCACACATATGTGCAGACTTCCAAAAGCTGAAAACACCAGGCATTGAGGAGCCTGTCTTCAGGGCTATGCTTTTATCTATCCAGGAATGCATATTGGAGCCTTCAACACAGCTGCAGATGAGCAGAAGTTGGTGCCTCTAAGTGGGCTGCTAATATGCTTCATGAGAGTAGATTAATAAAAAAATACTTAATTTTTTTCTTTGAGTGGAATCATTTTCTGAGATCAAAGAAGAGATTTAGTTTCCTGTCCTGTCATTTGTGCATGATAATTCTAAAATCAAGTACTCTGCCTTTTGCATACCCGTAGAAGCATTCTCTGTTATGGGGGCAGCATTTTCATATAGCCTGCATGATTTCATCTTACTTTATAGCAGTAACTCAGTGAAAAGTTAGGACTAAAATAGTCAGTGCACAGAGGTTAATATCTTTGGAGGCCGAGTCATTCACCCTAAAAGGCTATCTGCAGGATATCTGCCTTCTGGAGGGGCTGATCTCTCACCACTAACTATAGAGGGAACACAAATAACTATTGTAGATAAGCTGCCTAACTTTCAGACAGCTGAGGGCAAGAAGAAAATTGCTTTCAAGAAAGAAGGAGATTTCTTACTGCCTTCACTGAAAGGAGCCTTTGTGCCCTCTACATTAGCATGTCAACATTTTTGTGTTTACAGATGCATTTAGGAAGTTTCTTGCCAGATCAATACACATTGTTAATGCTGCAGAGAAATGGAAAAAGAAAAATATATCCTGCCATTACGTAAGACTTCAAAACTAGACCTGTTTAGAGAGGGCTTTGGAACTGTCCAGGTTTCAAGTTCCAGACTTAGCTGGAAATAAACATTAATCTTGCCATTGCCTCCCTAGCACTTGACAAACAGGGAGTGAAGTCAATGTCTGCAAGCTGATACTAATGGTCTGATGACAGATAGTGGTCTGTGTGTTTGCCTACACCACCATTCATGAGCAGGAAAGAACACCTTGGTGTAAAGAAATTCTGGCTATTGTTGCTGCAGGTTAATTTAATCCAGGTGATTTTTCTTAAAGAGTGTATTTTGTCTAACTGTTAAATAATTTGCAATGATTGTCTTGCAAATAAACTAAGCTTTTGAATCAAGGCTGTTAGAAGGTCTAAGTCCAGTTTTTCTGTCTTTGCTTTGGGAAAACTTGTCCTTTTAAGGAGGGAGCTTGGTATGAAGCAGTGCTAAGCAGTGCTTAGAAATCAAAAAGCTACTCACATCCCCAAGTCCTCACCTTGCTTTGAAATTACACAGAGCCAATGTGAGAACAGAAGTTGGTTTTTGATAGAGCTCAGTCTCACAAATCGTTTAGTAAGGGTTGGAGGATGGTAACATAGACATTAGCTTAGGCTGAGAGTTCTCATCACCTGCTAGGCCTGAGCTTTTCAGTGCTGCCCATCTGTGCTGTTCATTTGCAGTTCAGGGACCAGCTCTTCTTCTATTTTGGGGGGAAAATTACCTAACCTGCATTGACTATAGATAAATGTTTTGGCTGATCTCTCTACCCCAGGCTACTTTTTAAATAACTTACAGCTACCCTCTGAAAATGGTTGCCAGAAGACTACTGAGCTGCACCAGGGATCCTCAGCAGGAACAAAGCAACGTAAGCTACTGAGTGCAGTGCATCTTCCTTCCAGCAAGCATAAAGCCTGGCAGCTGCTTACTCAACTTCTGACATAGCATGTAGTGAAAATTATCTTTCTGACATACTTCTCAGCAGTCAATACAGATTTTTTTGAAGTAAAGGAAAAGGGCATGTTTTATACTTTTAGACAAAAGCAAATGTTATCCAAAAGTCCACATCGTTACCTGGCAAATACTTTCTAATGTGCCTTTTTTTTTTCTTCTCTCTTTTAATCACTACTGATAGTCTTTTCATGAAACTGTCTTCTGTTCTCAAGTGAGCATTTAAGGTACCTCAAGAGAGAATAAAAGCTCTGAGCTAACAGAGAGTGCATTAGCTGGCACTAAAGTACAGCTAATAACATTCTTTAAAATGCTATGGAAAAACTGAAAGAAAAGGAAAAGAGTCAGCAAGATCATACCAGGGAAGAACAAACCCAAGTATTTACAGGAAACAGTAAATGCCTCTGTATCTTACCTTGTCACATGCACCCAACCTCTCTTTTTCTAAGAGTTTTCTGGTCTCATTCTCCCAATAGGCCATTAGTGCTTCCCGGCTGAATGTCCCTGTCGGTGTTTTCTCAGTCAGACTCTTCTGCCGTTGACCCACCGGAAGGTTGCGGTCAGGCTCTATGTCCTCCAGCTCTCGCTCCAGCTCCTTCAGCTCCTCTTCAGTGAGAGAAGCAAGGAGCTCATCTTCATCAATGTCTTCATATTTACTGAGCTCTCTTCTGTAGCCAAAGGTAGACATGGTCCCAGCTTGGTCAGACTGGTACAAACCTGAACTGACTAGGCATTCAAGAAGGCTGGAGCAAGCAAGCTGTGTCTCATTTGGTCAGCAACTGTTTGCCTGTGTAGCTGAGGCACCCTTTTAAGAGTAATCATCGGGGGCTTACGACAATGCAGGAAGGGATGAAAGCATGCTCCGTTTTAAGCATCAGACGTCAGCTAGACATCTGAACAGCAAGAATGTCCCAACACTAGTGTTTGTAGGTCCCTTAAAGAGGGGGATTATTGACACACTGGCCATAGCCATATTTAGAGCAGACAGCTAGCGGGAGAATACCAGCCTCACAGACCGGGGGGGGCAGCAGCAAATAAACTTTGGGTGCGCTTACACTGACTTTATCTCCAAAATGCTATAAAGAACAAAGAAAATCCATTGAATCCTGAGCTGCCACAGGGGCTGCAAATAAAACACTCTCACCAACGTTCGGCACACTTCCTCTCATTTTCATGGTTTTCAAGTGGAACCACGCAGTCATCCTGCAAAGATGTTTAGGGGGATAGCGGTGAGAAGGCAGCCCCAAAAGAAAGGAGGTCACAGTGACAATGCCCACGGGGAGCATTGCTCCCACCTTGTTTTGTCTTGCTTGTAATGAATCACACAAATGGAATCTTTTTTAATTACCCTTCTTTTTTTTTTTTGAGGATGACTGGAGGGACACTCAGCTTGACATGTCCATTTGGAGCTCCTGTGAGACTGTATGTTCACAAAGACAATTGCACGTTGCTGGCTGAGTGAGAAGGGGTCACAGAGCTTTAGAGGGTACCAGCCCTGGGTGGGCAGCAGTGATCTGTCTTCTTCACATCTGACAGTCCCTAGCAAATGAAGGCCTCTAGTGGCTGTTTCAGTTACTAGCTGCTGCTTGCTGACTGATGTGCACATGGAGAGTGCCCTTCAATTCTCAATTTTAAATGTATATCTACATGAATATTATGTCTGCTGATACATGATAGGTTATTTTGATATTATTTTTGTAGATAGATAACTTTTGTATATAGGTATCTTCCAGTGTAAGTAGTACTGTGTCCAGTTTTGGGCCACTCAGTTTAGGAAGGACATTGAGACATGTCCAGAGAACGTGTCCAGAGAAGGGCAACAAGGCTGGGGAGAGGCCTTGAGCACAGCCCTGTGAGGAGAGGCTGAGGGAGCTGGGGTTGTTTAGCCTGGAGAAGAGGAGGCTCAGGGGAGACCTCATTGCTGGTTACAACTACCTGAAGAGTCGTTGTAGCCAGGAAGAGGTTGGTCTCTTCTCTCTAGCAACCAGCACTAGAACAAGAGGACACAGTCTCAAGCTGCACCAGGGAAAGTTTAGGCTCGAGGTGAGGAGAAAGTTCTTCACTGAGAGAGTCATTTGCCATTGGAATGGGCTGCCCAGGGAGGTGGTGGAGTCACCATCCCTGGAGGTGTTCAAGAGGGGATTGGACATGGCACTTGGTGCCATGGTCTAGTCATGAGGTCTGTGGTGACAGGTTGGACTTGATGATCTTTGAGGTCTCTTCCAACCTTGGTGATACTGTGATACTGTGAAGATCTAGTTAAACATGTCTTTGCTTTCTGTAGCGGGATTATACTAGATGACTTTTAAGAGGTCCCTTTCAACCCAATGTGTTCTATGATTCTGAGAAATTATTGAATGAAAAGTTACATTTACTACTAGTTGGGTTTTTTTTGTTTGCTTTGGGGTTTTGTTTTATTGTTGTTGTTTTGTCTTTCTTTATTAGCAATGAATTGTGGTAAACTAGCAACATTTTCTGAAGTAAGCTGGTCAGCAACATCTGCAAACCTGTGTTGTGAGAGAAAGGGAGGGAGAGGAAAAGAGAAAGACAGAGAAAAAGTTGGGTATGGGAGAGTGAAGTAGGAGCACATCTGTAACAACATATATTAACCTTATTATTAAATGGTAATACACATGGGTTTATTTCTAGAAAGTGAAGTCAGGTTTTGATGGACATGCAAGTGAAAATAGTTTGAAGTATTGCTCTTCTCTTTTTGGTTAGTATGTATTGAACAGCTGAATGGATGTATGATGTTTAGCCAAACTGTTCATTTAGTTTTATTATTATGCATATCCATTTAGTGGCAAAGGAGAGAAGAGATGGAGCATGATTTTCATAAAGAAATAGTCTTTTTCCTTTCAACATTTTTAAAATATTAATTCCATGCAGTTTAGAATCGAATCAAATCGAATCGAATGGAATCGAATGGAATCGAATAGAATCGAATCGAATCGAATCGAATCGAATCGAATAGAATAGAATAGAATAATAGAATAGAATAGAATAGAATAGACCAGGTTGGAAGAGACCTTCAAGATCATCACATCCAACCTACCATCCAACACCACCTAATCAACTAAACCATGCAACCAAGCACCCTATCAAGTCTCCTCCTGAACACCTCCAGTGATGGTGACTCCACCACCTCCCTGGGGAGACCATTCCAGTGGGCAATCACTCTCTCTGTGTAAAACTTCTTCCTAACATCCAGTCTAAACCTCCTCTGGCGCAGCCTGAGACTGTGTCCTCTTGTTCTGGTGCTGGCTGCCTGGGAGAAGAGACCAACCTCTGCCTGTCTACAACCTCCCTTCAGGTAGTTGTAGAGAGCAAGAAGGTCACCCCTGAGTCTCCTCTTCTCCAGGCTAAGCAACCTCAGCTCCCTCAACCTCTCTTCATAGGGCTTGTGTTCCAAACCCCTCACCAATCTTGTTGCCCTTCTCTGGACACGTTCCAGCAAGTCAACATCTTTCCTAAACTGAGGGGCCCAGAACTGGACACAGGACTCTAGGTGTGGCCTAACCAGTGCAGAGTACAGGGGCAGAATGACCTCCCTGCTCCTGCTGGCCACACTGTTCCTGATGCAGGCCAGGATGCCATTGGCCTTTTTGGCTGCCTGGGCACACTGCAGGCTCATGTTCAGCCTACCATCAACCAGTACCCCCCAGGTCCCTCTCTGCCTGGCCGCTCTCCAGCCACTCTGACCCCAGCCTGTAGCACTGCATGGGGTTGCTGTGGCCAATGTGCAGAACCCAGCACTTGGATGTGTTCAGTCTCATGCCCTTGGACTCTGCCCATCTGTCCAGCCTGTCGAGGTCCCTCTGCAAAGCCTCTCTGCCCTCCAGCAGATCAACTCCTGCCCCCAGCTTGGTGTCGTCCGCAAATTTACTGATGATGGACTCAATGCTCTCATCCAGATCATCAATAAAGATGTTAAAGAGCATGAGGCCCAGCACTGATCCTTGGGGCACACCACTACTGACTAGCACTGATCCTTGGGGCACACCATTAGCTGGCTCAAGAAGTGGGAATAAATCTTGCAAGCTTTGTCTTCCCTAAAACACAAAATACATTAAACAGACTAAGAATGTCGTTCATCTTAAAATAAAATAAATACTTGCAAACCATTTACATTGATCAAATCTTTGCATAAAATAAAAAGGGGAATATACAAAATAGCTTGGCTTATGCATCTAAGAGTACTATCTTCACAGTATAAGATGCTGTGATGAACCTCCTGTGTCTAGACAAGCCAGTGGGTTGTGTCCACTCTTTCAGCTGCACTTGCAGAAATGATAGTTAGGCCAAATCCTATGAAATGGCAGGAAAAGATACCAAGTGCCTTGTTTTTCAACTTTGCATTGTGAGTGCTGCAATTGTCATTAAATGAATGTGTGTAACAGAAGTCCAAGCAATTCTTTTTCTTCAGTATGTCTAGCACAATGATTCACTTTGTCATCGTTGGAGTTATCCAGAGAAGCAGCACAACAAAAAGGATGTTAAAAATGTAAAGCTAAGTACTCCCAGGTCAGAAAATGTGTGGATGTTATTTCTCCTTGCTTGTTGATGAGCACAGTATGGTCTTTAATTCCATAATTCTGAAATCATTTGCTTTGATCCTAGAGTGATGAATCTCAAGGACCTTTACCCTTGTTCAGTGTACAGGAGGGATCATGTACATTCAATAAACAGCCTTTCAGCATTTTGTTTTGCCCCTGTTCTTCAGCATGCCAAGACTACCAAGGGCTTTACTTGTCCAGTAGTACTTTCAAGATCTCCTCCTTTGTGAGGTGGAAGAATAGTGGTACAGAAACTTTAAGACTGAAAGTACCCACTAGTTTTGAGTTTAGAATTCCTTGTTTGTGGATATTTGTCACTATGCAGCACTTCAGCTGGTATGGGCTCAGTTCCTGCGGGCACCAACCACTGCTGAAGATGCTCACCACAACAGTTCACATCACAGGTTAGCACTCAAATTATTTAATTATGATTAAATTGACTTGTGCAACTTCTGACAGGAACTCTGCTAAAAAGGAAGAAGCAATTGTGTTTTCCTATCAGTAGCATTCCTGCCTGAAACTTTTTGCTACTGCTTCATAGTCTCATTTCTCAGGCATTATATGTGTTTGGATTTCTAAAAAAAAGAAATAGGGAAAAATTAGCAGTCTGAGTATTGTGTTAGACATCCTAGGCTGTGTGCTCAAGGATAGCATTGTAAACAATTTAGGAGACCTTGTGCTAGCACCATGAACTGCTTTCCATTACAGAAGCAGGAAAGAGTAGTGTGAGGAGGTTTACACTGGATATTAAGAAAAATTTCTTTACTGAAAGAGCATTCAGACATTGGAATAGGCTGCCCAGAGAGGTGGTAGAGTCACTGCCCCTGGAGGTGTTCAATAAACCTGTGGACATGGCTCTCTGGGACATGGTTTCATGGCCACAGTGGTCTTAGGGTGACAGACTAGATGATCTTAGAGTTCTTTTCCAAACAAAAAAAATCTATGATTCTATTAGGTGAGGCCAAGTTAATAGTGGCTGTGTTGACAGCAGTTTGAGAAGAGTTCTCCAAAGTGTTTTGCCACCTCCTCACAGAAAACCTGAACTCACCTCCCTAATGGCTTGCTGAAATCCTGTGTGCAGAGAATAAACTGTTTCATGTACTGGCCTTGAAAACTCATCACTCAATATTAAAAGATTTTGCTCCCTTCAGGACCTGGGCAAAGAGAAAATGAGAATGGAGAGAACCCATTTTATAGGAGCACGATTCACTCTGCCATTGCAGATACCTGGTATCCAGGTTCCCAGCTTCAGGTGGGACAGAGCCCACTCAGCATATAGATTGCAGAAAAGACATTCAATCTTTTCTCGGTTTTAAAAGAAGAAACACTTTTAAATGTTTGTTATTGATTTTGTTGGGTTTGTATTTTTCTCTCCAAGCAATTAACTATTTCAAGCAGCAGCCTAGGAAACTGTTTTGCTTCCCACCCGTTTCCACAATTCATGCATGTTTGCCCAGTGACTGAAATTACTTAAGCAACATCTGAGGGGTGGTACTCAACCCCCAACAGGGCAAAGCCCACAGTTTAAGTTTTACTTGCACTTGGGTGCGTGCAGGGAAAACTACAGGCAAGCAAAGAGAGGGCTGCACAACCTTGTCCTGAGGCACGGGAGACAGCCGGCTCCAGGGCTGCAGCTATTTCAGTCACGACTCCTGAGGACAGCCTGTCAGACAGATGCGTTGGATTATACTGAGCTGCCGTCCCACACTGCAGGAACGAGTCCAATTGCCATAGAGCACATTAAAAACAATGCACCACAGCATGTCTGGGCTTCCCCTCTCTCTCCTGATACCCCTCTGCCTGCAGTGCTTGCTCCCACTTCTCCCCACCACTTTTGCATTCCTCGTTCCTCAACCAGCTTTCTTTTCTTGCTACCACCTCACACAGACCCCCAGCTGCCAGCCCCTTAGCTCTTTCCTTTCTCCTCTCCTGCCTCCTTGCTGCTGTGCTGCATTTTCCATCCCTGGCCTTGACGGCTCCCCATGCCTTCTCTCCCTGCACAGCCTCTCACTGTCTGCATCAACCTCTGCACCTATTTGCTGACCTGTCCTCCCCTCCCTGATCATCCCATGTCCTGCCTCCACACTCCTTGCTGCCTGCCTTCCCCCTCTCCCCTCTATCAACTGCTATATACACACATGTGTCTGTCTTAATTTCTCTATGCTGTTTATACAGCCACAGATTGAATGCAGAGTTCAAATCGGCCTGGAGAGACAAAGGGTCAGCAAGCGACATTGAAACAGGACTGTGAGGCAGACTGATGGGACAAGCTGTAGCGCTCTCCCCCAGGGAGGCTGGTGTAACTTGTGAGAACTGCAGACACTGCGCTGCTCCTGAAAAGGATGTGTCATCACCTACATTTAACCGTGGTATGAGCAGAGCAAAAGGCATAAAGAATGCACCCAAGGTATTTGAAGCTGCTTTCCCCTATGCCAGATGATTCTGTTGTCTAGTGATGCCATAAACAGGCAGTCACACAGGAGAAAAAGATCTTTCCCTTCATTGCACTGGGGAAACAAAAAGTGGGGTAAGCTTAAAGCTGACCCTGATCCAAACCCAGTCTTTATTGGGAAATCAAACTTAGCATCCTAATTCAAAGATGGACTTCTGCTGCTGAGCCCCTGCGACATACCCCAGGCTACCAGAAGGGCAGATTCCAGGTCCAGCTTAACAGCTCAGACTCACCACAAACAGTGATCAGCTTTCACTCAGAAACATGTTCATGTGGGATGCCTTATTGCTCAGTTTAGTTCTGAAAACAGGACTCCAAATACCTGCTGGGGACATAAGCAGAAATCTATATATATAACACTGTATACCAGCAGGCCATGGGGCAACCACTAACATGACGTTTTGTGATGGTGGGGGTGTTTGGGTTGCCTTGATTATGAAGAAAACAGAAGGGTCATAATGGGCTCTAATAGGGCTGCCAATTTGAAGAGCATATGATGGATTTTGGAATGAGAATCAAGAGGTCAGCCTGACTGCAGGCAGACACTGGGGTGGGGGCAAAATAAATCTGGGTACAAAGAAGAACATTTCTGGACTACCTAATTCCTTAACCTTTGAATAAAACAAGGAAAAATTATTACCCACATTGTACAGGCACCCCGTGTCTTTCATGCATGGATCCTGGAGATCTGTTTGATTACACAGAGACATATGAAGCTGGGTGAAAAGGGTGCAGCAGACTCAGAGTTCATTGCTGCTTTTGCCTACCTGAATCAGGCTAAAGTAGGGAAGATGAGGGGGACAAATAAATTTAATTATGTAGACATAATTTCCATTCCCAGTTTTCTTTCTTTCCTAGACAGACAATACCTTATTGCTCTCTACAACTATCTGAAGGGAGGTTGTAAACAGGCAGATGTTGGTCTCTTCTCCCAGGCAGCCAGCACCACAACAAGAGGACACAGTCTCAGGCTGTGCCAGGGGAGGTTTAGGCTGGATGTCAGGAAGAAGTTTTATACAGAGAGAGTGATTGCCCATTAGAATGGGCTGCCTGGGGAGGTGGTGGAGTCACCATCACTGGAGGTGTTCAGGAGGAGACTTGATGGGGTGCTTGGTGCCATGGTTTAGTTGTTTAGGTGGGTTGGATTGGTTGATGGGTTGGACGCGATGATCTTGAAGGTCTCTTCCAACCTGGTCTATTCTATTCTATTCTATTCTATTCTATTCTATTCTATTCTGTTCTGTTCTGTTCTGTTCTGTTCTGTTTAATTTGCTTGTGTCAGTACAATGTCATGTTCGGCAATAACTGTGCAAGATGAACCTCTACAAAGTATTCCTGCCAGGGTTTTGCTCAAAGCAAGTGCTTCTCCACATCTCTGCAGACCAACCATTTCCTTGGTGCCAGTTTCTGCTACACCAAAAGGACAACTAAATTCTTTTAACACCATGATGATCTTAATGCTCTTCCTTTCATATAGCTGCTCTTATCCCTCAGGAAGAATCTCAGTGTGCTTTACAAACATTGCCAACAGATTTACAAACTATATATAGAAATCGTTTTCACTCGCTACTGATATACAGCCATAGGGTGACCACAGCAGCTGTTTGGAATTACATTGCAACATTGCTCAACAGGTTTGGACAGGAAGTAGAGGCCACTGTACTGCAAAGAAAAGTAGCAGGGGAGCTGCTGCATGCACAAAGTGAGGGGTTTGGAAGTGCAGTTTGAATGAGATACTCTTTAGGCATCTTCAGTTACCTTATTCCCCCCCCCCCCAAAGCATAACAAAATAAGCTACATCAGCCAATGTAAGCATGTAATAAAAATTGTATATTTTTATATCTTTTATAATTAACATTTCCTGGCAGTGGAATCTTCAACACCACCACAACTTATTTGCAAAATGTATTCACGTTCACAGGTTCAGTTGTTCGCTTGTGGGTTTTACACTGCACATATAAAGACAGTTAAATGACTAAAGCACAGATCTAACCTTTCCAATACAGCAGTTCAAATTGGAAATGCAGCTGCTGTGATCTGTGGGTTTCCCACAAATGGGATTCCGTGGCAGACTGGCCGAGTACTAATGACGTGCTCTTCTGTCTGGTATCTTCCCAGATGCTGTGGCTATGATTTGAGCAGTCCTTGGCTCAGAGAGGGATAGGGGGTGCCTCTCTCTTGTGATGCCCTGTCATGGTCTGGAGCTTGCTCTTGGCTCAGAGCAGGCTAGGGAGCCTTTCTTGTTTAGAATAGAATAGAATAGAATAGAATAGAATAGAATAGAATAGAATAGAATAGAATAGAATAGAATAGAATTAACCAGGTTGGAAGAGAACTTCGAGATCATCGCGTCCAACCAACCTAATCAACTAAACCATGGCACCAAGCACCCTATCAAGTCTCCTCCTGAACACCTCCAATGATGGTGACTCCACCACCTGCCAGGGCAGCCCATTCCAATGGGCAATCACTCTCTCTGTGAAGAATTTCTTCCTAACCTCCAGCCTAAACCTCCCCTGGCACAGCCTGAGACTGTGTGCTCTTGTTCTGGTGCTGGCTGCCTGGGAGAAGAGACCAAGCCCCACCTGGCTACAACCTCCCTTCAGGGAGTTGTAGAGAGCAAGAAGGTCTCCCCCAAGTCTCTTCTTCTCCAGGATAAGCAACCCCAGCTCCCTCAGCCTCTCCTCATAGGGCTTGTGTTCCAAGCCCCTCACCAACCTTGTTGCCCTTCTCTGGACATGCTCCAGCAAATCAACATCCTTCCTAAACTGAGGGCCCAGAACTGGACATCCCTGCTCCTGCTGGCCACACTGTTCCTGATGCAGGCCAGGATGCCATTGGCCCTCTTGGCTGCCTGGGCACACTGCAGGCTCATGTTCAGCCTACCATCGACCAGTTCCCCCAGGTCCCTCTCTGCCTGGCTGCTCTCCAGCCACTCTGACCCCAGCCTGTACCACTGCATGGGGTTGCTGTGGCCAGTGTGCAGAACCCGGCACTTGGAGGTGTTAAATCACATACTGTTGGATTCTGCCCATCTGTGCTGCAGCCTTTTCTGGGATTCAATTTCCCTGGAGCTTTTCCCCTTTCTGCCTTGGTTCAGGTGCAAGGCCTGGGTGAAGCTGTTGGCCTGCTAGAGCAGATTCTTCACCTGCTACTCGGTCAGCATTTGGCTCTTGTCTCTTTATGGTAAGCAGGCCCTCTAGTTAATTGCTGAGTGAGAACAAGGCAAGTTGCCTGACTTCTTGGCTGGTTTAAATACTGTCCCAAGACAATTAATGTCCTTTCATAACACAGAACCCTGATAACTGGACCTATAGGATGAGGCATATCAAAAAATGGCCAGGGGCACACACAATTCACAGCCGTGTTACAAAGTTAATTACACATGGTACATGTTTATCTGGACACCAGGAAGTCGAGGACTGCACATCTAGGGGTGCCTACTATGTTAATCACATGCTCTATACATCTACTTTGGCCATCTGGACCCCAGGGACTGTCCAGGTTAGCACATTTGCAGGTGCTTAGCCCATTGTCTGGGGGCATGTTTGGGGGTTTGACCCTTCAGGACAAAGCACTGCATCATTCATGGTGGTATTACAATACAATACAATACAATACAACAGGTTGGAAAAGACCTTCAAGATCATCACGTCCAACCCATCAACCAATCCAACCCACCTAAATACAATACAGTACCATACAGTACCATACAGTACAAAACAGTACAATACAGTACAGTATTTGCAAATCCATAAATTTAAGTGATTATAAAAGAAAGCATGTGGACTTAATCCCTGCTTGATTGCCATAGTCCCAGGCAGTTGTCCCAGGTAGCTTAGCCCGTCCTATGGGTTGCCATCCAGATAAAAAGTTTGCTCAATTTCTCATACACAACGAGCACTACAAATTATTGCTCCTGTATTTAGTATTCTCTTGGGGCTTGTCAATTGTGCTTTTTTAACTGCATGTGCTTCTGAAGATTTTATTTGGAAGGAGAACCCAGAAATATAAATAAATCATATAACTCATAGGGATGTAAATACAAGCAGCACTACTAAGTAAGTAAATTCTATATTGTCTTTATTTATGTCTGGTTTTCATATAGTCTGTATCAAATAGAATAGAATCATAGAATCAACAAGGTTGGAAAAGACCTGAAAGATCATCAAGTCCAACCTGTCACCCAACACCTCATGACTACTAGACCATGGCATCAAGTGCCATGTCCAATCCCCTCTTGAACACCTCCAGGGACGGTGACTCCATCACCTCCCTGGGAAGCCCACTGCAATGGCTAACAACTCTCTCTGTGAAGAACTTTCTCCTCACCTCCAGCCTAAACTTCCCCTGGCGCAGCTTGAGACTGTGTCCTGGTGTTGTTCTGGTGCTGGTTGCTAGAGAGAAGAGACCAACCCCCTCCTGGCTACAACCACCCTTCAGGTAGCTGTAGAGAGCAATGAAGTCTCCCCTGAGCCTCCTCTTCTCCAGGCTAAACAACCCCAGCTCCCTCAGCCTCTCCTCACAGGGCTGTGCTCAAGGCCTCTCCCCAGCCTCGTTGCCCTTCTCTGGACACATTCAAGTGTTTCGATGTCCTTCTTGAACTGAGGGGCCCAGAACTGGACACAGTACTCAAGGTGTGGCCTAACCAGTGCTGATTACAGGGGCACAATGACTTCCCTGCTCCTTATATAACTCATAGGAAATTAAATACAAGCAGCACTACCAAGTAAGTAAATTCTATATTGTCTTTATTTATATCTATTTTTCATATAGTCTGTATCAATTATGATGGGAGTTCTGGGCATCATATCTACCATGCACAGAATATGCAGGCAAAAGGCAATGGTGTTGCTCAATCAAACATAGAGATTTGTAAAGAAAATGTGAATTTTGAAAATTAAATGTAAATACCTGTTACCAAGGCTACACTGTTGTATCTGTCTTATGATGACTATCAATTTGCTAATATATTTTTACAGCTTTCCAGGAGAAGCACAAAACACAGGCTCCCCAGAGACTATTTCTCCTACCTAAGTGCTTGCTTTGCTGGTGTGAGTGACAGTTGAGGGAGCACTTTAGAGAAAATGCTTCCCATTGTAATATATACCTTTATATCTTATGTAGTAATTCGGTGCACTTACCCATATATTTCTTTCTGATTTATCCAGCATTTGTCCTAGTAGAGAATTGTGATGAATCTCTTTGAAGACTGTTCCATGTATTTGGAAACAGGTGGTGTAGTCTTGAATCGAGGTCGTCATCATCATTGCGGAGTCCAACGGGATGGCATTCAACAAGTCCAACTGCCAGGTGCTGCACTTTGGCCACAGCAACCCCATGCAGAGCTACAGGCTGGGGTCAGAGTGGCTGGAGAACTGCCAAACAGAGAGGGACCTGGCGATGCTGATTGACAGCCGCCTAAACATGAGCCAGTAGTGTGCCCAGGTGGCCAAGAAGGCCAATGGCATCCTGGCCTGCATTAGGAATAGTGTGGCCAGCAGGAGCAGGGAAGTCATTGTGCCCCTGTACTCTGCATTGGTTAGGCCACACCTTGAGTCCTGTGTCCACTTCTGGGCCCTTTAGTTTAGGAAGCACATTGAGACACTTGAACGTGTCCAGAGAAGGACAACAAGGCTGGGGAGAGGCCTTGAGCACAAGTCCTATGAGGAGAGACTGAGGGAGCTGGGATTGTTTAGCCTGGAGAAGAGGAGGCTCAGGGGAGACCTCATTGCTCTCTACAACTGCCTGAAAGGTGGTTGTAGCCAGGAAGGGGTTGGCCTCTTCTCTCTAGCAACCAGCACCAGAACAAGGGGACACAGTCTCAAGCTGCGCCAGGGGAAGTTTAGGCTGGAGGTGAGGAGGAAGTTCTTCACTGAGAGAGTCATTCGTCATTGGAATGGGCTGCCCGGGGAGGTGGTGGAGTCACCGTCCCTGGAGGTGTTCAAGAGGGGATTGGACATGGCACTTGGTGCCATGGTCTAGTAATGGGGTCTGTGGTGAGGTTGGACTCGATGATCTTTGAGGTCTCTTCCAACCTTAGTGATACTGAGATACTGTGATCTCTAGGGTGGAAAAAAGGCCTCTGAAGGATAGACACCTTGGGCGGCAAGGTGGCAGTTTTAATTACTGCAGCCTAAACAATTTCTGATAGAAAGGTCAGGGAGAGAACAAGAACATTTTCCTGAGCAAAAGTCTATCAGTCCTAGGGCTCACCACAAACAAAAAAGCAAGCAAACAAACAAACAAACAGGCAAACAAACTAGATAGAAGGCTTTAAAAGGACTGATTCAGCAGTTAGATCAGAACTGTGGCAGACTACACCAGACAGGCAAAGCTGGTTACATAGAAGACAGAGAGGTGAGGGCAGAAGACTGTTGATTAGGTGCAAATTAAAGGGAGTGATAGAAAAGGAAAAAAAGACAAGAGGTCTTCTACATGAGGTCATGAATTCATGTCACTTTTCTCCATGTAAACCACAGTTATACAGCTGGATGCTTTAGAAGCATTTTTCAGTCCCAGGTAAGGGTCAGGAAAAAAACCCTTTGCCCTACCCAAGGTAGACACCAAAGAGCCTGTGACTCTGTGACAGCGTTTTTCTGTGCATGACTCCCTTAGTACCGGCAACAATCTGAGAAAGACCAGCATGGGCACAAAGAGCATGAGCCAGAACACCAACTGCTGCAGTGAAAACAGCAAACCTGTCCCCTCCTTGATATCCAGAACAAGTTTCTGGCACAGCAGCTCCCAAGGCAAGGTGGTAGTCTGTGGATGGAATTTTTCTGGATGGTACACATAACATTACAGCTCCTGCAGAACTCAGAGCTATGGTTTGGTCCTTCACTAAGTTATGCAAACACAGCTGGGGCTGCAAAGTCTGATGTAACCACTGTTGAATGTCTGGCTCCTTGAAGAGCTCATCAGTCTGGTGCAGCTGCTTGTATCAATTTTATGAGAAACAGAGACCAAATGATACCTCTGCTTTCAAACATACCTCTGCTTTCAAACATTGTCCCCAAACTGATAGGAGTCCTTACCCCAGAGTATGCCTGAATCAGTGCCAGGGAGTTTAATTACTTCTAGCCAATGTCAGCCATAGGGTGGGAATGCCATGGTATTGGGTTGCAGTGGAACACCCCATGAGTCACACCCAAATAGCAGAGAAAATTAAATCCCAGCATTGCAAGGGTTCAATCATAGTCCAAGCAGGAGAACTTAATAAAATATATTATTTTTTTCCCTTACAATTTCTTCATTCAACTGGGGATGCTGCCTTTGCCACTTTTCACACAACCACTAGTCCTGGACCAGTAACAATTCCCCTCCCACCAACAAGTACTCAGCTTCATAAGTGTACTATTCAATGGGGGTCAAAAGACTTGTGTTCAATTTCTAGCTGTGCCATAAGCGTGGCACAAGGTAAACAGCTCCCTTTCCATGTATATCTTGCCTATTACTCCATTTCATAGTTTTCATAGTTTCATAGTTTCAGTCAGGGTTGGAAGGGACCACAAGGATCATCTAGTTCCAACCCCCCTGCCATGGGCAGGGACAGCCCACACTAGAGCAGGCTGGCCAGAGCCTCATCCAGCCTGGGCTTAAACACTTCTAGGGACGGGGCCAAAACCACCTCTCTGGATAACCCATTCCAGGGCTTCACCACCCTCATGGTGAAGAACTTCCTCCTCACATCTAGCCTGAATCTCCCCACCTCCAGCTTCATTCCATTCCCCCCTAGTCCTATCGCTCCCTGATAGCCTGAAAAGTCCCTCCCCAGCCTTCTTGTAGCCCCCTTCAGATACTGGAAGGCCACAATGAGGTCACCTTAGAGCCTTCTCTTCTCCAGACTGAACAGCCCCAACTCCTTCAGTCTGTCCTCATAGGAGAGGTGCTCCAGCCCTCTGATCATCCTCGTGGCCCTTCTCTGGACACCTTCCAGCACCTCCGTGTCCCTCTGGTAATAGGGGCTCCAGAACTGGAGGCAGTTAAAACAGTCTTACCCCTCTCACCTCCACTCAGCTCGCTGACACTTTGAAAGCATTAAAGACGCTTTCCCCTTAAGCTGTACTTTCTTCATTGCACAAGGGTTGGGGGAAAGTCTTCAATAAATAACTTCAGTGCTGGAGGACAGAAAAGCTTTAAAGTAGGATTAGGTCACCTATAGCAGGGTATCAAATAATAAAAATGGCCAAGATGTTTAAGAGATAAACACTACATTATGCCTTTTTAGCTTACCTAATGATATTCCAAGTTCATGATACCTAAAACACTTGGGGCAACACTCTACAGATGAAAGCTTTGATGCCACAGGCAATGTAATTATTGCTTGAAGTGTGCATAGAGTCCTAAATATAAACCTTGGCCCGTGAACTAAAATTACGAAAGGAATTTGGCTCTAGCCACAGAAAGGGTTTTAAAATCTTCTGTCCAAAGCCCTGTTTGATCATGTTTCCTTTGCTGGTTGCAGTATACCATATCAGATACGCAACTACTCAGATTCTTGTGTTTTGGACACTGTATTTGTTAAAATTGCCACTATTTAAGACTTATTAAGCCTGTATTTATTTAGGAATTCCCAAACAGTAATATCAGTTTATAAATTATGCAGCATAGATGCACTTAGCCAGGTATGGCCAGGATGTTTTGGTCAGTGAAGCCTTGACTGCAGACAGCTGTGCTGGGTTTACTGGGGACCCTGTGCTCAGGCCATGCCTGGAGTCTCCAGTCACCTGGTGGATCCTCCTGTCAGAGGCCTGGCCAAGATGCCAAATACCTAAAAATTTTCACAAGTAATCTGTTTTTTCTGCCAAGTGTATCACAGTAGGACCGAGGATGTTGTTTAGTCAAGAAGTGATCTGTCAAATTTCTGTATGAAGCATAATTAAAGTTATGGCGTTGCAACACTTGTCAGCCAAAGGGATATACTGCTCCACTTCCTGGTTTGTTTGTCCATCAAATCTAGTCTTTCTTTAAAACAGCCTACTTAAATTCCCTCAAACTTTGTGTGGAGGGTTAACACCCATTCTGAAAACAAAAAACAAAGCAGGGTGGAGGGCTTGAAGGTACTTTGCCCTCCCTGCAGGGCATTTTCCCCCTGGGAAGCTGTCTGTTCCACTCCCCGCCACCCAGCTAGGGTATAAAAAGCAGGGCATTGCAGCTATTAGCTCTCCTTTTGGCTTCTGCCTCCCCTGGATGAGAGCTACCGTGGCTGCTTTCCTGCTCCTCTGCCACGTGGTCAGGCCTGATCCTTCTCCCTGCTGCCTCCATGCCTCCTCAGAGAGAGACTGGTTTTGTATTATTCCTTTTTTTTGTCCCACTCCCATCCATCCTTGTTCCTTGCCCCTGTAAACTTTACCTGTTATTGTTATATATATATTGTTTAAAGACAACTCTTTACCTCTCTACTTCCAAGCTGACTCCAAATTATTGTTCGGTGGATTTGCTCCTTCCTTTTTTTCTCCCCTCTCTGTTGGGAGGGAGGAGGGGGGAGTGGGGGAGAGATTCTCAGCCTTGCCCCCATCCTAGCTTTTAACTCCCAGTTAAGGCTTAAACCATCACACTTTGCCAAGCATTACAACATACAGTAATGGCACACACAGCTGTTCTACCTGGGAGTAAACACTTTGGAAAAATAGCTAAAAATAATCTCTGAAGTGTTTGGAGAATTTTTGACCGTGGTTTTCAAAGCACAAAATGTTTTACATTTCATCCCAATTACACAATGGAGATGTGCATTTACTGATTTATTTTTCTTTGCCAAACCAAATTAGACATTTATTTTCTTTTACAGATATGCTACAAACTGAGAGCAGCAACTTTACCATATTTCTTGGAAAGTCCACCAGGAAAATTCTTTTATTCTTTATTAATCTGAATTCCCATCTGGAGTGTAAGATTCTAATATCCTTACTTTGATTTTAACCTATATTTAGACAGTACAGTGTGTTGAGACATGACCTTGAATATATTAGTTTCAGACCACTACTTGAGGATCAGAAGAGTCTCTCCCACTGTAATGGAAGATCAGGTTCAGGACCACCAGAGGAGCCTAAACATACATATATCTATGGGATCACATGAAGTTTTAAAATGGAGCAGGGTAGATTTAGCTTAGATATTATGAGGAAGTTCTTCACAATGAGGGAAGTGAAATACTGGAATGGGTTGCCCAGAGATATGGTGGAGGCCCCGTTCTTGGGTAAAATCAAGATCACTCTTGATGGGGCCCTAAGCAACCTGATCTACTTAAAGATGTCCCTGCTCACTGCAGCAGGGTTGGATAAGATGACCTTGGATGGTTCCTTCCAACCCAATTGTGACAGGTTAGGCTGTGCCTTTAAGAAAAAGACAGCTGCAGAATTCTCTAGCTGAACGTTTAGGTGTAAAAAGGAAAACAAAGATTAATTCTAAACTAATTTCATTGGTCAGATGTGAGATGTACCATAGCAAATATCTCTCACATTCTTTCACTCACTCCAGCTTCAGTCTGTCTGGCCGACTTTTCATTTCTTGGCCAGAGCATGCAACTGACCCTGGAATGAAACTGATAACATAAGAGAAACTAACTTTCTTTACAACTGCTTTGAGCTAACGAATTTCCCTTAATATCCTTTTCTCTCTCTTTCTCCTTTTTCGCCTAATTAACTACTAGGGGAAAGGGAAGGAGGGGGAAAGAGGTTTGGGGGGAACCCAAGGTGGGATCCTCCTCAGGAGGATTGGTGTTTGTGTTCTTTCCTGTAAATTCTTTTATAATATTTTAAATATTGTATATTTTGTATATATTCATTGCATTTCATCATTGCTTGTAAAATACAGCATTCACTTCTCTGGCTGAGTTTAGCTGTGCTTTGTTGTTGGTGCATGTGGGCTAAAGCATCACACCACGACTCCAATGCATACTGTGATTCTAAGCAAAAATTGTTCCCATAAAAGAGCTATTAACACTGAGTGCCAGAATGCTGTGAATGTATATGAAACAGATAAACATATACCCGTGTGTATGTAAAACACCATGCAGCTCCATAGCTAGTAAAAAATTGTGAGGAAAAGAGTCAGGTTACAGACTGCCTGCAGCTATTGAAAAAACTACTCTAAATGTAGCCCTTCTCCATACAGATCATATTCTTTGTACAGGATATAGTTCTTGAGAACCGGTGGAAGTGGAAACTTCTTCATGGATGACAGTTTCTGGAGTCTCCTTGCCCCAAGAGTTTACGTATTTTCAGACGACACAGATGTTTCAGTGGGCGAGGGTTATCTAAAAGTAGTGGTGGGAGAAAAAACAGTGGAAGAAATCAATGCCATTATTAATGACTGTAAGGCAGTTTACAATCCCAAAATTTGCTCTGATAGAATTAACATCAAAATCTATAACCTTGGGGCATTGTTGTTTTGCTACTTCTAAATAAAACACCATTCTTTTCACTTTGAATTTGTGCTGATACATGCTGCTGACATTAATCAAACCTCTTCCATCAGACACCTGTCTTTTTTTTGTCTTACTTTTGGAAATATACACACTGCATTCTGTCTCCAAAGCACCCATCTGAACACCTAAGGGAGGACCTTATTTAGTGTAATCAGTGGTAACTGATGAATGATCTCTCCATAGGTGCACATCTTAAAAGCTGCACGTTGAGGCCAGCTGTAGCACCTTCCATTTCTGCTGTAGCAATAAGGCAGCAGGACCAGACTTTACCATGCTTGGGCCTGCTGAGTCTTCTAAACAAATACTTCTTATCAGAATTTACACCAAAGAACACAGTTCAATTTATCCTTCCTGAAGGTAACAAAAGCCTTTAAGGTAATTGAAATATCAGTAGTTAAGACTACCAAATTATTTTGATGCACCTGTGACACTAAAACCAGAGTATTTCCTCTGCATTCTGTTGTAAAGTATCAAAGCAAAATTAAACACAGGGCACCAATTTTAATCATAAATGCTTTACTCTCTAATGGCTGATATTGAATCAGATTGTACTGAAAATGATGAGGAAAAGTATACAAGTATATAAAAGTGTATATATATATATGTAAAAGTATATAAAACTTGTTCATGCAAAGAGAACATCTAATGTGTTCCCCAACAGATTTAAGTTAAGGTGAGGGAACTCTATCACCACCTAATGTGAAGCATACATAAGAACCATTATTCAATTACAGTATGAGCAATTGCAACTCTAGATTTATATCATGTAAATCAGAGTTAGGAAATGATGGTACACAGATTGTGATGGCATGCTCATTATCACCACCTGGAACATAATGGGATCTAAACCATGCTTTCATAATAACCCTTCAATGATTAATAGATTTCAAGGATCAAGAGAGCATAAAGAAGGATGGAAGTGTGAATGATATTCTTCAATTTAAAAAGTTGTGCCCTCTGGCAGTGCAATGACTCATGTCACATGGGTTAACAAGGAGTTTGAACAGTACATCAGTGGTCCTGCTTAACTAAAAGGGCTCCCCACACAACAGTGATACTCCTTATGAGGTTAACTCTCACCAATACCTGTTTGCCATATTCCAGTCCAAAACATTCCAGTCCAATTAACTAATTCATGACCACCGGCAACAGGACTGGATGAGAGACACAACCTGGTTCTTAGTATGATGATGAATGTGATCTGACATAAGCAAATAAAGTCTCCATTAATAAATCTTAACATCATTAAAAGGAAGTTAGACATTTACCCAGTATCTGACGTATCTCTGGCCATTCTTTCTGTGTTTCTAAGATAAACTTAAATTTTGTGCACAGAGGGACGTAATCCATGTAATCTATAAAAATACGAACCACTTTTCCTGCTAAATGTTTCAACCAAGGAACAGCAATGAAGTCACAGAACTGAAAAGATAAACATACGAGGTCATAATTTCAAAGCACATGCAGAGGAATGCCAAAATAACACATTTCAAAGCAATTACATAAGATAATTTAAACAAAATATTAGCAATGACCTTTAACACTAATAAACTAATGCCTAGGTAGGTTACTTTAAAAGGTAGTTTCTTCCATGATTAACTTTTGTGATCCCTTAATTCATTTGGATAGGCCTGAAGGCAAATAACTATTACAACATTGCTCTAACTTGTGGCATTTAGAGACTGGATGGAGTGCTTGGTGCCATGGTTTAGTTGATTAGATAGTGTTGGATGATAGGTTGGACTCAATGATCTCAAAGGTCTTTTCCAACCTGGTTAATTCTATTCTATTCTATTCCATTCCATTCCATTCCATTCCATTCCATTCCATTCCATTCCATTCCATTCCATTCCAACTGTTTTGTTCAACAGTGATCTCCTTCTGGAAGCACACGTACTCCATTGGTTAGGACAGGAACAGAAATTCCTGAATCATGATGCATGATTTCTTACAACGTCCTTTCTGAATCTCTGCTATATGTACCCTAAACTAAACCCACTCTATGTACAGATTTTTCTCTGTCTCCAAGAAGAAGATGAAAATTGGTTGGTTGATTTTTAGGGTGTTTTTAAAAAAAGGATTTTGCCAGTATGTTAATCTTAATCCTGCTCTGTAACCTGGAATCTTTAAAGCTGGGTAATGGAAAGAGCAAAGTGAAGAGAAGGAAGGAATGTTAGGTATTTACTGGATTATCCTTTATTACGGAGGAAGTCCACCCGGGGAGAATATCTTCCTCTGGAGTTGACCACACAAAAGAATTTCCAAAGATATCTTGATGCATACAGTCAAAACACATGTCCACATTATATCCATGATTGAGCAACAGCCTCAGCATCACCTCGTCATTCAAGGCATACTGAATGGCACTGGGAAAATGTGTATCATTAACCAACATGAAATAGCAATTGACATTTGCTCCATATGAGAGAAGCAGCCTTACAATTTCATGGTTGCCAGCCCTCACTGCCACGAGAAGACAGTTTAAAGGATCCTTGTTTGGATTTGCCCCTGCTTTGAGCAGTATTTCAGTGCAAAGTATGTCATTGTTAGAAACAGCAAAATACAGTGCGGTTTTCCTTTCATCATCATAACCATTTGAAATGTGTTCAGCCATCAGAGTATTGACATCAAATCCATTTTCAATGAGCAGCTCTAAGCACTGTGAATTCTGACCATCTGCTGCTGAATGAACAGGACTCAACCCACTTTTCTGAATTGCAGTTTGGGATGTGACCGCAATGAGATACTTCAGGGCCCTAGAAAACAGTGAATAAAACTAGTTAGGTATTGCTTCCCTGCATAAAGAAAGCAGCCCTCATCAAGCTCTATGCTACATTACCAGCTAGACACTTTACACAAATACAGAAACACCAGGGCTGAACAATGTCAAAGAAGATCTTGTGTTTATATCAGTTTTTCACTTAGTTCTAAGGAGTATGTTTCATGACCTTACGCCACACCGTATCTTAAAGAAAATGTAAAGTCCAAGCTCATACTCACAGGTAATGCCCCTCGTAAGCTGCTTTGTGTATGGGAAGCAGTCCTGCCTTATTTGGCACATTGCCACTTCCTCCATATTCCAAAAGAAGGGCTATGCAGTCTGGATTACCTCCTCCGGCTGCCTCAAATAGTATTGATGCACCATCATCTGCTAAGGCCTGGACATCTCCACCTTGAAGGAAGATACAGAACTCACCATTATGTCCAAAGTGGCTTGCAGATCATCATAAAAATGAGCATAAAGTACTTTCCTCTTCATCTTCAGGTGTATGTAAGTAAACTAGAACATGAAATGTTTCCAGTGGCAAATTTACATCTCAAAAGCAAAACAAGAGTTGTAAAGATACAAGTTCAAATGCTCATCGGAGTGGGCTCTGCTTTAACTGTATACGTTATAATTGCATTTTTAATTACATTATACAATTACATTATTAAAAACAATGTAATTTTGAGGATGGGAGGGAGAATGGGAGGAGAGGAAGGAGGGGATAAAGAGGAATAAAGAAGAGCATGTATAGCAGTAAGTCCCTTGATTGAAATGGATTGGTACCAACTCTGCCACTTTTTCACATGCTTTAAGGAAATGTGTGAGCATCACTCCAGTCTAACGGGGACAATCATACAGGCTTCCTTTCCTTCCAAGAAACAAAATCTTCTCATTCTCCTTTTCCATGATCACTCAGTAACTAGGCAAGATGTATGTCAGTACAGAGGTGTATTTCCCGTTTACCTGACTACATACCCTTATGAATGAGGTGCTCCAGCACATCACAGTGACCATATTCAGCGGCAACACCTAATGGTGTTACTCCATATCCATCCTTAAGGTTCACATTTCCACCGTTCTTCAGAAGAAGGGCAACAATATCTTTGCGTCCCTGTTTTGCTGCTTCATGCATTGCTGACCAACGTTTTGCGCATGGCTGGTGGATACTACAGTTGTGTTTAATCAGAGTGGATACCATTGCAAAAGAGCTGTTTCTTACAGCTTGCAGGAAGGTATGTTTAAAAGGAAGAAAACAATACAATTACACTTTCAGGTATGCTGTCATGAAAAGGCACGCTCAAGTTAAAGCAACAGCTTATTCTTGTACCCTACTTGTACCTTAAGATGGTCAAACAGGATTAGGTTGGTAGCACCTGAAGATACAGAGAAGGTACTTTGAACAAAAGATTTTATTATGAGCATCTCAGTGATGACCTAAAGCATAGGGAGCATCTTTAGAATCAGCTAAGTGATCACCTGAAGCATAGTAAGTGCTGAACTGAATGCCATACGGTCACCAAGTGCTGGGCATTTAGTTTCATTTAAAAAGATGACCAGCATCTAAACCACACCACCCAGCAGGAGTACTTAGCTGAGAGGAAGTGCCACCCATTCACTTTGCTTAAACACAGGGAGAGGAGGCAAATACCGATAAGAAGTGGAGTTTCTCCTTTGTCATTTTTGGTATTGGGCCAAACACCCTTTTCCAGTAAGGTTTGTACATTTTCCACAAAGCCAGCCTTTGCTGCCAGCGTCAACGGTGTTTCTCCATCGCATGTTTTGTATTCCCACATCGTTTTGTAAGATGCTAGGAGAAAGTGAGAAAAGATAAAACAAAGTTAAAGCACAAAGCTGTTAATGCATACACATGTACCAGAAATCCTAAGAAATGCTAAGTCTTTTTGAAAATTACTTTTAATTAACCTAACTAGTACTGCCAAACACACTGAATAGTAATTTTTCCTCTGGAGGTTTCTCAACAAAACATTAAAAACAATCCAAATTCTTTGATGGTGAGGCAACTTTCCACAAAGGAAAATTTGCCTAAATATTTAAACACCATAAGCAAGACATGCCATGGAAGGCTTGAGCATACTTTTTTTTCAGTAAACAGTTTTAGTTTGTTGTTGTGGATTGCTCGTTGTTCTGTTTCTTTGCTGCTCCCCTTATCTTATGGCATATTTTTACCTTACCATCTAAAATGACTTCAAGTATTTGCTGAATTGGCTGAGCTGCAGCCTCATGCAGTGGAAACCACCCTCTCTCATCAGCTTCATCCAAAGCATATTTCTGTTTCACAAGTTCTTGGAGCCCAAATACTTGACCTTAAAAAAAATCCAACAGATAAATGAGATGCAGTTGGAAAAATAATACATGGAAAGCTGTTTTACAAAGGGACTATTTTATTTTAGGGGTTTTACCTTGCTTTATGGATGTTACAATTTTCCTATTTTCCTCACTAGGTGGCACATAACTATAAAAAACAAAACAAAACAGCAGAAAATGAAAAATATAAACAAAAAGTAGATTAACTACATTGTTTATTCAATATTTTCCATTAGGTTCTCAATTGAGCCAACTTTCCTTTAAATACATCAACTACAATCTTAATTAGCCTTGTGACCTCCTAACTTACATCGTCAGAGTATCCCAAGGTCTTACATTAGGTGTAATTCCTGCTGCAGGCTATCCTGATAAAAGTCCTAATTTTTTAAAGTATCCTGAAACTGACCAAAAAAAAGCTGTATTTGCCCACATTACAGAAATAAGCCCTTTATATTCAGCAACCTTAAACAGTGAATGAGAATGTGATGGCATCAGAGTGCTGATATTCACCAATTAAGTAGGCTTACCAATTAGGTAGGCTTACCAATTAAGTAGGTACCATTTTCCCTGAAAAGGAGTCGTAATGTTTTTAACAATAACGTTTAAACTTCCATGAGGTGGAATTTAAACACTGATGCCTGCTAGTTCCTTGAGATATTGTGGTGATAAAAGCATATTAAAAAATAGAGCAGATCTAATAAAAAGAAGTAACAAAAGCACAACAAAACACAGGAAACACAACAGGCAACCAACTAGAATACCCAGTGGCTCTGCTGAGAGCCTTCACAGATAAAAGAGATTCTGGTTCTACAAGAGAAGCCACATTAGACTCAAACTCTTATTAGATCCCACAAGATATGAGGAAAGGCTACCAGTCTCCTAAAACTTACATTTCTATTTCTTTCCATTTTAGACAGGGCAGTCTACAAAATATATTTATGTCACTACTGCCACAGAACTTTTAAGGTGACATTTAGCTTTCTCTTAATAGGCATTTTTCAACATACACTTTTCATAAGAAGGTAAATGGCCTGAAAAGCTAAGGGAAGTATCTCATCACCCCATATAGCTGGGCTGACTCCTACATTTCCTAATCACAGGAACCACCCCTAAATATAACTTTAATGTCATGTATGAACCCTTGCTGAAGACTCCCGTGGGATTTTATTGTTATTCTCGTCTGGCTTTTTTGGTACACATGTATCTAAGTGCACATAGAAAGACTGGGATACTGTTACAATTACAGAGCAAACAGATTACTAACAAATCTAAATTTATTGTCTTTAAAGTTTGAGGCTTTAGAAATGTTTGAGAAAGAAATAAATAAGCTCCAACATTTCTATTTTACTCCCTGTTTACAGTCATTGCTTCAGACAGTGCTTCACTGAGGGAGGCTTACTAGCCAAACTAAGGACTGTTTAAAGCATGACATAAAGCACTAAATATCAATGTCTCAAAACACTGTTAAAAGATGGTATCATCTCCAACACATACTGGAATGACAGTACCTGCCATTACAGCTGGAAGAAACTGGTGGCTTGGCCTCATTTGACTCTTCAATGCTAAGCTGGATGGCATACTCAGTGAGTGGATCTTCAACTAAATCTTCTCCTTCATCCATCCTTTTTTTTTGTAGTGAGCTATAATCCAGAGAAGGGCAACAAAGCTGGTGAGGGGTTTAGAGCACAATCCCTATGAGGAGAGGCTGAGGGACCTGGGGTTGCTTAGCCTGGAGAAGAGGAGACTTGGGGGAGACCTTCTTGCTCCCTACAACTACCTGAAGGCAGGTTGTAGCCAGGTGGGGGTTGGTCTCTTCTCCCAGGCAACCAGCACCAGAACAAGAGGACACAGTCTCAGGCTGCACCAGGGGAGGTTTAGGCTGGAGGCGAGGAAGAAATTCTTCACAGAGAGAGTGATTGCCCATTGGAATGGGCTGCCCGGGGAGGTGGTGGAGTCACCATCATTGGAGGTGTTCAGGAGGAGACTTGATAGGGTGCTTGGTTGCATGGTTTAGTTGTTTAGATAGTGTTGGATAATGGGTGGACTCGATGATCTCAGAGGTCTCTTCCAACCCGGTTAATTCTATTCTATTCTATTCTATTCTATTCTATTCTATTCTTGTGCTATTTTGAAATTCACACAAAAATATACTGCTAAAAATCATATCCCACTTAAGGCATTTTAAAGATCAAGTGTTTACATACATTTATTTTACTTTAATAATGTTCTGGCAAGTTTATTTCCTGACATACCAATCAGGAAAAGCTCTTTTAATTTTTTCACACACTACATTGGTCATATTGACAAACACTGCACAATTTTGTAAACCATAAAAAGAAACTCTGCTTTAGAAAGTTGTAATTAAGTCAGAGAACATATGATTTCAATACATGAACAGTAAAAATTCTTACCTCATGAATGATTCCTATCCAACACAGGCATTCACAAGGAATTTATGAACACAATTATAGAACAAAATTATAGAACAAAAAAAACAACACTCAAATTGCTTGAGAATTATTTATAGAGAGGGTCTGTAATTCAAAATGAAAGACATGAGCACACATGGTCACAGGGGTGATCACACTAATTTTTCAGGGTTTACACAAACATCAAATTGTTTCAGAGAAGGTCTGAACTAAGTTGACTCTCTCACATGGGGAAAACCGTTTTTTCTTGCTTCCTTCCCCCAGGGTGGCAATGGCAGCAAATACAAGATGGATCCACAAACCAGTGCTGTTTGGACACAGGTTTTCATCAGGTGAAAGCCAACATACCACTAGAATTTAGATGGTGACACATCATCCTGTTCTGAATTCAGAAGAACTTTACTGCTTTTTCAGTGCTTAAAGGGGGAGCTAGTAAGAGAGATGGGGGCAGACTGTTAGTAGGGCCTGTAGCAACAGGACAAATGGAAATCTTTTTTCAACTAAGAGCAAGCAGATTCAGACTAGATACAAGTAAGAATTCTTTTGCAATGAAGGTGGTGGAAGACTGGAACAGGTTGCCCAGACTGATGTCCCATCCCTGGAAATATTCCAAATGAAGTTGGAAGGGACTCTGAGCAAGCTGATGTAGTTGAAGATGTCCCTGCTCAGTGCAAGGAAGTAGGACAAGATGACTTTATTAAAGGTCTTTTCCAACCCAACACATTCTATGACTTTATTAAATGTTTTCAGCTGTAACCAGTACTCACCTGTCCTGGAGCTGGATAGGAATGTTTTCTCAAATAAAACATAAGGAATTGGAGAGAAGTCATACCAAATGCAAAGCCTGTTTGATGTTAACATAATAATATACAAGAGTTTTGGACTTTACAGGCAGGTAGCTGTACAACAAAACATCACAATGCTCATGTGCCATTAATTGTCACCTCTAATGATCATCAGTATATTTAAAGACAAACCAAACCAACCCAACAAACCCTAAACCACAAAACAAACACAAATATTGCACGATTACACTGCCAAGGCATGGTCTAGCAAACCAGACTAAGGGCTTTGGAGTCTCTGCACTACTCCTGCAGCCATGAAGTTTAACAGACATTCACAGCAGTTGGGTAGATAAGCCGGCATGATGGTCAAGCCACGACAGCTATTATTTTCAAGATGTGAGTGCAATTGGAAAGCTCCATGGATTAGTGACAGAGTATGTCAAACCTTTTAACTAGAGTCACCAGCTTAAACTCAACATGCTCATATCAACTTTAACTATGGCTTAGGTTCACTATGCTTTTTTTTGCTAGTGATGATATAACAACGAAACACCTTCCTAGTAAATTGTAATAGGAAGGTCTGTTGCTCTTTACACCATCTTCCTGTAGGTTGTTGAAGTGTAAAATGTAGTATTAATGTATTATGAATGATACATAAAGAACCAAAACACCGAACAAAGCAGCTGTGTCTTTTTTTCCTAAATGCTGCCACAAGTTTTTTTGTTAACCAGAATGTAAAATTCTCAACATGAATAAGGCCTTGAAGCTGAGTCACTCTTCTTCACCTCTTGTTGTCAAGGTACTTCATTGACAGGCAGGAGAATTCTCAGACAAGGGTCTTTAGTGCATTTTTCTTCACATTTTCTTAAACACCTCTCCAATTCTGATGCAGCTTAAAGCTTCCAACATTTTACCCATGAATACAAACCGTTTGGAAGACTGACAAATCTTTTCAGCAGCGATTTTGGACTAGGAATTTTAGAAATGCATGCCAATAAACATATCTACAACCTCTTCTTGCCATCAGCTAAAAAGAAAGTGCATTTTACAGTAAATCAACATTTCACTGGCAGTTGGGAGGCGCTACTAATGAGGCTAAGCAGTTAGTTCACATAATTTAAGGGAAAATGTGTAACATTCATAATCTCATTTCCTCTGCAACAGCTTAAGCATGAACAGAAACTGCCTCTCCTTTCTTCACACCTTTGCATTCTGAAAGCCCTCCATTTGAAGACTTCATGCCACTGCTGAAATTTTTGAGGTATCTCTTTAATGAATCATGCTCACACTATCCAATCTACATGGATGGACCTTTCATACCCTGCAAGCCCTACTGAAATTGCTGCCCCTAGGAAAATTGAGACTGAAAATTCTTGTATTATAGCCCATCATATTATATGTGCCCTAAAGCCTGAACTGAAAGGACTCCTGAAGACATAGAAGCCTTAGGTCCTCTCCTTGCAGACTCTATGAAAAAACACTGGTTTGGTATACTACAGTATCTTCATGAAGACAGTCAGATACAGTTTAGGCCTGAGAGGTGATCAATACCCTCCAATGTCACCAATGCCCAGAAGAGTTAAGAGCACAGAGAGTCATTTACCAAGATTTTTTTTTTCTGGAAAAAAAAGTATTGCTTTTCTACCTCCACTTTACCTCCCAAAAATCAGAGAAATAAATTAGTTTACCAGTAATCATACAAACTTGTTTTCTTTTTTTCCAGTCATCCAACATCCAAACCCATTTGGTCAGCGACCTTCTGCTTTGCTATATTCCCCAGAAGTAATAATGCCACAGGCAACAGAGAGCTCTGCTTGAAAACAAGCTTAACCAGAAAAGTCTCAGATGAGGAGTATTTCAGAATTGCTCTATGTACTGCTTTTAAATTATGCCACAAAAATTAATAACATATTGCCAAATGAGAAAGTTAGAAAGGTAACAAGGGATTATGACATGGCAGAGTAAGTATAACACAAAAAGCTAACCACAGCATGAGTGCTGGACACATGGCCTGGGGTCTATACATGCTTTGAGATCCTGATTTGCTATATCACTGCTGTGCTGAGGCAACAAGATCTGACTGAAGAAGCGTGGATGTTCCACTAGGATCACTGTGGAATATAAGAGCATGGCTGGTACACTGAGCAGCAGCAGAGACATCCCTGCTGCATTACATGATGTGGCAACAAAAAGGCTAAATGCTCAGCAGCAAAACCCTCTTCTATTGACCTACAGAAGTTTCACAATTACCAGATTCAGGCAGTAAATCACTAGAAACAGTGCCAAATGCTTATGCTAAACAAGTGTTTGCATTACCAATATTCTTCTTAAACACCATTTGGAGCAGTCTGATATTTTTTTCAAATTATGCCTGAAAAACTAGGTATTACTTCCTGCTGTTTTCCTTATAATAAGGAAAAAAAAAAAGTTTTGCTCTCTTAAGTTAATGTTTTTTTCACTGAAAAAAAAAATAAATCTGAACTTCTTGCTAATCATGGAAGTTGTGTCTATCCTTGGAGAGAAGCATGTTCATCACTTTTAAACACATTTAAAGTTCTGTGTTAATGTTATTCTAATTTCTTTATCCTTAAAATAAACTAGACAATCCTAGATTTGCTCTCTATAAATAGAAGGCCCTTAGGCATGCAGAGGTTATTCATAGCAATAAAAGACAGAATAGCAGCCTCAATTTGGACTCAGTCTATTAAATATCATAGTTTTACATTATTTCTGTTAGTCTAATTGGCGAGCATACCACATATTCTCACCTTTTCAACCCATTATCTTGCCACTGTTACTCTGGGGCCTGCATTTTGAACAGCCAGGAATGGTGCCCTGCAAGCTGATGTGTCCTGTGATGCTTCTAAAATTAAATACACAGTTGCTAGATAAATTAAGGTCTGACCTTGTACAACTGTAACATGAGCAGATTTGCCCCACAGGAAAGAATTACACATGACTTCTCTAAAATCTCGTCAAATGTAACATGAGGTCTGGATGGTATAATAATATTACCTGTGCCCTCATTGGTTCCGCAGCTCTCATTAAGAAAATAAATAATTTGCCAACATAGTCTCAAGGGTTACATTAACAAAATCTGGTAACATATTTATATAAATTAAAACAAATCTGAAAAGGTTTAGCCTTTAACTAGCTGTAGAGCCCACCATATGACATCACCAAACACTATAATCTCTCTCCCTGAAGCAAAGCTTTATAGATTCAATGACAGCCCATTTTAACACTTATTAAAGTAGATTTAATAACTGGAAATTGGGCAGAGAAGCAGGAGGCACAGCATCACGGACAGAAGTGAGGCAAAGTAAACCTAGAGTAAGATCAATAATAGCAGTACCAAACAAGTTAAATCACAGAAACGGGATGATGAAGAAGCTGTATACGTATCACTGATGCAATACCTCAGTCTTGATTTGATTTTAGCCAATTACTGTTTCTTTACCAAAATGAACAGATAATAAGGGAACAAAACAAACTGAACCAACTTAACTGGAACGGTTCTTATGAAATGAAATTGTACACTGTGAACTCTTCCATGCCCCACGATTCACTTGCATTTATAGAACCATAAAACAGTGAGCTTAACTAAGGCACTACATGCATCTCATCTTTGGACACAAGATCAAGAAAACCATTTAATGATGACAAACAATACTCAGTGCAACTTCTTTTGCCAGTGTGACCCAAGTAAGTGTGGCAAGCCTCCAAAACAACCAGTACAACAAGAACAGACAGAAACAGTACTGAGACACTGATCTGCTGCTAGCCAAGAGATGTTAAGAACAGAAAAATATTCTCATATAATTTACAAAAGTAAAATATGTATTATATGAAGAACACATTTTGTTTACTTTTGAGCTCTTTCACTTCCTTTACACAAGGACACTACCAGAACCAGTACCTATCCCCATTACAGACACAGTATTGTTTTGCTTTTCAGGTATTTTTCAGTCTTTTGCATCGCTATGTAAGCAGGGCCTGATGCACTTGGTTTAGTAGTCATGAGGTCTTGGGTGGCAGGTTGGACTTGATGATCTTTGAGGTCCCTTCCAACCTTACTGATTCTATGATTCTGTGATTCTAATGGTTACACATAATTGCCAGGTATAAAACCATTGGTCAATTACATTCCATGCATGTAAAGTCAGAATAAAGACAGACTCTTGTCCAGATAGCAAATCACAGATGGCAATTTGCAAGACTTCACAGTGAGATGAATTCCTTGGTGAGACAAAAAGGGAAGAGAAGTCACACCTACAGTAAGGCCTTCTTAGGATGCCTACGCTCTGTATATTAACACATGGGATAAGGCTCCCCACAGAGTCTCCAGTGTTAAACAGATAATAAACTGTGAAATGCTATGTGGGTGGTTTGGGGGTTTTGTTTTCAAAACCAGGCAGTTATTAAATGTACTTAGGTCACACTTGTTAGGTCTTGGCACTGTTATAATTTGAAATAAATTATGTATTGAATCATGTTGGGGAACTTCCTACCATATCACTTCATGATTGATTTAAGGAACTCTCTCATCAACTTACTGTTTTCTACTCTGTACTAGGATGTGGCAAGGATAGCTACACGCTTGGGTTGTCTACACAGAACTACTGTTTGAACAATACTGAACTGACTGGCTAAAGAAGTCACCACACACACAATTTGTGCTGTGGCCTGCTACTGAAACCAGGATTTTTTTACTATTTTTTTTTTCTGTCATCACAAAAAAGGGAAAAAATTCAGAGTGGCCCAATAAAAAGGGGCCACATTTTAAAAAAAATGTCACTTTGGTAGGAAAGAAGCCCCAGGTCTCTCTGATGCAGTTATGGAAATTAGGAGATCAGGAGCAAGCCAAATGAATTAGAAAGAAAAAAATATCTAAAATATTAACTATATAAAGTCACAACACAATTACTATCGAATTCTACTCACTATGCAAAACTCACCCTTTAAGTAAGCATAAGATTTAACTCCACCAATAATTTAAACCTTCTTTCGATTGCTCTTTCCTCCCATTCAATCTCAAGTCCCTTAATTAAGATTTTCATTCCCATTACTATTGTAAAGCTCTTTTTTCTTTATGAACTGATCACATTAACTCAGAAATTGCCTCTTTGCCATATTCTATTACAGTGTTCCCTATTGTTAACTCTTTTAATACAATTTCTTGGTCAAACAATTTCACATCTTAAATTCATAGCAGGTATATGAATGCTTCCACATAACAACAAATTCCAGAATACTTATGAATACTGAGATAGAAAGTCATAGTATCTTAGTATCAGTCAGGGTTGGAAGGGACCACAAGGATCATGTAGTTCCAACCCCCCTGCCATGGGCAGGGACACCTCACACTACATCAGGCTGGCCAGAGCCTCATCCAGCCTGGGCTTAAACACCTCCAGGGATGGGGCCTCAACCACCTCCCTGGACAACCCATTCCAGGGCTTCACCATTCTCATGGTAAAGAACTTCCTCCTCATGTCCAGCCTGAATCTCTCCACCTCCAGCTTCATTCCATTCCCCCTAGTCCTATCACTACCTGATAGCCTGAGAAGTCCCTCCTCAGCCCTCTTGTAGGCCCCCTTCAGATACTGGAAGGCCACAATGAGGTGACCTCGGAGCCTTCTCTTCTCCAGACTGAACAGCCCCAACTCCTTCAGTCTGTCCTCATAGGAGAGGTGCTCCAGCCCTCTGATCATCCTCGTGGCCCTTCTCTGGACACCTTCCAGCACCTCCATGTCCCTCTTGTAATAGGGGCTCCAGAACTGGAGGCAGTACTCTAGGTGGGATCTCACCAGAGCTGAGGAGAGGGGGACAATCACCTCCCTTGACCTGCTGGCCACACTTCTCTTGATGCAGCCCAGGATCTGATTGGCTTTCCAGGCTGCAAGTGCGCATTGAGAGCTCCTGTTGAGCTTCTCATCCACCAGCACCTCCAAGTCTCTCTCCTCAGGGCTGCTTTTCCAGCCAGTCACTGCCCAGCCTGGATTTGTGCCTGGGATTGCCTCGACCCAGCTGCAGGAGCCTGCACTTGGTCTTGTTGAAGCTCATGAGGTTGTCTTGTGCCCACCTCTCCAGCCTGTTGAGGTCCCTCTGGCTGGCATCCCTTCCCTCCAGCGTGTCTGCTACACCACACAGCTTCGTGTCACCAGCAAACTTGCTGAGGGTACACTCAATGCCACTGTCCATGGGACCGACAAAGATGTTGAACAATCATCAAGCTCAGGAAGATCTGATTGATAGATGTATGCATATACATCCCTTTAATATTTTTGTTCAAAAAGAATGTAATACTCTATCTAAACTTCTGCATCATTTCTAAATTAAACCCCATTCCCAGGCATAAAAAATGTTTACTGTTACACACTGTATTACTTACTGACCAAAGTATTTATTTTTTACATACATATTCCAGAAAATGTAGAATTCACGTATTACAAACATCCACAAACTCTTAACACAAATGTTTCATGAAAGAATGAGGCTAATACACATTTGGATCACATATACTGCACCAAAACTTCTGCTTGAGTGGATATAAACTGCCTTATTTCCAAGTATACATCTGGCAAGACTGCTCTAGCAGCAGCCAAACATACGCCTGAAACTTTCTTGAAAGAATTGACTCATGAAAGGGAGCTTTGAAATGAACTCTGAAGCTTGGATTAAGCAAAACATTTTGGATAGTAGAGCAAATCAGAAACTAAACCTGTAATAGTTCTGAGAACTCACTACTGGCAGTTAGTTATCACTTGGCAAAAACAAAGTTATTTTCAAGTACTGTTATCAACCATATACCACACAGCCCAGTATACACTGCATCATTGCAAGAAACGTGCTGAAAATCTAAATGCAACACACAACCTTTGACTTCTACATGATGCATTTCTGGTAACAAACTTCTAAACACTCCTTTAGGAATTTCTAAGTTCAGCTAATTGATTATAGGCGGCCATAAGCAGCTTCATATAGACAGCTTCACTAGTAAGAAACACATTTATACTTAAAAAGGGATATTCAAATCCATGTCGTGCAAGTACAGCACGACATGAACTTAGTGTCCGTTATCACATTACCTTCCTACCTAAAAGCACTGGGCTCGAACTTTGGCTACCTGCAAATCGGACACAGCTCCTGAATAAACACTGTGAGACAGCCTACGATGGTTTCAGGGGCAGAAACCTGCGAGTACAGGCTTCGCCTCCTCTCCCAACACACGGAAAGTAAGCGAGGCTAGGCCGCACCCAGCCAAGGCTGTGTAGCCAACCGCCACACAGGCGCGGCGGGATCCCCGCCCTGCGGCACCGCAGCCAGGGCCTAGACGCCTGCCCCCCAAAGCAGCAGCCACATCACAGTCATAGGCTTTTTCAGAGTGGGGAAAGCCTACTGAGCTATGGCGGCCGGGCCAGTACCAGCCTCCCAGCTCCCGTATATGCATGAAACGGCGGTGACTGCCGGGCTGGGCAGAAAATTAGCCGCCCAGACTCCCCTGGCAGCACCTCAGGCCACGCGCATGCGCATTACCTCGGCGCCCAAAGGTGGTGCTTGCGAGGGGTAGGGCCACGAGCCTTGTGGCATGCGCACTTTACCCTGCTCGTCGGGATCCGTAGCGGTGGCCACTGTGACGCATGCGCAATCGGTCGCCCTTCGCCAAGTCCTCTAGCCTGTGCCGGAATGCCCTCGGAGCCTCGTCCGCGCATGCGCCCGGCTGCCCCGCGTCCTGCGGTGGGCGGCGGAGGTGCCGCATATCGCGACCATGGCGGGGGCCTTGAGGAAGGTGAGGCGCCGCGGGGAGATCCTTGAGCTGGGTAGTCTGCCGTGTTTTCCTCCTTTATGTCTGTGTCTCCTCACGCTGCTTTGCTCTGACGGGTTTCTGGGCAGACGAAGGGGTGCCCGGGACGGAGAGGTGACAGTGAGCGGAGCGCCGGGCCTAGAAGTGATAGAGGGAGAGCGGGGCCCGGTTCCCCTCCCCAGCCTACGGGAGACGGCAGCAACTGTGTGCGTAGAGGTCGGAATCATCGTCTGAGGAGAAAGAATGAGGCGGGTTAACTGCAGCTCACCCCAGTGAGAAGGCTTTTCAGCTGCCGCTTTATGATGTTGGCGCGCACACACATCCCTATTCCTTGTTTCTCCTTCACCTCCGTGTGCGCTGGATTAAAACGCTGTAAATCTGTGGGATCGCGTATGTGCGGTAGAAGGCACATGTCGTCAAGTGGTCTCCGTGTGGTGTATGTTGAGTCAAAATAATCTGGGTGAAAATAGATGCTCAGGTGTGCTATGTTTATGCTCTTCCTGCAGACCACCGGACTTGTAGGATTGGCTGTATCTGAAAACCCTCATGAGGTATGTCGTCTGTAATATTCTGTATTTAGTGCTAGTGTTAACAAAGCTTTTTGTTACGTATTTGCACGTGGAGGTGCCCTGTGTGAAGTGTAAATTAATGGAAGTGTAAAAATATTCTGAAGTGATAAAGGAAGAAAATTCTTAAAGGTTTCATTCACATAATTTGGAGGTATTTTGCAGGTGTATTTTTTGTTGCACTTGGAAAAAAATTTCTTGCATTACTACTTTTATGAGCCAGTGTTTGATTTCTCTCATATCTGATGCAAAAGTAAAGAATTCTTTAAATTTGGTTCTTTATAAATGTAATTTTCCCTTCACAGGCATATGGATTTTACTGCCTTGTTATGTTGTGTTTCCAAGAAGTAGTGAAATAGCTGTACTAAAGGGATAGGCTAGTCTTACACCATAGAACTTCTTGTGGTACAAAGCCACAGCAAGGCCCTGTGATGGCAAGTACTGTTGAGATTGGAGTACTTTGTTGCTTCTTCAGAACCACAGTTCTTGTCACAGTTTGTTACTGTATTTTTACCACCTCAGGTTCAGTGATGAAACTATATTTGCCACATCGTGCTTTCTCATTTAGGAAGCATGAGCTTTGAAAGGACCTCATTGATTCAATAATTCTTTAGTTTCTCCACTTTGAAATTTATCACTGTGCAACAATGTTATTTGAAAAATTATTTTGCTATTTGGGAATGTTGTAAAAAAAGAACCATTGAAAAAAAATCATACTCTTCTGTACAGATGATTCTAGCTCAGCCACCTTCTGGATGATCTTATTACAGTTTTTTTTCCAGTGGCTTAAAGCCCAAAAGAAAGAAACCAACAATTAAGTTGAAGTATAGATTCTGTGTCAGTTGCCTCTTTGTTTTTTGTTTTTTTTTTTTTTTTCTTCAGCTGGATACAGCCACCCAGAGAAAATGCATCCCAAAAGTTGTGTTTTCTTCCCCCCAACTTGTTGTTTACTATATTTAAATCCAACATTAAAAAGTTTAAAGGTTTAGTTTAATTTCAATTGGTCTGTGACTCAGAACTTTGCACCAGCATGAGGATAAGTGCCCCCAAAATATAATCATTTTATGCTTGGGTAGAATGGAATAGAATAGAATAGATTAGAATAGAATAGAATTAACCAGGTTGGAAAAGACCTTCAAGATCATCGAGTCCAACCTATCATCCAACACTATCTAATCAACTAAACCATGGCACTAAGCACCCCATCTAATATCTTCCTAAACACCTCCAGTGATGGTGACTCCACCATCTCCCTGGGAAGCACATTCCAATGGCCAATCACTCTTTCTGTGAAGAGCTTCCTCCTAACATCCAGCCTAAACCTCCCCTGGAACAGCATGAGACAGTGTCCTCTTGTTCTGTTGGTGGTTGCCTGGGAGAAGAGACCAGCCCACTCCTGTCTACGACCTCCCTTCATGTAGTTGTAGATGGCAATAAGGTCTCCCCTGAGCCTTCTCTTCTCCAGGCTAAGCAGCCCCAGCTCCCCCAGCTTCTCCTCATAGGGCTTGTCCTCCAAACCCCTCGTCAGCTTTGTTGCCCTTCTCAGCTTATGTCCTTCTTTATATCATTCCAATGTAATTTTGCACAAACTAATGGTTTATACGTGAATTTAACTCATTTAAAAAGAAGTACAATTAGTACTACAAACTCAGCTTTTGCTATTTTTATTTTGCATTTTCAGATTGCAGCTTGCTTGCTTCCTTGCTTTTTCTCTTTTCTTTTAGGAATCTCTCTCTGCTAACTTCCCAGGGCTGATAAAGCCATCTTACCTGAGACATGGTTTGCAGTTCAGACATAGCTATTTTGTTAATCCTACGTTTCTGGAGTGAATACCATCACCCTCTATTTTGTGTATGGAAAGTTAGCTGGTATGTTCAGTAGGGTAAGAAGTTAAATGATTGCAGTTGTGTGCTTTGACCATCTCTTTTTATCACTTCAGCGCCTGCGAATACTGTACACAAAAATCCTTGGGGTCCTGCAAAATATTCCCAAAGATGCAGCATATAGGAAATACACTGAGCAGATTGTAAATGAGCGATTTAATTTGGTGCAGAAGGTAAGCACAGTGCTGCTTCATAAATGGTACACATGGAAAGATTTTGTAGGATGGGAAGAATGCTTTTCAAAGTGACTGTCTGTTTTTTGGAGTATATGTAAATTTCAGATAGTAGTTCAGTAGTTGTTGAAAGTCTTGAGCTATGCTTTTGTTATTGACTGGAGTATTTTGATGGAAAATTAAAAAGAATTAGTCATTTCTTCATGATGTGATCTGTGAAACTTAGAAGAAAAGAGGATTTTTTAAAGATTGATAGAGGAGTAGCAGTCTCAACAGTTTCCACAGCAAAATGCATCTGCTCTTACCACAGTTCTGGCCTTCAACATTTTAAAACTTTTTGGTGTGTTAAAACTATGCACTGTTACTGCTGTGTGTTTAAGGTAATAATAGGAAGGCTGCATATCATATCTGGGCAACTAAATAGTGTTGTATATTTCCATAACACAGGAAACGGATGTGCAAAAACTAGAGGACAAGCTGAATAGTGGTTGCATAGAAGAAGTCATTGTACAGGTAAAGTGAAGAAACTTGAAGTTAGGTACAAAGGGGAATAGTGTTTTCCCCTGTTTCTTTGGCTGAGCTTCTGTTTGGAAGGTTGGAGGTTTTGCCTACCTTCCTTTGCTGCAAAATGAACAATCAGAAAAAACAAACCCAGAATCTGACAACAGATTGTCATGGAGTGATTGGTATGATCATGCTAAAATCTTCCCCAACACCTATTTACTGTATTATGCTTACACATGTACCATGCAGACCTATCTTGCTTCTTACAGAGGGTAAATTGGTGGAAAGGACAGAAGATGGTTTCATAATACTGGTTGATAATCCAGATAGACCATGACACATGATGAAGCAGTCACTGGGAATGCCTGTTTGAACAAACTGAGTGTTTGGGGATGATTCTGTGTATTCAAAACCAATCCAAAGCCCCCAAAGTTCTTGTTGATCTTTATGGATTAAATTTCTGGTGATCTGTGACCATGACAGGGAGTGATGAAGAAGATGAACTGAAATACAGGTGATTTAATACTTTGGCAGCAGTATAGAATTTAAGAATTCATGTATGTTGTTCATCAACAGGCTGAAAATGAGCTTTCCTTGGCAAGAAGGATGATGCAGTGGAAACCGTGGGAACCTCTAGTTGAAGAACCTCCTTCTAACCAGTGGAAATGGCCAGTGTAATTTTCAAAATGGTACAACCTCTTGAACGTTAAAAGAAGAAAAAGTTAATTATTAATCTATTGTCACTGAGAGCTGTCTTTACATTAAAGAGAGTAGCTTCATAACAACATGTTTTGTTTTGATGTCCACTTATGTTTAGCAACCTAGGGACTGCTTCCACTAGTGTCCTTAGGACATACTGAGCTGGGGAATCTGATGTAATGAAAAGTAGGCTTACAACAAACCAGCAGGTTGGGTTTAGATTTTGCCTGAATCACTGTCTTGAAGTGGCTGACATTGCTGCCCGCATAAACTAATTCTGGCTCAAGGGATGCACTGGGAAGAGCCAAGGTTGGCGGGACAGGGGGAGAATGAAGACTACGAGGTGACAGCAGGAACAGTTTTCTTGGTTAGCAGGTAGGTTGCTGTACTTAGCATCACACACGTGGCACAAACTTTGGTATTGGGCCATCACAAAGGCTTTGCATAAGAACTTTGATACTCTACAAATCTATTCGTATGTTATTGATTCAGACCTTGCATATTATTGATAATAGAGTAATTTCAGATTATAAGTCCCAAGTAAAATAACCAAACTAGATCTAAGGATACTGTGCAAGTTTGCATTAACTCATTTATTATCTGTACCATTAATAAAGTTCTTGGACGTTTAAAGGGAAATCTGCAGTTGGCTTAACTTTGATGAATGCCACTGCACATTATATCGTAGTATCATAGTATCAGGGTTGGAAGGGACCACAAGGATCATGTAGTTCCAACCCCCCTGCCATGGACAGGGACAGCCCACACTAGAGCAGGCTGGCCAGAGCCTCATCCAGCCTGGGCTTAAACACCTCCAGGGACGGGGCCTCAACCACCTCCCTGGACAACCCATTCCAGGGCTTCACCACTCTCATGGGGAAGAACTTCCTCCTCATGTCCAGCCTGAATCTCCCCACCTCCAGCTTCATTCCATTCCCCCCAGTCCTATCACTTCCTGAGAAGTCCCTCCTCAGCCCTCTTGTAGGCCCCCTTTAGATACTGGAAGGCCACAATGAGGTCACCTCGGAGCCTTCTCTTCTCCAGACTGAACAGCCCCACCTCCTTCAGTCTGTCCTCATAGGAGAGGTGCTCCAGCCCTCTGATCATCCTCGTGGCCCTTCTCTGGACACCTTCCAGCACCCCTGTGTCCCTCTGGTAATAGGGGCTCCAGAACTGGAGGCAGTACTCCAGGTGAGGTCTCACCAGACCTGAGGAGAGGGGGACAATCACCTCCCTTGACCTGCTGGCCACACTTCTTCTGATGCAGCCCAGGATCTGATTGGCTTTCCAGGCTGCAAGTGCACACAGAGAGCTCCAGTTGAGCTTCTCATCCACCAGCACCTCCAAGTCTCTCTCCTCAGGGCTGCTGTCCAGCCAGTCCCTGCCCAGCCTGGATTTGTGCCTGGGATTGCCTCGACCCAGCTGCAGGAGCCTGCACTTGGTCTTGTTGAAGCTCATGAGGTTGGCTTGTGCCCACCTCTCCAGCCTGTCAAGGTCCCTCTGGATGGATCCCTTCCCTCCAGCGTGTCTGCTGCACCACACAGCTTGGTGTCATCAGCAAACTTGCTGAGGGTGCACTCAATGCCACTGTCCATGGCACCCACAAAGATGTTGAACAAGCCTGGTCCCAGGACTGATCCCTGAGGGACTCCGCTTGTCCCTGGCTTCCACTGGGACATGGACCCGTTGACAGCCACTCTTTGGGTGCGGCCATCAAGCCATTTGTTTATTCATCTAGTGGTCCACCCATCAAACCCATGTGTCACCAGCTTGGAGACCAGGATGTGGTGCGGGACAGTGTCGAAGGCTTTGCTCAGGTGCAGGTAAACCACGTCTGTTGCTTGCCCCTCATCTATTAATGCTGTCACCTGTTCCTAGAAGGCCACCAGGTTTGTCAGGCAGGATTTGCCCCTGGCAAAGCCATGCTGACTGTTCCCATCACAGGATACACTGTTCATATCGTGCTTTTTGGTGCTGTAGGTCACCATGCTTAATGCGTGAGCCACTGTATTGGATATGTATTTGCATAAGGCAGAATCCACAATGTAGCCCTCAGGAAAAGGGCATCTCTGGCCCCAGATCAATTGTCCCATAGGGCCAGGGGGTGGAATGTCATGGTAGGGCCAAACGGCCCCAGCACAAACTCAGACAGACCCTCGTGTCTAGCTATGGTCCCCCTCTCCTCCTCCTCCTGCAGAAAGTCGGGATAAGGCGGGAAAAGGAACAAAGGGGACAGGACCATGCGTGTCTGCTAAACAACCCTGTATCTAGGCTAAAGGCACGTGTCCTGGCCACTGCTTCTGCCTGACCAGGCCTATGTTGCTGCCTTTTATGGCCACAACCTGGCAGAACCCCTTCTCCTTGGCTAACTGTGTGCTGGCTTCAGTTGCCTTTTGGCCCAATCGAATCTCACAAAAGATTTGTATACAGGCTGATTTCCAGATGCCTTGCCTTGCTTGAACCTGCTTGGCCCTGTCAGTGCTGCTGTCCTTCCCTCAGCAATGCAGGCTGTGACTGCCCACCCAGCATATGCCTGCTGGCTCAGCGATGGGAGTCACTCGCCACAGCCAGGTTGGACTCTGTTTTGTCTGGGACAAGGCTAGAACCTATAGGGATCTCCTGTCCCCCTTGCTTAGGCTAGTGACAGCTCTGGATGTTCACTTGAGTGTCATCTCCTCTTTGTGACATGATGGCTTCAGTGGATTGCCTTTCTCCAGGAGCCAGTGAGCATTGCCTCTTCCCCAGCTGTGGGTCCGTTCCGCAACACCATTGCTGCTGCACCCCTGTAAGGCTTCCTTCTTGCAGGATATGACACAAACCCTTCTGAAGAGCCAGTGAAAAGCTCTGGTAAGGAATTCATTCCCCAGAGGTCAGGCGAGTCCGAGCGCTACCTGTTCCCGAGGGCTCGAGGCCCCTCATAAGCTGTTCACAGCAAAAAGCACCACCTCTGCTCTGTGGGAGCCTAACGAGGGGCCTGGGACACGCCTGGCAAGTGAGCGGATTTCCCTCCTGATGGAGACCAGCAAGAACCTTCCCAGTGCAGGCAGGAGAGAAAGGTGTGGGTGCAGGGCAAGTGCTGGGCAGCGCTGTGGAAGCTGTCAGACTGCCAGAGAGCTACATCAAAGAAGAATGGCAATCAAAGCCCCAAGGAAATGCTTTTGGGTGGCCGTACAGACTTGGACCACCCTCTGCTCTTCTGACAAACTACAGGTGGCTTTAGGCCTCAGCGTGGCATGGAAGTTGAGCTGCTGGAGAAGAGAGCAGCTGACCTCTTGGAGGAAGGCTGGGAGGCCTGCTGGGCTCTTCTGCCAATGCAGAGGCTCTGCGGAAGAGCAGGCAGACGGGGTGCAGAAGAGAACTAACTCAGTGGCAGCGCTTTGCCTTTCTCTCCTTGTCTGCTGTCACTGGGACGACATGAGGTCTAGCCACAGCCAGAACAGGCAGTGCTCTTCAGGGGGCTTGCAAGGTGAGCTCTGAGGCGCTACCGAGACAGAGCTTCCCAAGGAGCTGCGGTCATGCACAGGCTTGCTCTGAACTGAGCTGCTTCTTCCCTTGGCACCGTTCCCCTCTGCCAGCCTCTATCTAATAGAGCTCCAGCCTTCTGCTTTTTGTAGTGCCAGTGCAATAGAGAGCTGGAGAAGGCATGGCAATTGCTGGGCAGGGACTTGCTATTTCCCTTTTGCCTGGGCACAGGGTAGCTCCTTTCTGCTCTCTAGGCTAATGCAGTGGAGCAGCATTGAGTGCAACAGGCAACAGGCATGCCTCAGTTTTGGCAACAGAAGCACACGGCAGCGATTACGTTTCCAAAGGTCTGTTTTCCAGATGCTCTCTCCAGGGCACTAATGTCTTTGCAAAAGCATTTACTGACATCAACCTCCTGGCCAGAATAACTTGGTCTGGGGGTGTGGCTGGCATGCCCAGCACTCGTACGTCCCCCAGTGATGACCAGCATTAGGTTTCCGCAGAGCGACTACAGCACACACATTCCTGTCTTTTATCACCTTGAGGAAGGATGTGTGACAGGACCAATGGAGACGTGACTAGGCCTCTGGATTCCACGCTCGTGGTTTTCAGCCCCATCGATCCAGCCTCTGCAGATCCCCCTGAGGAGCCTTTCTACCCTCAAACAGATCAACTCTCCCTCCCACTGCCTCCAAAACTGCCCCCCAGTCCCTTGCAGCTTCCTATCCCATGAAGGGAAGGCTCACATTGGCCTCGGAAAGGCAGTTCATTGCCACGCAGAAGGCCATTTCCGTTGTGACTCCTCAGCATGCGCTCCTGCTGCATTTTGTGGTGGAGGCAGCACAGCACCCAAGCACTACGGAGGTCAGGACAAAAGGGTGGCCACCTGACACATTTAGGTACCATCCTGAGGTCCTGTGCTGTGACCCAGACACCAAGTGCATCTGAGAGGATGGGATGCCAGAGCCTCGGCCAGGCTCAGGGGTCCCTTCTGTCCCCTGTAGTGGGCAGCCCAGAGCCAGAGGCAGAGCTGTGGGTGCAGCCTTGCTGGCACGGTGCAGAGGAAGGGGAGCCTTTGGTGAGCTGCTGGCAGTGCTCCACATACCAGGGCCAGGAGCAGAGAGTTGCCTTGGCCAGAGCTGGGGCGCTGGAGTGGCGCTGCCTGAACAGCAGCGTTTGGCCACCGGTGCCCACCCTCGAGAACTGTCCCAGGGGATCTGGCATTTGACTCTGCCCTTGCTACCCTCTTACAGAGGTGCCAAGGGCAGGGGCCCCTGCCTCAGCGCTTCACATCGGCCCCTGTGAGGTGTTGACTGTGTCAGAGAGGGGGCAGGTGGCTGAGGGCGTGGCGCATGCGGGCCAGCAGTGATGACGTCACAATGGTCGTGGTGATTTCATGGCCATGACGTCACAACAGTCACTGGCACAGGTGAGGGGGAGAGCCTACAAAAGGCAGCGCAGGGCTCACTTCCTGCATCCTTGCGACTTGGTGAGGTAAGGAGAGGGCGGGAGAGGGAAGGGGCTGCCAAGGCAGGAGGGGAGCCGCAGGAGGGGAGCCCCTGCACCTCAGGCCTCTGGGGCTGTGCTCCAAGCTCACTGGCATGTCTTGCTTCTCAGAGTCAGCAGAGGAGCATTTGGAGGAGACAGCTCAGCACTGCTGGGACAGCAACTCTCCAAGAGCTCACCGTTGACGTGTGCCTTGTCTGCAAGGAAGGAGGAGACGCTCGACGAGATGGAGCTTGGTGAGCAAAGTTATCCCCTTGGCAGCCTGTCCCAGGGAATAATGGTTAGGGTGGTCAGCAGAGCCTAGGGCTGAGAGAGGAATGACAGAGGGAGGCAAAGAGCTCCCCAGAGCGCCCCAGGGCACAGCCCCTCCTTTCCTCAGCAAGCAGGGCTCAGGCCTGACCAGTGGGCACCTGCTGGGACACCCTGTGCCTCCATGCTGATCTCCAAGCCCTGCAGCTCTGCCCATCAGCCAGCCAGGCAGGAACAGAGCAGGCCCTTGGGGACACTCCCTCAGGGACACTTCCCCCAGCCCTACAGAAGTGCTCACTCCTATCGGTGTTTGCTCTCTCCTCTCCAGCATGCATTCTGTGCCGTCAGGCAGAGGCTGACGAGGATGTCTGTGGAGAAATCGTGAATCAGCAAGGGGTCCATGCCATGTCCTTTGCCTGGTGAGTTCCCTGGGGGCTGCCTCCCGTTTTCCTGCAGGCACTCCCTGCCACACTCTCCTCAATGGCTCCCTGTCTCTTCTCTTCTGCAGTTTTTTGCCAACGAGGTTTCTCCAACAGTGGACGGGGAAGAAGGAGAGGTGCTATTTTTTTCAGGAGGAGATTCAACGTGCAGTTGAGCAGGCAGCACAGAAGGTGAGGGGCATGACAAAATCGGTGAGATTGGTGCCAGGAGAGTGCTGTGGCAGCTTAGCCCACAGCTTAAGCTAGAATTCCTGGCCCTTCCAGACAGCTCTTTTGACCTTCCAGACTTTTGAGTCTTGCTCCCAGCATCTCCAGAGAGGCTCCTGCTCAGGAATTGTGCCTGCCAAAGGGATCTGTGGGCTGTGACCCAGCAGCGCCCTGACCCAGAGGCACGGGGAGCCTCCTGCAACGGCCCCGAGGCTGACAGAAGTTGCTCTGCCATTTACAGGAGTGCTGTGTCTGCCACCAGAATGGGGCCACCATCACCTGCAGTGAGACAGGCTGTGATGTCAGCTTCCATCTCCCCTGTGCCACACGGGGTGGCTGTGCCACCCAGTACTTTGGAAACTACAGGTAAGGGCAGCTGGCCCTCACAGGGGAGGCTTCCCACCTTCATTCCTCTGCCTGCCAGCTTCAGGCACAGAGGAAAGCAACTCATGGGGACTGTTCCAGCTACCCAAAGAAGAGCTCTGAGGCTCCTTCAGACATCTTCACCCTTCCTTGCTTTCAACAAACCCTAAAACTGATCCCCATAGCCATAAGCCTAACACTAACCCTAAAGCTAACCCTAACCCTCACCCTAAGCCAGTACTTTCCCTAGTGCGGTTAAGTCCTCTCCCCTTTCCTCCAGCACTATCAAAGGGCCTGACCCTTGTCTCCTCGCCCATTATGGCTCCTTCCTCTTCTCCCCAGGGCCTTCTGCAGGGAACACCCCCCACGTCAGGAAGTGGAGGCGGTTCCAGAGCAGGACACCGCCTGCCTCATCTGCACGGATCCTGTAGACAACCAAACGTCCTACAGGACCATGGTGTGCCCGGCGTGTCAGCAGGCATGGTTCCATCGGGAGTGCATCCAGGTAGGAGCCCATCCCTGGCTCCCAGGAGACCACAGGTGCTCAGCAGCACCAGGACCTAACTCATGCTCTTCACATTTCTCCTGCAGGGACAAGCTCTGAGTGCTGGCCTCTTGAATTTCCACTGCCCAGCGTGTAGGGATTGGAATGAGGGGTGACCCCAGGGGCGCCGCCGCGGGCAAGCCCGGCCCGCGATGAGGATGAGCCCGAGCACGGTAAAAAATCCCAGAAGTGGGATGAAATGAACATCTTGGCTACCTACCACCCGGCAGACAAAGATTATGGCAAGATGAAAATAGATGAGCCAAGTACTCCTTATCACAGCATGGTAGGAGAAGATGATGAGGATGCAGTGAGTGATTCAGAATCAAATGAGCCCTTAAAAGCAGACGTGTTGAGTAAAAAACTGGCAGCAGCAGCTGAAGGTGAAGGACCCAAGATTATAGCAAGGCAAGAGCAAAGCAGTGAGGAGGAGGAAGAGGATGAAGAATTAACACCTGAAGAACGAGAGAAAAAGAAACAGTTTTTGCCTGGAGAAGAGAAGGATCAGAGGTGACCTCATTGCCCTCTACAACTACCTGAAAGGTGGTTGTAGACAGGAGGGGGTTCTTCTCTTCTCCCAGGCAACCAGTCTGTCCTCACAGCCATGAACCCATTTCCTTCCCCAGGGCCTGGCAACTGCTGTTATGCAGCTCCTGTGCTGCTGAGGGCACCCACAGGCGATGCTCCCATCTGAGGCCCAGCACCAACAGCTGGGAGTGCAGCAGCTGTGCTGGCCCCAGCAGAGGTAAGAGGCAAAGCACTCAGCTGCTCCCCACCCCACGATGGTGTGCTGGCAGCAGTGACCAGGCTGAGCGTGGCCGAGCCTCTCTTCTGCGGGAGGGCTGGTGGCACTGCACAGGCCTATGCTGCCACAGAGCTGGCGGATGTGCCCTTGACCCTTCTGCTTCCTTTACAGACTCCAGGGGCAGCTTGGAGCTTCCTGACCCAGATGCCCCTAGCCAGGCGGCAGCTGTGGCATCCTCCAGCCAGGCGCTGCTTGTGCCATCCCGCAATTTAATGGTCCCTGAGACCAGCAGCCACACAGGGACATCATCAGGAGAGCGGGGCAGCTCCCAGTGCGTGAGACTGGCAGGCGCTCCAGCCGTCGGCACAGGAGGAAACGACGTGCCTCCCACCTGCAGCGACAGGATGAAGCTCCTGCTTGTAGGCGGCGCAGAACACAGCGTGGCAGATCCCGCAGGCCAAGCTCAACCAGCGAGAGCAGTACCTCCACAGAGGGGCTGCTGGAGGAGGCATCCTGCAGCTCGCTGGCCTCGCAGAGCAGCAGCCCCAGTAGCTCCACAGAGCCATCATCAGGAGAGCGGGGCAGCTCCCCAGTGCGTGAGACTGGCAGGCGCTCCAGCCGCCGTCGGCACAGGAGGAAGCGACGTGCCTCCCACCTGCAGCGACAGGATGCAGCTCCTCCTTGCAGACGACCCAGAAGACGCCCTGGGAGACCCTGCAGGGCAAGAATAAACACCGAGAGTAGTACCTCCAGACAGGGGCTGCTGGAGGAGCCATCCTGCAGCTCGCTGGACCTGCAGCCCCGCAGCCAAGGACAACCAGAGAGACACCAGCAGGAGAGCGGGGCAGCTCCCCAGTGCTTGAGCCTGCCAGACAGTCCAGCACCCCTGGGCCTGTGCGGGTGCGTGCTAGGTCCCCCCGGCAGCGTCGAGAGGAAGCTGCTTCCTACAGCCCACCCCGACCCAGAAGACGCCGCAGAAGGAGCAACCGCGCAGCATCTCCAAGCGTTGGCCCTGACCCCCCTGCACCACCTCCGCAGTAGAGCTGGTTTTTAATTTCCACACTGGCAGATTCCACACTCCTTTGCCTCTCCCTCATTCTCTTCTCCCTTTCTCGGAAGCAGCATTAGGAGCTGGGCCCAGGGACTGGGAGCACCTTGCCCACACCTCCTCGTCCTTGCTGGCTGCCCTTGCCCAGCTGCGCAGCACCATGGACATGGACTGTGTGCTTCGGTCCTTGCTGGCCCCACAGCCTTCTCCAGCATCGGGGATCCCTGCTGCTTTTTCCCACCTTGAGAGTTAGCCAGCATGGCCACAGCTATTGCTGCTGTGCCTCTCTCATCAATGCAGTCCTTGTGTGAGGGAACATTGTATGGGCTTAGCCCAGAAGCCACGAAAGAAGCCCAGCACTTCCAGACGGCACTGGGACAAATGTCTTGCTCCCATCAGCTCCAGGAGGGTCCTGCACAGGACTGTTGTCTGCCAGGTGGATCTGTGGGCTGTGACTCAGCTGTGGCCACATCCTCTTCTCTGCTCAGAGGCGTGGGGCTGGCTTTGCAGGCCCTGCGCTGGTGGAAGTTACTCTGCCAAACAGTACTGCATCTGCTGGCAGAGTGGGGCCACCATCAGCTGCAGTGAGACAGGCTGTGATGTCAGCTTCCATCTCCCCTGTGCCACAGGGGGCGGGTGTGTCACCCACTTCATTGGACTCTACAGGTAAGGGCACCTGGCCCTCACACAGGTGCCTTCCTACCTTCATTCTTCTGCCTGCCAGCTTCTCCCCAGGTCCTTCTGCAGGGAGCACCACCCACATCAGGAAGTGGAGGCAGTTCCAGAGTGGCACAGAATCAAGCAGGATGTACAACGAAATGTGGTTTGCAAGAACGGGGGTGTACCAACAGTCTTGGGTTTAGACTGGGCAACACAGAACGCCACAACTCCGGAGCGTATTTCCCAAACGCTGGCTGAGAGCACTGGCCAGCCCAGCAGCCTCCATGCTGTGGTCACGGGCACCTGCATCGTACTGTGCGAGAGGAATTTCAAAGTCACGACCAGCAATTTCTCCTCTGAAGAGGCTCCCTGTCTCTTCTCTTCTGCAGTTTTTTGCCAACGAGGTTTCTCCAACAGTGGACGGGGAAGAAGGAGAGGTGCTATTTCTTCAGGAGGAGATTCAACGTGCAGTTGAGCAGGCAGCACAGAAGGTGAGGGGCATGACAAAATCGGTGAGATTGTTGCCAGGAGAGTGCTGTGGCAGCTTAGCCCACAGCTTGAGCTAGAATTCCTGGCCCTTCCAGACAGCTCTTTTGACCTTCCAGACTTTTGAGTCTTGCTCCCAGCATCTCCAGAGAGGCTCCTGCTCAGGAATTGTGCCTGCCAAAGGGATCTGTGGGCTGTGACCCAGCAGCGCCCTGACCCAGAGGCACGGGGAGCCTCCTGCAACGGCCCCGAGGCTGACAGAAGTTGCTCTGCCATTTACAGGAGTGCTGTGTCTGCCACCAGAATGGGGCCACCATCACCTGCAGTGAGACAGGCTGTGATGTCAGCTTCCATCTCCCCTGTGCCACACGGGGTGGCTGTGCCACCCAGTACTTTGGAAACTACAGGTAAGGGCAGCTGGCCCTCACAGGGGAGGCTTCCCACCTTCATTCCTCTGCCTGCCAGCTTCAGGCACAGAGGAAAGCAACTCATGGGGACTGTTCCAGCTACCAAAGAAGAGCTCTGAGGCTCCTTCAGACATCTTCACCCTTCCTTGCTTTCAACAAACCCTAAAACTGATCCCCATAGCCATAAGCCTAACACTAACCCTAAAGCTAACCCTAACCCTCACCCTAAGCCAGTACTTTCCCTAGTGCGGTTAAGTCCTCTCCCCTTTCCTCCAGCACTATCAAAGGGCCTGACCCTTGTCTCCTCGCCCATTATGGCTCCTTCCTCTTCTCCCCAGGGCCTTCTGCAGGGAACACCCCCCACGTCAGGAAGTGGAGGCGGTTCCAGAGCAGGACACCGCCTGCCTCATCTGCACGGATCCTGTAGACAACCAAACGTCCTACAGGACCATGGTGTGCCCGGCGTGTCAGCAGGCATGGTTCCATCGGGAGTGCATCCAGGTAGGAGCCCATCCCTGGCTCCCAGGAGACCACAGGTGCTCAGCAGCACCAGGACCTAACTCATGCTCTTCACATTTCTCCTGCAGGGACAAGCTCTGAGTGCTGGCCTCTTGAATTTCCACTGCCCAGCGTGTAGGGATTGGAATGAGGGGTGACCCCAGGGGCGCCGCCGCGGGCAAGCCCGGCCCGCGATGAGGATGAGCCCGAGCACGGTAAAAAATCCCAGAAGTGGGATGAATGAACATCTTGGCTACCTACCACCGGCAGACAAAGATTATGGCAAGATGAAAATAGATGAGCCAAGTACTCCTTATCACAGCATGGTAGGAGAAGAGATGAGGATGCAGTGAGTGTGATTCAGAATCAAATGAGCCCTTAAAAGCAGACGTGTTGAGTAAAAACTGGCAGCAGCAGCTGAAGGTGAAGGACCCAAGATTATAGCAAGGCAAGAGCAAAGCAGTGAGGAGGAGGAAGAGGATGAAGAATTAACACCTGAAGAACGAGAGAAAAAGAAACAGTTTTTGCCTGGAGAAGCATTGAATGAAAGCAGCAGCCAGGAAAAGCAGCTCTATGGAAGAAACCTCAGCGGAAGGCAGAGCCGAGTCTGCTCTCCTGCTCCAGCCTTCAAAGACAGCTGCTTCAGCTTGGCCAGCTTTGCCTGGCAAGGGAGAACTTTCTCCCTCACCTCCCTATTGAGGAACCTGTCTCTCAGCCACAGAGACCCGTTCACATCTGAGGGGTGGGAAATTGAAAAGCCCCATGGACACTTTGATTAATTCAGTGTCACACTGGAGACACACATCAACAGTCAGGGGTGGTTAACTGAAAAAGCACCAAAGGATTGGGCTCAGAGCGTATGCTGCTCTACAGTGTTTGTGTTAAGACTTTGTTCATGGCTACGTGGTTTGTGTGGTTTGTATACACTGTGCATAGCGTGCTTTTTGGTATTGTAGGTCACTATGCTTAATGCATAAGCCACTGTATTTGATATGTATTGTAGAAGCCAGAATCCACATACTTTGAGATCTTCTGATTGAAGTTGTTAGGCAAGTGAAAAATCCCCCTGTCTGCAAGGAGGGGTAGAGACAGCCTGGGAAACCAGAAAACCAAACTTTTGGATTGCAGTACTGAGTTCCTGGCATGCTGTCTGTACTGCTTAAGCTATTGTGAGTGGCTGTGCTTTGAGCAGGGCACCATCTTAATCTCGGCTATACGTTCGATTGTGTCAAAGGGAGGGGATGAGTGAAAACTAACTTACGGGGTATATGCGATTCTGTCATTTTAAAAAGTGAAAAAGAGAGTCTCAATGCCTGCTAAAAAAGCACTTTTCAGGATTCTCCCAGAGTTGTGCTGCAGAGCTGAGTAATCTCTGAGAAGGTTGTGGGAAGTGAAAGTGGTCTGTTTGTTTCTGTAAGTGCCGAAAGACTCACGTGAATTGTCTCAGAACCACACATCAAACCCTAGGAAATTCATGTGGCTTGAAGTCTGCTGTGTCTTAATTTCCACTCAGCAGCGTCGGTCCTCTAACAGAACCTTCCAGGGGAGAACATCCATAATGGGCTGAACACATCACACAGGTCACACAGAGCTGGGGAGGGCTATCGCACAGCAAGGGTTGTCACCAGCTGAACAGCAACTTTCGGTAATCTCCAGGAAACAGTCTTGGGTATTAGCACGATTTCTGCTACTACCTGAAGTATAGACTGCAAGAAGAATGGCTGTTTTCTTATGTAAATGCCACTGTAAGACGGTACGAGTTCATAGTTTCATAGTTTCATAATTTCAGTTAGGGTTGGAAGGGACCACAAGGATCATCTAGTTCCAACCCCCCTGCCATGGGCAGGGACACTTACCCTAGACAGGCTGGACAGAGCCTCAGCTGGCCTGGTCTTAAACACCTCAAGGGAGGGGCCTCAACCACCTCCCTCGACAACCATTCCAGGCCTTCACCACCCTCACGGTGAAGAACTTCCTCCTCACCAGCCTGAATCCCCATCTCCAGCTTCATTCCATTCCCCCTAGTCCTATCACTCCCTGATAGTCTGAAAAGTCCCTCCCCAGCCTCCTGTAGGCCCCTCTCAGATACTGGAAGGCCACAATGAGGTCACCTCGGAGCCTTCTCTTCTCCAGACTGAACAGCCCCAACTCCTTCAGTCTGTCCTCATAGGAGAGGTGCTCCAGCCCTCTGATCATCCTCGTGGCCCTTCTCTGGACACGCTCCAGCACCTCCAGATCCCTCTTGTAATAGGGGCTCCAGAACTGGACGCAGTACTCCAGGTGGGGTCTCACCAGAGCTGAGTAGAGGGGGGAGAATCACCTCCTTGACCTGCTGGCCACACTTCTCCTGATGCAGCCCAGGATCTGATTGGCTTTCGGGCTGCAAGTGCACTTGAGAGCGAGAGCTGATGTGAGCTTCTCGTCCACCAGCACCCCAAGTCTCTCTCTCTGGGTGCTTTCCAGCCAGTCACTGCCCAACCTGTATTTGTGCCTGGATTGCCTCGACCCAGATGCAGGACCCTGCACTGGTCTTATTGAAGCTCATGAGGTTGGCCTGTGCCCACCTCTCCAGCCTGTCAAGGTCCCTCTGGATGGCATCCCTTCCTCAGCGTGTCTGCTGCCCACACAGCTTGGGTCATCAGCAAACTTGCTGAGGGTGCACTCAATGCCACTGTCCATGTCACCCACAAAGATGTTGAACAAGACAGGTCCCAGGACTGATCCTGAGGGACTCCGCTTGTCACTGGCCTCCACTGGGACATGGACCCATTGACAGCCACTCTTTGGGTGCGGCCATCAAGCCAGTTCTTTATCCATCTGGTGGTCCATCCATCAAACCCATGTGTCACCAGCTTGGAGACCAGGATGTGGTGTGGGACAGTGTCAAAGGCTTTGCTCAGGTCCAGGTAAACGACATCAGTTGCTCGCCCCTCATCTATTAATGCTGTCACTGTTCATAGAAGGCCACCAGGTTTGTCAGGCAGGATTTGCCCTTGGCAAAGCCATGCTGACTGCTCCCAATCACCTCTTCACTACTCTTCTGAGTCAGTAGTGCCTCCAGGAGGATCTGCTCCATGATCTTTCGGGCACAGAGGTGAGACTGAACGGCCTGTAGTCCCTGTTCCTCCTTCTTACTTTTTGAAAATGGGAGCAATATTTGCCCTTTTCCAATGTGGGGACTTCCCCAGTCTGCCCTGACTTTTGGAATATAATAGAGAGGGGCTTAGCAACCTCATCTGCCAGTTCTCTCAGCACCCGTGGGTGTATCCCGTCGGGTCCCATGGACTTGAACACTTTCAGGTTCTTCAGGTGATCACGAACCTGAGCTTCACTTATGAAGGGCAGTTCTTCCTCCCCATCCCTGGCATCGTCTGCCATGACTCAGGAGTGTGCTGGAGGCCCTTGCAGTGAAGACTGAGGTAAAGAAGTTATTGAGTACCTCAGCCTTTTCCACATCACTTGTGACCAATTCACCAGTTTCCTTTCTGAGGGGGCCCCCACCTTCCCTACTCATCTTCTTGCCATTAATATACCTGTAGAAATTCTTAGTGCTCCCTTTGACCTCCCTGGCTAGATTCAATTCAAAACTGCTTTGGCTTTCCTAACCAGGCCTCTTGCTGCTCGGGCAGCTTCTTATATCCCCTGTTTAGCTGTCCTTCCCTCCACTGCTGTAGAGTTTCTTTTAAGTAATAGTGTGTCCAGGAGCTCCTTGTTCATCCAGGCAGGCCTCCTAGCGTTCTTCCCTGCTTTTCTCTTTGTTGGTATACATAGCTCCTGGACACAGAGGAGGTGGTCCTTGAATATGACCAGCTGTCCTGGGCCTCTTCCCTCCAGGGCTTTGTCCATGAGTTGATCTTCACCCAGCTGAGGATCCCAACATAGGACCATGGCAATTGTAAGTGGTCGTGTAACGCCAAGGCAGTGATGAAGCTAAACGAGGCCGGGCGACAGTGCTGCGAGTGCTACAGTCTGTGGTGCTGCGGTGCTTCCGTTAACCGCGGTGGGGTGAAGTGGAGCTACTGCGGGGTCTCCACCTCTCAAGCGGCTGGCACTTTCCCTTGTTTTGTCCTTCCTCGCCCTGAGGCGCGGGCAGCGCAGGCCGGCGCCCCGCCTCCGGACAAGTCCTCTGTTACTGCGCATGATCAGGGGGGGACATGCTCGCGGCTCCCGCCCCTCAGCCCGCCTCCACACCGCCCAGCCCCGGTTACTATAGCTACTGCCACACGCCGCTGCTGTGAGGAGCGGACGCTGCAGGGAGTCGCCAGGGGAGGAAGGCCCATCGGGAAGCGGGGGAGAGAAAGCAACGGCTGCAGGGCCAGGAGAAGGCTTGTGAAGGGGAGCCCCACTCGTACTCCAAATCGCGGGCCGCAGCCCTCCGGCCCCCAGCGCGTCCGTGCCAGGAGCTCCTGTGCGTGGCTCGCCGCGGCGGCCCGGCGGTGGCGCCTTGGCGTGTGCAGCGCCGCGCGCCGGGGCCAAGCGGGGCGACAGGGGGGGCGCGTGGCGGGAGAAGCGGCCCGACGGCTGCGGGCGGCTGTGCGCGCCGTGGCGGTGGCCGGCTCCGGCCGGGGGGTTCTACCCTTTGACTTTGGCATTTTTCCCGTGACTATGGGACTTGCATTCTCACGGCCCACGTTTTTCAGTGGCAGCGCGCAAAACTTAAAGGTGTGCTGCCTCTGGGTGATACTGGTCTGTAAGGCGTTTATAGCTATATAAAGAATTTATATATCATGATATCAGGGTTCTCCGGGTGCCCTGCTGCAATGCTATGCAGCATTACTACTGTTAAAGACCAGTGAAGTGGTCTGTGTTGGTGGAAGTAAAGACCCGCAGCCATATTCTCGTAAGCAGAAATGTGCCAGGATGAAATTTTAAATCGATAATTGTGATTATTCTTGCAGACAGGTTAAAAATGAGCAGCTGATGCTTTAGGAGATGGATGATACTCAGATAGTTGTCTGAAGTGCTGCCGCGGAAAAAGACAGGTACAGAGCAGACACCAGCATCCTCGGAAAGACTAGTTAGAGAGGCCAAGAATGGGGACCCAGAAGAGAAACCTCTGCTTTCCGAAGCTACAGGTACTGTGCAGTACGCAGGGTGTACAGAGGAGGACTGGAAGGAACAGTCTTCTGTGGAGCAGTCAAGGATGGAACAGAAGCTGCCAAGTTCAGCACAGTGTGAATCACCTTGCGAAGGACTAGGCCAATGAAGCGACCAGAAATAAAGGGCAGGATTGTACTTGTGCCGGATGCCTCATTCAGTGCATCCTCTGAGAGCATGGCTCTTGTTACCAATGCCAATGATCCTACTTTACTTGAAAGAAGAGATCATCAAGAGAGGGACAGACATCTCAAAACTCGGTACTGTCAGAGGATATGGCAAATGGAACAGCATCAGGGTAAAGAAAGTTTAAAAAGGAGTTGGACATTAAAGCTTCAAAAAGATGGTTTGTTTTTTCCCTGCAACTTGACATGGTTCTTGCACAGCCCTCAGCCTCATTCTGTGCATGTTTACGGGATGTTGGTGTTGCAATGACTTTTAAAAATCTTATAAAAAACATGCTTGAAAGACCAGGAATGCATTCTTTAAAGTTATAGTATCGGTTTATAGACTAATATGGCACTTTATAGTAATCTCATTTCCAGAAACAGGTGTAATGTATGTGTATTTTGGAGCAAGTTTGGGTAAGATTTTTCAGTAAAAGTTCCTTGTATCAGTGGGTAGCTTTTATTGAAAAATATGCATTTGCAAATAAAACATTTGCTTTTTTTAATTTAAGAATTTATCAGTAGTAATAATGACTTTTTTTGAGGTGACAGTATGAGTTTAGTATTCTTTTTAAACTGTATGATAAAATGGTTTCAACTTTCAAATACAGTGTCTTTCCAGCTCAAAAATCTATGCTTATTCTTGTGGTGGTTTGATGTTCAGTCCACCCACCCACATAAAGCCCAGCTGAACTCAGCTGGAGAAGCGTATGAAAAGCTCTATTTTACAAGCAATAAGGAATGCAGGACTATGTACAAAATATACAGTATTTACAATATCATACAAGAATTTACAGGAAGGAACACAACACAGATCCCCTCCCGAGGAGGATGTCACCTCAGGTTCCCCCCAACCTCTCTCCCCCTTCCCTTTCTGTCCACACTTAATTCGATGAAAAAGGAGACAAGAAAGAGAAAAGCATAGTAAGGGAAATTCCTTAGCTCAAAGCAGTTGTCAAGAAAAGTGATCTGCTTATCTTATCAGTTTCAGTCCAGGGTCAGCAGCATGCTGACATCCCGGTCATCTACCAATGAAAGCGTTTAGAATTAATCTTTGTTTTCCTTTTTACACCCAAAGACTCAGCTAGAGAATTCTGCAGCTCTCTTTTCTTAATGGCACGCCCTAAACTGTCCCAATTCTGTGTTGTTGCAGTGTTTCAATAAACATCATCTCAGGAGTAAATTGAATTGTTTTATTTATCTGTTGTTTTTTTACCTTTTACCAATGTTAGGAATTAAATTTTGGCTTTCTTTTAGGGAGCATGATTGAGGATGCTGAAGCTCTTAGGAGGGGCGAGGGCTAACGCTGGTGAAACTATCCAGTCTGAGAAGTTCTATCTTGATCAGGAAGATTTTCCTGGGAAAGCAGTTCACCGAGACTGCCACATGCAGGATGTCAGTCAGAACTGTCAGAGTACAGAGAGGTGAAGGCTCTTTAAAGGCGTGTATCATAGGTGTAATTGTGCTCTAATCTTAAGATGTACAAAGAGAAACAACTTCTCTGTCTTGGAACTTTCATTTTAACAGCTTCTGCTTCTTCCAAGATGTAGTTGTAAAAATTGAAAGACCTACCTGTCATAAACCATTTGGGGAGGATTTAAGAACAGGATAACAGGAGTGGAATCATCATGCAGGATCACAAACAATACCCAAAACTCCACCTGAGAAAGGAATTCAAGTATTTTGTAGGGAAACACAGGCAGTTATAGCTTTGCACTGTTTTTTAGACGGCTGTTTTTTTGCCACACAGAATAGAATGCGGCACAGTTATTTCCAATAGGAATGAGGAAGTACATCAGAAGTAAGTGTGCAAGTCAAAGTATTTAGTAGATGAGTATCTTGTGATTTTTGTATAAATGGCTGTCATGAATATCTGACATGCATTCTTTTTCCCCAGACCTTTTTGGGGGAAAAATAAGCCACACCAAACAGAAAGCACAACATCAACACAGATGACTACAATTGGCTTGTATGTGTCAAGTACGACTGACAAAATAATAAGCCCTGAAAGTATCTTACAGCAGAGGAATACCACAAACGGAGGCTCGAAGCAGTAAGTTCTCATCTGTTTGAAAGGCATCTCTAAAGCAAATGATTCTGAAGGTTATCTGAATTGTTAATGAATGTTCAGGCAGTGAAGTTAGCAGTGAACTGCAAAATCTTCCGATTTCTCATCTTTCAGGTATGGGGAAGCATGTGTGTGTCATTCACAGTCTTTGGGTCTTTTAACGACATAGCAGACCTTTGGTTCTTCAATATTAAGACTTGTGATTTTCACAGAATGCACAGAATCACAAGGTTGGAAGAGACCTCAAAGATCATCAAGTCCAATGGTCTCAGCCTTTCAGTGACACTACGTTTCCATTAGAGCATCGGAATACACTAGACTCTCTCTATGTCAGATCTAAGCTATAGCCTAGACATAAGAAGATACTCTTACAGTGAGGTGGTGAAAGGCTGGAACACGTTGCCCCGGGAGGTGTCCCATCCCTGAAACATTCAAGGTTGGACCAGGCTCAGAGCAAGCTGATCCCGTTACAGGTTTCTGCACATGAAGGAGGGTCAGACTTGATGGCCTCAAAAAAGGGTCCCTCCAACCCCAAACATTCAATGATTCTAAATCTTTGAATGTGTGGCTTCAAAGGATAGAATATTGGACAGGCTTCAGCAGACCTGCATTCAGATGTGTGTTTTGCATACCGTTGTGCTCTGGATTGTCTTCACCTCCTGCTTGGCACTCAAGTTGTTCCGTGGGGTTCTTGGTATGCTGGGTGCCATCCTACAGGTGACTCTGATGAGGGGCTATGTGTAGTGATTGTGCAGAGGATGGGATGCCATTAAGCATTCCAAATTGCTTTTGAAAACCATGTATTCAGTGACTGGACATCTAACTGCTGTGCACCAACATCCTAGTAGATGAAGTACTGCCTTGGAACAAACAGTCAGTTACAAATTTGATTTCTAAAAATAGACAGTCTGAGTATAAAGGGAGAAAACAGCTCATTCTGCATGATGTGGGGAAGCTGTGGGATGTAGTCTGCCTGGACTCAGCAAGGCCTTTGATACCGTCCCCCACAGCAAACTCCT